>JAOTOL010001487.1:0-162500 GCA_034440575.1 Imbricaverruca yamaguchii | reverse complement strand
ATCCCCTAAAGCGTGACGACTGGTTGAACTTTTCTAGAGGTAACCTAAGTTGACCTTGACTAATTCGTTGACCCTAGATGACCTGACCTCAAGATTTGGACACAACATGCCAAATTTTGGGAAAGGTGGGAAAAGTAAGCCAAATTTCGGCGCGCTGTCGCGCGACGTGCTTTCACAATCCGTGAAAAACCTTGGGGGGGCGCAGATCACCCCACCCCCATCGAGACGGCGCGGGTTAAGGGCAGTGGTTGGCAGACACGTGTCGTCCCACCTTCATGCAGCATGGGACTGTGCTTCTGTCATGCAGGATGTGACCGCTGCACACGTAGAGCGGGTACCGGTGGAAGGTCGTTGACCGAGCCCCTACACCGAAATAAGGAGTAATAGGTGGTACCGGCACATTCCTGACGTGTGATACTGTACGGGTCCCCTTCCCCAAGGCAGGACCCGCTCTCGGCCGCCCCTTGGTCAGGCAGTCGACACCGGACAGCGGAACGGAGCGAGCGTGGCATTGGACTGCCACAATAGTGCTGAGAGGAACTTGAGGCACTAACTGTTGAACACCAGTCAAAGCACGAACGTTGGAAGTAAGGCGTTGGAGTCGGCCTAGACGGTTGTTGAAGCTTTTCGAGTGACAAGCTGTCACCGTTTTATTGCCAGTAGGCGCTGTCAATAAAAGGGCATTGACGGTCATTACACTTAAGAACAAGTTGTCGCAGAGCGAGATCAAACACGGATTTTCACAGCCTGAACAGAACTCTGCAATTCTGGCTATTTCCTGGCGTGGCTTATGGAGGCTAAGTTCATACATATCATGTTTGGATATCTGTTTCCCCTCCGTCAATTTCCAAGCATAGCTTCCACTGTATCATTACATCTATTCATCTCTGACAAAATACCTAATATTCACCATCATCCTGATTATCCTCAGTCGTAACAAAACCAATTTCGCGGTATATTTTAGAAGACGGGGGCCAGGTGTGGCGGGGGCAGGCTGTCTGTCGTGTGGCGGGGGATGGGTTGTCTGCGGTCTGGTGGGGGTCAGGTTATCTGCGGTGTGGCGGGGGCCAAGTTATCTGCGGTGTGGTGGGGGCCAGGTTATCTGCGGTATGGCGGGGGCCAGGTTGTCTGCCGTGTGGCGGGGGCCAGGTTATCTGCGGTGTGGCGGGGGCCAGGTTGTCTGCGGTGTGGCGGGGGCCAGGTTGTCTGTGGTGTGGCGGGGGCCAGGTTGTCTGTCGTGTGGCGGGGGCCAGGTTGTCTGCGGTGTGGCGGGGGCTAGGTTGTCTGCGGTGTCGTGGGGGCCAGGTTGTCTGTCGTGTGGCGGGGGCTAGGTTGTCTGCGGTGTCGTGGTGACAGGTTGCTTGCGCGATACTGGGGAAATGGATCGATGGGACGTTTTTACATGCACGTAGTGCCGTAAGTTCGCCACATCTATGATACCCTAATCAATGGCTGTAGTACTTTAAAAAGGCATTGGATAAAAACGTGGGTGCTTGGTGTGTATAATGGGAAGATCTTTTGGAATCTGTCGGATTATAGCGGTGTCAAAAGGGCTCAGTCAGGATTCCGAGGGAGTCGCTCCTGTCGTCACGATTATGGAAAGAGGCTGGAATATGGCAAGTGTTATAGGTACAGCACCAATCTCTGTTTCTACGTCACGAGCCCCAAACAGCATGCATCATCTATGCGTACTTGGCGATACCAAGTTTATCCCAAGTTTGGTAGCAGGGAATACATTGCAACTCCAACATCCCTAGAGATGTTGATGTCCAAACCGAAATATTTCACTTCCTGATATAACTGAGACGTTCACGAACACTGTCCAAAGAAGCGTCAATATCAGCAGCACAAGCGCTAGTGAACTGTTGCCATTCGCCGAGCGATGTCGGCGGCTACGGCTAATCGCCCCCGGCGAATCGACTGCCCGCTCAGGGACGACTCCGGGGCTCTGGCAACTGACTCGACTGCCCGCGCAGGGACGACTCCGGGGCTCTGGCAACTGACTCGACTGCCCGCGCAGGGACGACTCCGGGGCTCTGGCAACTGACTCGACTGCCCGCGCAGGGACGACTCCGGGGCTCTGGCAACTGACTCGACTGCCCGCGCAGGGACGACTCCGGGGCTCTGGCAACTGACTCGACTGCCCGCGCAGGGACGACTCCGGGGCTCTGGCAACTGACTCGACTGCCCGCGCAGGGACGACTCCGGGGCTCTGGCAACTGACTCGACTGCCCGCGCAGGGGCGACTCCGGGCCTGCTGCAACTGACTCGACTGCCCGCGCAGGGACGACTCCGGGGCTCTGGCAACTGACTCGACTGCCCGCGCAGGGGCGACTCCGGGGCTCTGGCAACTGACTCGACTGCACGCGCAGGGACGACTCAGGGGCTCTGGCAACTGACTCGACTGCCCGCGCAGGGACGACTCCCGGGCTCTGGCAACTGACTCGACTGCCCGCGCAGGGACGACTCCGGGCCTCTGGCAACTGACTCGACTGCCCGCGCAGGGACGACTCCGGGGCTCTGGCAACTGACTCGACTGCCCGCGCAGGGGCGACCCCGGGGCTCTGGCAACTGACTCGACTGCCCGCGCAGGGACGACTCCGGGGCTCTGGCAACTGACTCGACTGCCCGCGCAGGGACGACTCCGGGGCTCTGGCAACTGACTCGACTGCCCGCGCAGGGGCGACCCCAGGGCTCTGGCAACTGACTCGACTGCCCGCGCAGGGACGACTCCGGGGCTCTGGCAACTGACTCGACTGCCCGCTCAGGGACGACTCCGGGGCTCTGGCAACTGACTCGACTGCCCGCGCAGGGACGACTCCGGGGCTCTGGCAACTGATTCCATTACCCGTGCAGGGGCGACTCCAGGTCTGTAGCAACAAGACATTATGAGGATTAACGAAATGTTAGCGAAACACCCGATTCGAAACAGAAAGACAATGGTGAGGAAAATTCAGGGACGCATATATTTGCATGTATGTATGCATCCAAGAAATCATGATATTACAAGAGAAAATATGATGTGGCGATCAGCCAGCTATCACAGACTACAGACGGGCCAGGACGGGACGGGACGGTTCGGACCGGGGCGGGTCGGGCCGGGCCGGGACGGGTCGGGACGGGTCGGGTCGGGTCGGGACGGGTCGGGTCGGGCCAGGACGGGACGGGCCGGGACGGGCCGGGACGGGCCAGGACGGGTCGGGACGGGTCGGGACGGGTCGGGACGGGTCGGGACGGGTCGGGACGGGACGGGCCAGGGCGGGTCGGGACGGTTCTGGCCGGGACGGGTCGGGACGGGTCGATTCGTGCCAGGACGGGTCGGGACGGGCCGGGACGGGTCGGGACGGGACGGGCCAGGGCGGGTCGGGACAGTTCTGGCCGGGACGGGTCGGGACGGGTCGGGACGGGACGGGACGGGTCGGGTCGGGACGGGTTGGTTCGGGCCAGGTCGGGTCGGGACGGGTCGAGACGGGTCGGGACGGGTCGGGACGGGCCAGGACGGGTCGGGACGGACCGGGAAGGGCGGAGCGGTCCACGCCGCTGCCGTCGCGCACAGCAGCACGCCTGCAATGTCCAGCGCCGACAAACACCGGCACACGGCAGCGCTGCCGACCAGGCACAACAGCGCCGCGGGCTGCCTTATGCGGTGGGGGAGCGGCCCACTCGCGCCGGGGCCGCCCGACACATGTGCCCGCGTCGCGTGACGTCATCTGTCGATCGGCGGGCCGGTCCGACGCGACGACGGCGACGACCCGGCGGCGGCTGCTGGGGAGGGGGCACGGCCACCCGCACGACAGGCAGCGTCGCCGCGGGTCACCCGCATGCATGTCTGGGGAGCTAACTGGACCGGTTCGCCCGCGGCGTCCAGCCCGGCCCGTAATGAGCGCGCCAGAAACGGCGCCTTCCGGTATCGATCGCCTCCAGTGATCGGGACGCCCTCTCCCTCTGTAAAATCGGTAGACTGCCAGACGTCTTTTGGCCGTTAATATTTTCAATAATTTTCAAGTTTGGAGGATACATTGTTAGCTTTGGCACTCTAGTCCACATCTTATAATGGTGTGATTCCTAACCGCCATTGCATGTGGGCCTGGAATAAAAGCTTCATGTTCTATGTATCCTACGGGGTCATTGCCCATTCAATGGCAGATATCACCTTCCAATATCCTCTATGAACTATCCATCCGTTCAACATGAACCATCCATTCGGAGTATTTCTAATTGCTGTGAAACATCACGGTTAATGCATACACTGCCCTCTCCCTCTTCCGATGTTCAAGTTCGCAATACGTCGAGACTTGTGGGTCCTGAACCAATGAGAATCGTTGAGTTCCATGAAAAACAAGCAAACAGGAGTGAGGATGAATTGGTCCCGTCTGTAACATTGCGCTCGTGGGCTCGCCTCGCTCACTCATTCACTCCGCCTGAAATACAGATTGTACTGCGATACTATCTAGAAACGTGAAATGAGCTGGGATTTAAATTCACGTCATCCATTCCAACCGCAGCCAAAGCTGTTATTCCGAATAGGAAAGCATGCACGAGACGACGGAGCAAATGTTGGATAACACGCCATCTCACAGAAAGGATTCGGAAACGGAATCGACATTTGAGACAAGCACGATAGCGATAACGGGAAGTAGACTGGCAACGACTGAAAATGCAGCAAAATGTTGCGACTGGCTTGAGATGGCGAACCAAGGAAGACAAATCACGCAGAAAGTATACCTTACTTCGACATGAAGCTCACTTTCAGCATCACAACACACTAAACGAAATGACGGGACGAACGAGCGGTTAGAGCATGCCTCCAGTAATTGATGCAGATGAAAGCATTATGGCAGATCAGTAAGTCAAAACAAATACAATTCTGCCTTGAAGGCCTCCAAGATTCACCAAACACCGAGCTTAACACATGTCTATTGATTTCAACTGAACATAGTACATGCAGCTGATTATTTCACAATTGAAATATTATCTGATCCATGAAGAATGGATATGGCAGGACTGCGCAATAGCAATCAGTTGCTGCGGTTCGTTTAGCTGCATACATGGCGCTTATGACGATTGTGATTGACATCAGTTGCTTTATATGTGTGCGCGCCAAATATTTGTTAATTTATTGCAATGCAGAATATTACTTTGTTTTCAAATTATATTATGTGAGGTGAAGACATAGTTGTAGCAAAAATAATACATTTCGCAGTTGCTTTGATGTCAAAGTATCATATATAATATGATGTTAAAACAAAGTTATAGCAAAAATAGTGCATTCGGCAAACTTTTCTATGTCAACGCATCTTCATCTTTGTCTAATGAAATAAGGTAATTAGTATTCATTTAGACACCAATGAAGATGCTTTAGCACCGGAACATCTGTTGAATGTATTATTTTTGCTTTATTTTTGCTTATTTTTGCAATTTCAAGAATAACTTTCGTCGAACACAGCTGAATATGTCGCAGCTCTGTATGTAGAGTTACATGTGAAATTCCTTCTGGGGTACCTTGTCTGTCGGGGAAAAATGTACACCTGCATCATTTTCAACGGATGAAGCTGGCTGAAGCAAAGCAAAGGCGATTGATCGATGTATTTTGAAGCTGCTTCAATGGAAACTATTCTGGCTATTGTCACCAAAATGGTGCACCGTAATTTCAGAAATTGGCGCACGCACAGATCAAAACTGATATCAGTCGCAATCGCCAAATGCGTCATAAATGTAGCTAAACGACACCCCAGCAGCCGACGTTGGTAACCAACTTGTCTCGATGGGCCTAGCCTTAGACCCTGGGTAACAGGAATCAGGTGCTGGCATGTCGTTTGGCTACATATATCTAGGTGCGAGGGTGCTTTGCGACTTGTGGTTGCAGTGTCTCACCTGGGTAGATATATTTGTATACATGTATATACACATAAGTATATATATATGCAAATATATATATTTGTATATATGTACATACCCATATATCTATATATATATTTGATACGGTCCTGCACTGCAATAGGTATCTGCACTCAATAAAATTGCGTTGGTTTGTGATTTATCACACGCGCGTCTAATATGTAATAAAACAAAAGACTGCAGGAGCTTTATAATGCATTAGATACTTATTTTCTTTTTTAGTTGTGGCGATTGCAGCTCAACTTCGCTTATTGTTTTATCCTCCACGATCTTATCCAAGCAAATCCATCAACAAAGGGGCCAAGCAACGAGATGAGTTATTTTGTGTAGCTAACTTCTGAAATGAATGTTCGACATACTTATCGCGTATGTGAAACTTGGAGCGACGCTCAGGATTGCTGTGGAGTTTGTGGTAAACACTATTCTTGTCCTTGTCCTGGTCCTCGAGTCCCTGTCACCCTGTCATTCTGCCCGAATGTTTATATATATATATATATATATATATATATATATATATATATATATATATAGTGTGTGTGTGTGTGTGTGTGTCATGGCATACTCTTCACAAATATACATGCCTTATATACTTTATTCATAACATGCATTTGAGTCATAAGACTCAAGTGACTCAGTGTGATTTGACTCATGATTCGACTCATTTTTTCAAGAAAGATGTGATTCAATTCATGACTCAATATATATTTTGGGGAGAAAAAAAATCGATTAAACTTGCGACCCATCCAAAAACAATTGGTTCATAAGGCGATTCTCCATTCAATTCGAGTCGGGCACAAACCTGGTCCCGAGACGGCTCGAGTTAATGTTTCGTGACGTGGTCAGGTGGCTACGTGTTGGCCCCATAATGGTTACGTGTCGCAACTTCATGTTTGCATGCATGCATTTCCCACATTAATTTGGCATGTATGCAAATTTTGAAGTCATGTAGCCCAGAGTCAACGAGTTAGTCAAAGTCAAGTCAGGTCGCCGCCAGAAAAGTTCAGCCAGTCTTCACGCGTTAGCAGATACAGATATTTTAATGAAACTTTCAGGGTTTGCTTTTTCGTAGGGATGAAACAAGACGCACCAGATGATTTTTACCCCTTTTGATCGCTTATTAGTTTTGCATATTTGCCCGTTAGGAATGAAAACGAAGATTCTGGCTATTTAATAGGAACAAGTTGACTTAGAACAACGGTTTTCTGTCCGCTATATGCATGATAAAAAGAAAAATGATAGAAAAGTGAAAACTGAAAACTTTAAGCGAGGATTTTTTTTTCGCGCGGAATATTTTACGACCACGGCCGATATCGTCATCTTTTTTGGATTAAAATTTTTTTCTTTCTAGATCTCCCCAAAATGAACCCCAGAGCCAAAAACATAATGCAAGTCATGGAAACCTAGGTCCCCAGAGACGTCACTTTTGAGGTGATAAAATTTCGTGGGTGGTTTCGGGCCCTACTCGTCGAGCGTTTTCCGATGGCTTTATGGGACGCTAAATTTGGAGATTATGGAGGGTTTGTATCAAACTCCGAGACGGGATGTGAGGATATGACTGGAAAGGCGGGGAGGGTTAACCTACGACACGTGACCAACAGGTGACCAGAGTGTCACAACATTCAGTTTAAAAGAATCATCAATGTTTTGATTTTGCTAGTTGGCATATAAGAAGTGATCTTAGCGTGTTGCTTATCATGAATCGCAGAAATCGGAGCTTCTCTATTGAGCATTGAGTCTACATTGTAGATGTGTTTTTTTCAAAAGCTAGCTAGCACCCTGAATAATAAGGAGACGCCTGAAAGCCGTCGGGTCCCAGTTACAGAAGGTGGGACGAGACTGATCCCGACGGCCGCTGATGCGTTGTAACCTTCACCAACTACGACGCTGGGCTCCTCTGCGCGCTTGCGACATCTGAGTGACCGTCAGGTTGTGTCAGTGGCTATCAGGTTGTGTCAGTGGCTATCCGGTTGTGTCAGTGGCTATCAGGTTGTCTGAGTGTACCGCAGGTGTCGGGGTGAGGGTTGTTTGAGGACTCTTAAGACAAAAAATTCATAGACACTGGTTCGACGAGCAGAACTTGGTCAGATTTCAAAACCCTTTTTCAAAGTGACGCCTAACGACTGTGCGTTAGAGCTTCGATGATTGTTAGTTTGATCTTTGATGATTCTGGCTCTCAGTTTCTGTTGCGAGCTTGGGCTTCGGGCACCCATCCGAGTCTGCCGGTATGTATTACACCAACAAAAGGAAGTCTAGTTTAAAAAGTGATTTCGAAGAAATCGGTTCTGACTGTTCGTTGTCGGGAGAGACGTTTGGTTGGGAGGTGGATAAACTGTAAGTTGCGAAATGAAAATTGAAGGCATTATTAACATTCTCCGAATTATAATAAAACGAGATTGATCAGGGGGAGTAAATTTCCTCCACAATTGTGTGATATTTTGATCGCAAAGCAGTGATAACTCAAAAGTGTCCAAGCAATCATCATTTGCCTGTTTGCTTCCATTACGTGTACAACATTTCTTACGGTTTCCTGACTGCACTTAATGCAAAGGCTTCTGACGCTTGGCGGTCTATTTTCGTTGTCTCTCGCGTTCGTGGTATGAAAATGCATACAAAAGTAGAACATATGCTTGTAAAATCGTCTAAGCGATGATTTAATCTGGACGCAATTCTTCACTCCTCTTTTTCTTAATCTGTACGACTTTTATGCTAGTAGAGAGTAGAGAGCATATGCTCTTACTAGTAGAGAAATGCGATTTAAAATTTCTGAGTATTCGTGCAGTCCAAGAACTTTCTCCTTTCGCACCTTTTGTGTTTGTTAGGACCTCATAGCAACACTGTATTGGTTGCCTCTGTATTTCAGTCGTAGGGATGGGAAGTATAATGAGATGTAATGCTGGGCGAAGATGTAGACTAGGTTAAGTTAGCTGGTCTACATTTACATGTCTCCACGCCCGCTCGATGCTTTTGTTTTCCGGAGGCCACTCGACGCTCAGTATTGTTGTTTCCTGGAGGCCGCTCGACGCACGGTATTGTTGTTTCCCGAAGGCCGCTCGACGCTCGGTATTGTTGTTTCCCGGAGGCCGCTCGACGCTCGATATTGTTGTTTCCTGGAGGTCGCTCGACGCACGGTATTGTTGTTTCCCGGAGGCCCTTGACGCACGGTATTGTTGTTTCCCGAAGGTCGCTCGATGCTAGATATTGCTGTTTCCCGGAGGCCGCTTGACGCTCGGTATTGTTGTTTCCTGGAGGCCGCTCGACGCACGGTATTGCTGTTTCTCGGGAGGTCGCTCGACGCTCGGTATTGTTGTTCCCGGAGGCCGCTAGACGCTCGGCATTGTTGTTTCCCGGAGGCCGCTCGACGCTCGCTGATTGGCTGGTCAGCCGACGTCACGTGGCTACTGTGATGAAGGTCACCGCCATGTTTGTTCAGTTAATAATAGAGTATCACAGGGTGGGACATCAGACAAGCATGGTGTTTTTGTGTTGCAACGCGACAAACTTTCGTAAGTGTCGACAATATTCTGCAGCGAACACCAAGCACGTTGTTGGCCGGCAATATCCGCAGCATTTCATTTCGCGTTTTGTGCTTGTATTCGATGTCGCTATTTCATTGCTTTATTGCAATGATTGAAACGTATGACGCAGTCCATACATAACAAAACAGCTTGTGATTTTCATTACTCTGTCGTGTGTGGCTTGTCGTGGATTTCGAAACTGGTTGGCTGGGTCCAACACATCACATTCCATTCAATTCCTGTCAGTTATAACACATTTTCGTACTTCTATGCTTACCACGAAGCTTATACCATCCACTCTACCACAAGACACGTGCCAGGACAGCATCGACTCAGTATGCGCCGGGTGGACTCACTTGAACATCGTTCGCTTGCGGCCTTACAGCTCAGCTGCGCTCGATAGAGACATCCTAGACATCCTATGGAATGCCTGAATTAAGGTGACATTTGTTCTGGCCACGTTGACGTGGCGCCCACAGGTGTGGCGCCCGTGATGACGTGTCACGTTGGTGTGGCGCCCACAGGTGTGGCGCTCGTGATGACGTGTCACGTTGACGTGGCACCCACAGGTGTGGCGCTCGTGATGACGTGTCACGTTGACTGAAGCCGGCAGGTGCGTCCCCTGGTGTCCAGTCTCCCCTGCAGTGTTCGCCGAGTGCCCACGGCTACCAGCCCTGTCGACGGCGCCCCAGGTGTCATCAGATGTCAGATGTGAGCGTGACATTAGCAGATGACTGATGACCGGACCGGCCCGAGTGGTGCGAATGGTAACATTTCGCAATATCGCGGCCCACCGGCGAAGCAGCGTGGGTGGCGTCATTGGCCGAGACGGTGCATAAAGTTCGTCGAGAGCCACCCAATCAACAAACAAACAGGTCTCGATGGTAGGTCTTGATGGGATGTCTTCAGGGCAAGTCTCCAGGGCAGGCCTCCAGGGCAGGTCTCGAGGGCAGGTCTCGAAGGCAGGTGTCGAGGGCAGGTCTAGAGGGCAGGTCTTTAGGGCATGTTTTTTAGGGCAGGTTTTATGGCAGGTCTTCATGGCAGGTCTTTAGGGCAGGTTTTTAGGGCAAGTCTTGAGGGCAGGTCTTGAGGGTAGGTCTTTATGGCAGGTTTTTAGAGCAGGTCTTTATGGCAGGCCTTAGGGCAGGCCTTAGGGCAGGTCTTTAGGGCAGGCAGATCGGACACGCGGCGTCCGTCCCCTGACATCGGTAGTGGTGGATCCAGTGGAGGTTGGAGCCACCCGGATCGTCCCCACCTTCCTCGGTGGCCAGATTTGATACAAATTGCCAGTTCATTCACGATTTGCGGTAAAATCGTCAACAATTACCGTGATGCATATTGCTTTATCCTCAAGCACCCTTCCGAATCTGATGAATGTTTCAAACTGGTGTTTTTTTTTCTATCCCCAACCGCTTGACTGGATCCGCCTTTGAACATCGGTTACTGGGAACGGGAAGCGCGTGAATATTGCGTGATAAATGAGCCCTTCGGAAATGACATTGAGCACGGATCAGGCGGCTGCAGTATGATTGCATCGTGTGATGTGTGATTGCTGTCCATATATTGCCTGCTGATTACCGACAATAAGCTTAGGGTCAACGAGGGTAAACAGCCAGTAAGTAAAGTGGTTCATGAATTTCACATTTATCTGAATGGGCAATCAAGCCGGAACGGATTCAGGGGGATGGAGAGAGTGGTGGAGGTGAACAGGGTGACCGGGCAGAGAGAATCCACTGACATGTCCGAGTTGCATGGAATTTTACAGTCGGTAATTATCTTCAATTCTGAGTACTCCATTGCGAGTACATCGTGTCAAACTGTTAATATTATCGTGGCGTTCTCTAGCACAATGGCTTTTGCCATTAGGTCAGCAGCGTCGATTTGTATCCTTTGGTGGGGTTCATGGCCCTACCAATGTTGATCTTGGCCCCCAATGTTGATTTCCTCACGCTCCAACGACCTATGCTATTTTTATACTGATAAGAAAGATAAAGGGGAAGAAGGAAAAATACATGCTTCATAGAAAACTTAGTTTATGTTAACCAGCACATTTTGTACTGAAAAGAAACGTATTTGGATTAGATAGTGGAATGACTCCACACTTTGCTGCAAAATTGAAAATTGTGTGCAAAAACAAAATAGCTGGATTTCCCTTCACTGTGCAAGGACAGCTTACATCATAGAATGCTGAGATTAGCTGATGATGATGCATTTTTAACCAGTTTGTCTAAAAATATGCTAAGCTACTAAACAACAATTGTATTGTCACACTGATGTTTGTACACAATACCAATGACATACAGGATACAGAACAAAGCACATGCAAACAGGACATACAGGACAAAACCACATGCATACAATATTCATTCCATTTCCAATTTCTAGTCATTGTCAATCTTACATACAATCCAGTCCAGCGAACGACATTTGCATTTATCATTGAAATTGTGGATATGCAAACTATAATAAATCTTCAGCAGCCAACCCATCACACTATCCATTCACCATCTACCACCATCATCTACCATCAGCTTGATATTTACCTAGGTACCTGTTAAAAGGTTACAGTAAACAGTGCAACTACACACAAGATACACCACAACATAACACAATACGATAAAACCACAGCTAAAACTCAAGGACAGTAAACACGATGCGCGGCATCAGACATAAAGCCCAAAGCGGCGCTATGTAAACAACCACTTTATTTATGACTCAACTTAGTCATCTAATAAATTAAGAAAAGCGTGCCCGTAAAACTCTGCACTTTATATATATATATATATGCCCTCTTTATCTAATTTACGTCTCCCAATATTTTCGGCTATCTATCCATATATCTCTGCATACAGCAATGCATATATAGAAAGTGATAGACATAGATGAATATATGTATATAAAGACACATAGGTATCTATAAAGATATCAACAGAGATGGGTGGTTACCTTTGATGTCTGGTTTCACATTGGTACACGTCTTACCAATATAGGTACCTAAAGCGCAAACTGAGAACAATGGCCACAACTTAGCCAAGGTACCCACCTGCCCTCACCGACCCCGACTGGTACATCCACAAGACTGCAGTTTAAGAAGAAAAAACAGGTCAGCGAGTGCACGCGGCCGGCACCTTTACTTACGCAAGATAAGCCACGGCTATCCGAATACTAACAGCAAGATAAATCGAACCCTATCACGTCGTCATTTCCGGTCACACTGTGTACATCCCTATAGGCACTGGACTCATTTCCCCCCTTCGTAACACTAGCTACTAAGCTCTTTCGAGGATGTTTTGGAAGATACCACTGAAGTTGCACCGATGGATGAGTGTGGAAACTCGCGCAATGTCAGTATGTCAATGGCGGACTTGAATGGTCGCGCCACCACTCTGACTCAGTTCTCGGCAGACCGCTTCCTGCTTAGGCTGGGACAGAGTCCGAGCTGCTAGCCGATGCCCTAAGCGGCAGAAGTCACTAACTCTCCCCAGTCTGTCGGGTGAGGAAAGGGGAAGGGTGGATGCGGGGAACGGTTCTCTCTCTAATCTCTCCCTCTCTCTCTGGACATGTTTTGAAGCGCTTGGTTCTGCCTGTGCATTAAAAATCGCAACCACTTTCAGAGCCTGGAAAAACAAACACAAGCATGTATTTTCTATTTATCACAGCATCACAGAGAACACGGTAGAATGAAGCTCACGCATGATGTATTGCTGTTTGTGATCAAAACATGGCGATAGCCAAGGAAGACAAATGCGATTAAGGTTTCCGGAGGTGGCGTACGCCAAAATACGGCGTTCACTTGAATTAGTTCAATCTTGCTCGGGAAGGTCAGAATAAGGCGGCTCAGGCAGCCAAACGCAGCATTATTGGCCTAAGTGCAACCAACCAGAATGCTACTTAAGCGGTCAGACAAGACAGCTCCCTCAAATGCAATGTTCAGCTTTTCAACTATACTCTCCACAGTCTAACTATTGTTCCTGCCAGCATAGCTGTTGTTCTCGGGGCAGTATAACTGTTGTTCTCGGGGCGGCACAGCTGTTGTTCTGGGTGTAGCGCAGCTGTTGTTCTCGGGGCAGCACAGCTGTTGATCTGGGTGTAGCGCAGCTGTTGTTCTCGGGGCAGCACAGCTGTTGTTCTCGGGGCAGCACAGCTGTTGTTCTCGGGGCAGCACAGCTGTTGTTCTCGGGGCAGCACAGCTGTTGTTCTCGGGGGAGCACAGCCGTTGTTCTGGGTGTAGCGCAGCTGTTGGTCTCGGGACAGCACAGCTATTGTTCTCATAGCAATACAGCTGTTGCTTTCGACAAAGCAAGGCGGACGTTCCAACAACTCAGCTGGCGTTCGGTACAGGCCGGCTGTTGTTCTGGGGAGCGCGGTCGGTGCTTTCGCCAGCTGGCGTTTCCAGCAGCGTACTCCTGTCCAGCTGACTGCAGCACGAGTGTGCCGACCACCAGTCGAGCAACGTGCGCCCGGTGACATCGCTCGCTGCCGGCTCAGCAGGTCTCGCCGGTGGACGGCAGACCAACATTGGGTAGCGGCTGGTGGACACTCCCGGCACCCACTGGCCGGTGCATAGCAGACCGGTACAGGGTACCGAGAGGCTGGCTGGTGTGTAGCAGACCGGCACGGGGTGCCGAAGGGCTGGCCGGTGTATAGCAGACCGGTACAGGGTACCGAGGGGCTGGCCGGTGTATAGCAGACCGGCACGGGGTGCCGAAGGGCTGGCCGGTGTATAGCAGACAGGCACAGGGTACCGAGGGGCTGGCCGGTATATAGCAGACCGGTACAGGGTACCGAGAGGCTAGCTGGTGTGTAGCAGACCGGCACGAGGTGTCGAGGGGCTGGTCGGTGTATAGGAGACCGGCACAGGGTACCGAAAGGCTGACCGGTGTGTAGCAGACCGGCACAGGGTGCCGAAGGGCTGGCCGGTGTGTAGCAGACCGGCACAGGGTACCGAGGGGCTGGCGGTGTATAGCAGACCGGCACAGGGTACCGAGAGGCTGGCCGGTGCGTAGCAGACCGGTACAGGGTGCCGAAGGGCTGGCCGGTGTATAACAGACCGGCACAGGGTGTCGAGCGGCTGGCCGGTGTATAGCAGACCGGCACAGGGTCGGGCTGCAGCCGCACAGGGTCCGGGCGCAGGCCGGTTTAGCAGACCGGCACAGGGCGCCGAAGGGCTGGCCGGTGTATAGCAGACCGGCACAGGGTGCCGAAGGGCTGGCCGGTGTATAACAGACCGGCACAGGGTGCCGAGCGGCTGGCCGGTGTGTAGCAGACCGGCACAGGGCGCCGAAGGGCTGGCCGGTGTATAGCAGACCGGCACAGGGTGCCGGAGGGCTGGCCGGTGTGTAGCAGACCGGCACAGGGCGCCGAAGGGCTGGCCGGTGTATAGCAGACCGGCACAGGGCGCCGAAGGGCTGGCCGGTGTATAGCAGACCGGCACAGGGTGTCGAGCGGCTGGCCGGTGTGTAGCAGACCGGCGCGGGTCGAGCTAAGGCGGCCCAGACGAAACGATGCCATGTATTTCGATCCCAGGTCACAATTCACAGGTCGGCACAGGGTGACGTCGCCGAGTGTCCGTCGAGAGCGTCGGCATGGCCACAGCCAGGCGATCAATCCGCGGCCCGTGTCCCCGCCGACCGCGTCAAAGGTCACAGACGGTCATATTCCGCTACAAGTGCCATTCGGTCCGAATGTCGCGCCGTTATTCGAACTGTGTCGTATGCTGCGATGCGCCGTAAACCAAATCGGGCGTGCTGGGAGGAGCGGCTGGGTGGCCTCGGAGCCCAGTCCTCGTGATCTATTTCCAGAAGATCTATGTTCAGAAGATCTACGTTCAGGAGATCAATTTTCATAAAATCTCCTTTAAGAAGATTTATGTTCACAAGATCTACTTGGAGGATGAAACGTTCCCAAGATCTACTCCCAGGACTGAATGTTCAGAAGATCTAGTCTTGGCCTATTTGTAGATCTTCTCAGCATTCCGAATTTGGAGTAGATCTTCTGAACGTTCAGACCCGACAGCAAATCTTGTGAAAACAAAACCACAGTCGGGGAAGCTGATAAGATCTACTTTCATAAGATTTACAAGGAGCTTAGTAGATCAGAAAGCTGTACCGCTGTGTGTCTGTGACGATACTGTACCGTTGTGTGACTGTGAAGATGCTGTACCGATGTGTGTCTGTGGCGATGATGTACTGCTGTGTGTCTGTGGGGATACTGTACCATTGGATGAAACAACAGCAATTACGACGGCGACATTATTGAAGCGGTGTCTTACTGAAGATGAAGACCGAACACTCCGGTTGGCGACACTACTGTGGTGCAAACCTCCACTGATCTCGACGGCTCGGAACAATAAACAAATGCAATCTCCGCTTACCCAGTCGAGATCAATGACATGCATATTCATGTGTGGCGTTAGTAATTATGCTGGCGTTTTGGTTACCTTCATTATACCGGAACATTTGCGCCGCTGCTCTCTCCTAGTGTACCAGGGAATGTACAAAATAACGGAGTCAGATAGATAACCGATTGTAGATCTAGTTGAGAGGACACTACATGCTGTCGGTGTAAAGCTACTCTAATTCAATTCTACTCTTCATTAACCAGTGGATCTATTAACAAACGTCGATAATTTGAATTTGATCGCGGATACTTTTGCACGTTATATGTGGGGAGGCTTAGAATTAGGACGGATTCCACTCATGGATCCCATGATAACTTAACATAGCATCCCCCAGGAGATGTTATGTTAACTTCCTTGGTGCTACAATTGTTGGGGCGAACCAAGCAAAGGAACCATTTTTGCACTCATGCCAACAAAGGACTAAAGATGGAAAAGGAAAAAGACAACAATTGTTTTCTTTCGAAGATGAATGTGCGGCCGATGGGCAGAATTGCTTTCTTCTTCTTTCTTTAATAACTGGAAAAATGTACTTCAATCTCCCAGCACGGTTCCTGCCGGCTAGACTTTTGAGACGCTTATAGCTTTGCAACGGCTCATCTTCGAATCATGCAATAAATAGGAAGATGTAGCTTCGGCCCGTAAAAGTGGCATGATGAAATTTACCATGTTCCGACCATCGTACATTTTCCCACCCTTTTCAGATTACGTCATGCGGTTGACGCGCGGACACCAACCAATTGCGGTTGCTGACATTACACATTGTTTGCGACGAGGAACATGGATGTTGAGCGTGACCTCTTACCATTTAATATCACTTGGGATTAAGACAGTGTCTCCAGCTCTCGTTTCGCTAAGTACCATGGCCATTCACATATACTGGGTTTGTATTACATTCGCACTTCTTAAATCATAGTTGCGGTATAAGTTACTCGAAAGCGGGTATATGTCGTTAAACATCAAACTTGCAGTGCCTGCGCCACTAATCAATGCTATCCGAAATTTATCATTCAAACGTCATAGTGAGTATCGTTGAGGCATCCATTTTGAAACCGCAGTGTACACATTGTATATGGAGATCTTCAACATGTCTTCGCATGTAACTGATCATAATTTATCAGACTACTCGTCGGTGAAATTTTCGTTGTCAAATTTCATATTTTAGGTCGCACTTTCTCGGTACTGTTGCAAATCTACTTTTGCACCAAAGCATCTCTCTTTGTGCGCCACAGCTTTGAAATGGACATGTGTGACGTCTTAGATGCGTGAAAGTAGAATATAGCCAGCCCACTTGCCGAAGGTACAACATCATCACCATGAGTAGTTGCACAAGTACACTATCACCATTTGCCCCGGTAGCTCAGTTGGTTAGGGCGCTGGCCTGCACTGGTCTCCCCTGTACTGGCAACACAGTGTTCGAGTCGCTTCTCGCGCTCGCATTTACCCCCGGCTGGGAGGGTCAGTTGGCAGCTGGCCCGATAAGGCCGGGGACGAGCTACCGGGCGGCCGTGTCGGTGCATTGGCGGCACGTTAAGCTTTCGGTCTAAATTCTGCCGTTGAACTGGAGTTCATGGATCAGGTGGTGGGGCCAGGGTTCACGCAACAAGCTCTGCTTAGTAATATAACTCTGGTTCCTCAAGCCACCCAGCAACAATTCGGATTAAATTTATTAAAATAAAGATCATATTGGTCTTTATGCGTTTCGTAATTTTTACGCTCGGACCGAAAACGTGAAACAAGGTCAAAACCGCATTGTTTTAACTTGAGGACCCAGTATTTCTGCACGCGGCAAACTATCAACACATTCAGAACCATGCAACTATCTTATCAATCGTCTTTCTAGTGATGCCGATCCGGTGTGAATATCTCCGTTATCGAGATTACCCTGTTGTAGTGCCTTCGCATTTGTTCACATTTGTATATTGTTTTGCAATGTATCACCAGCGACAAGCGACGCTTTGGTGGCCCGCCGCGCGCCACATGCCTACACCACCGACCGGAAATACGGCCTGGCATGCCTCGTGAGAAATGTGACGAACGCAAAGAACGTGTGCCACGTGAGGAACGTGAGGAACATGAGGCACGTGTGCCACGTGAGGAATGTCGGGAACGTGAGAAACGTGGGCTACGTGAGGAATAACATTCCTCAAGTCCGTGCATATTCAATGACTTTAAAACGTGAAAATCGCTCACCATTTGAACTCCTGCATCATGGTAAGCACGAAGTCAGATCGACGACTGAAGATCGGCAAACAGTATGTTTGGTGGGATGTGCTACTGAAGCTGGTGATGCCACACACCATGTCATCTCAACGACCACCGTCCTCCAATGACTGACATCCAATACAGCAGCTATCTCATCGGGTTGCGAAACGTCGCAAGGCCCAAAGTACCGTGTGCCAAAAGTATGTCCACACATCCAGATCAAGGATGATACATTGATCAGGTCCGATTCGTCATCGGCCCACCGCATCACGAACGGTCTGAATGGATGCATATTTCGATGGGTTTCACGTGCACTGACACAGTTGGTTTGGCCACCTACGCTACCAACTTAACCATCCAAATATTGAATTATCTGAATTCAGTTATTGCAGCCCACTATGTGATGCGACCACTCAAGCCATTGGTGGTATTTTAAGTACCGTTTACTTCTGTGTTTCAGTGCGGCTACAAAGAGCATGATAATATATCACAGTGACATTTAATACGTACTATCCTTGATATTGTAAAAACAAATTGTTAAAAATGCTATATATTACAGCGATTAAGCGATCGTGCGCAGCACTTCCTCATAATTATCTGATGAAGTAGCGTGCAAGGTACTTAATCACTCTTTTATATAGTGCTTTTTGACAATATTTTAGAATACCAGGGCGAGGGCCATATTAAATGTCACTGTGATACCTTTTATCTAACCGATTTGTGTTATGTAGGCGCTGTTTGCTAAACCGCTTTCAAAATCACGCGCGGTGTTAGCACATTTCGACGACATTTGACGTCACAGGCATAACCGAGCCTTGACCGAAGACATGCTACTGTCCGACCGAAGACATTTTTCAGGCCGTTTGCTTACACGACAAATCTCTGTTTGTTTGTTTGTTTATTGGTTGGTTCACGACACACTTTATGCACATTCACGGCTAATGGCGCCGCCCACACTGTTTCGCCGGTGAGCCGCGTGATTGGGAAATGTCCTGAGTGGCGCTGGAGTCGAACCCCGGGACCTTTGGTACCCATAGCCCGACACCTTAACCACTCGGCCATCCCCGCTTCTGACACGACAGATCAGAACACGCCCGGAAAACATCAGGTATCCAAACCAAACAACCAACACAAACCGAGCATAAATCCTCACACCTGCTATATCGTCTTGCAATTGTGGAACCATCGTATGTAAACATTGATTTATTCAGGACGTGATGGCTGACATGACCCAGCGTAGAGAAAATGGACGATTGCATTCGTGGGCAACGCTTCATGAAATCGATTGTGTAGTGTTGGTTGGTTATTTGGGCTTTCGGGCGCATCGACAGCGTTGGTCATACAGCGCCCATGATTGGGTAGTGTGTGCGGAAGGAGGAACAGGGCCTCATCGAACAAGATTTAACTCGGGAAACTACAATTGCATCCAATGGAGCCAAAGCACAGCCTTTCGCACTCCGGGCGTTATATAGCAATGCTTAGCAATGGGAAATGAGATTTGACTGGGAAAGGAAGGTCAAGAGTAGAAGTACTATCCCGGATTTAGTACGTTAGAGGAGGGCCTGGGAAGAGGAATGTATTGTAATTATTAAAATGACACTTGTCAATGCTAGCCTTTGTTCATGCTAGTGAGAAAGCGACCAAGGAATGTTCGAGATGTTTGTTTATATTTTGGGTTGTTGCATTTTCATGCGAGTACGAATTCACACCAATTTTGTTCTAACCTGAAGTGGCGTGCTGAGATCAACGCAAACCTTTCCAGAATTATTTGACCATTATATTTCTGATTCGCGCAAAGGTCACCATCGCTAAGTTTCATTTTCAATGTCCAGATTAATGTAATACGTGATACCCGGGCAAGTGGCTGTATCTCAGACTAAGAAAAGTGCATCGGGTTGCTGATTTTAGACTGCGTCCGAAATATTTTACTGTAATTGATGATAAAGCTTCGAGGTAGTGGACATCGTTTGCAAAACCATGCCGTCTCTGTCCCGTATCACCATTAATGCCTGCGACGCATCACCATTGCTGTTGACTTACCTGAATGTGCCAATCATCACCAAGCGATGCAAAGCAAGCTAGCGATGAAATGGTGTACACTATGCGGAGCATCAGGGAAATTGTGTGGAGTTGTCGACCTCTCAGACGGCCGACCAGCGTGACGAATGGCAGGCTGTGCAGCCCAGAGGTCTCCCGCAAGACCATGCTTTTAGAGCCGAGTTCGCCGGCCGACACCGCCGAACAGCCGGATCCGTTGTTGGGCGGCCGTGATAACGCGAATTTTATGATAATTCACAAAGACCCGCACCCGAGACCAAACATCGATAAAACGAACAACGTTGCGGTATGACCTCATGAACTGGGCGCGATACCATTTGGTGCTAGCTCAGTGATCCCGCATCGTACGGTCCAAAAGAGGCTTAATGGGACAGAGTTGGCTAGATGAGAAACATGTGTTTCGTCATTGTTGGTATCCACCTATAAGTCTGCCATAATGCAGGCCTGATATTAAAATAATCCATGAGCAAACGTGTTCGCAATCATTCATTTAAACTTCACGAAATCTGTGCCAGACACAATAAAGCGACCAGGCGAGCGACGAGACTAACGAAGCGAACTCAAAGTACATAGAAGGGAAGTCATGCAAAAATTAATTAAGAATGTGAAGGAATTGTCACGAGCTTGTACTGATGTGCTGATACAGAAGTTCCCTCCGACCACCATCAAATATCCAAACATTCAACTGAGAAAGACAAGCACCTAAATTCGAGCCCGTGTCATTTGACAGTGGTTGCCAAGCAGAACTCCCCTCTTTCTAGTGGCCGATAACGAGGTTCCGAAGCACATAGCGCGCCATTCTGCATTTCGATTATCGGATAGCAAAAACCATATGTAGCTAAGTTTTTAGCGTTGTACGTCCATACGCTGCGCCATGCATTGCACGTCTGTCTCAATAAGAAGAGAGGCGAGTCGGGAACGATTACAAACTCATGCGCGTCCCCTGTCATCGCTAAATAAACACTAGTCAAGCTGGCTATTTTTCGCTGCCGAGCCCTGTTCCTGTAGCATTTCTCCATCACTTCTTATAGCCTGCCGACCCCATGTTCCTGTTGCCTGTCGGCCCCATGTTCCTGTAGCCTGCCGGCTACCTGTTCCTGTACCCTGTAGGCTACGAGCTCATGTAGCCTGCTGTCTACCTGTTCCTGTACCCTGCAGGCTACGAGCTCATGTAGCCTGCCGGCTACCTGTTCCTGTAGCCTGCTGGCTACGAGCTCATGCAGCCTGCCGGCTACCTGTTCCTGTAGCCCGTCGGCTACCTGTTGATGTAGCCTGTCGGTTACCTGTTCCTGAAGCCTGAATGTGGTGTATGATATTAGGTATTAAGTATTAAGACAGAACTAGGTATTCCCAAAATTGAGGACGTGCATGCAGATTTAGATTACGAATCGAACCGGAAGCAGTTGAAAACAGCAGATTGTGTAAGCATATGTGTACGTGTGTCCACATATGCTTCCGGATCTACGTGTGTCGACATATATCTACGTGGATATATACCGCGAGAGGGAAGAACTGAAAATGACACTCGGGTTTTCGTGTGTCTATATATTGCTCACCTCCAGCGTGCGAGGCAAATTCCGACTGAATGTTCGGAATGAAAACCTGACTGATGTTTGGCAATATTGGAAATTGAACACCATTCCCTGAAGAATGTACGCATTCTGAAAGGAAGCTAATGAAAAGATACAAAAAAGCTGTCCCATTTGCATCTTAGTATGATATATGCTTGCTTCTTGCTTTTGTTGGCAGGGGAAATGATTGCGAAGAAAGGCAATGCGGAAAAACAGCGGAAATTATTGCAAGAGAAGACACTATTGATAAAGAAATGCTGTACTGTGTGATTTGCGAGAACACCGAAAAGTAATTTCACAAGCTATGGATATGGATAGATGACAAATTTTGAATGAATTCAGTACCATATTCACATCCACAAAGGAGGTAAATTGTTTCAAGAGCTCAGATAGGCTTAGGAATACAAAAACGGAAGAGTAAGGTGAGGAGATAACCCGGAAAAATACAGTCGCACACACATGGACTCCGATCTACGGAATGCGCAGATGAGTGCAATAGTGATGCTTCTACGGCAGCCATGGTGAGCACTTCCACATTTGTTAAACTCAATTGAAGAGAGGTTGCGTGATTTCCTGGAATGCAATTGTGGTACTGCTCACACTTGGATTGACCACAAAGGGGAAGACTACTCTTGGGGTATGTTGCCTATCTCACAATCGAAAGATTGTGGGCTCGAGTTTCACTCGTCGCCACTCTTCGCCCGTGACCAATCGGCCTGATAGATCGGCAATGCTGCATGCATGACTCAACGGTCGACGCGTTGTAAGACCAATAACCACCACTACCACTTGGATTGACAGCATTTCAGCTTGATATAATGTTATGAATACAGTTCACACAACTGCCAAACAAAATTTACTTTATGGAACGCATAATTCACCGACAGAAGGGAAAAAACAAACTAAGCGGGCACCCAATCAACCGGATATGAAGGCCGATGTATACGCCATCATCTATAATGCACTAGAACATACAGACATACATACAACTAATCGGTTCCGACACATCCAGCACATGCGGGTCCATACGGCCACCGGCCACAAGCGCGCGCACACACACACACACACACACACACACACACACACACACACACACACACACACACACACACACACACACACACACACACACACACACACACACACACACACACACACACACACACACACACACAGACGCACGTACACGCACATACATACACACACACACATACACACACACACTCTCTCTCTCACACACACACACCTACACCTACACACACACACACCTACACCTACACACACACATACACCTACACCTACACACACACGCACATACATACACACATACACACACACACACTTACACCTACACATACACGCACATACATACACACATACACACACACACACACACACACACACACACACACACACACACACACACACACACACACACACACACAGCACACACACACAGACACACGTACACGCACATACATACACACATATACACACACACACACAAACAAACACACACACACGCACCATGCCATGCTGAGCCAATGGTCGGGTCCGACCTGAACGCTATGGTACGGCGGTCGCGTGACGCGGCCAGCCGGGGATCTGCCATCGGCTGGGCCTCGTTAGCGCGACGCGGTTCTGTTTGCGGTTGGCCGCTTCACACACGATGATACGGTCGCAACATGCTCTGATATGTAAAATGATCGCCCGATAAAGCCTCCGGTTAACGAGGCACGTGAGGGTGTTTACTGATGCAGCACCACACCGGCACCGACACCGACACCGACACCAACACCGACACCGTCACCGGCACCGACACAGTCACCGACACCGACACCGACACCGACACCGGCACCGACACCGACACCGGCACCGGCACCGGCACCGGCACCGGCACCGGCACCGGCACCGACACCGACACCGACACCGACACCGACACCGGCACCGACATCGACACCGACACCGACACCGATACCGACACCGACACCGACACCGGCACCGGCACCGACACCGACACCGACACCGACACCGACACCGACACCGACACCGACACCGACACCGACACCGACACCGACACCGACACCGACACCGACACCGACACCGACACCGACACCGACACCGACACCGGCACCGGCGCCCGCACCGACACCGACACCGACATCGGCACCGACACCGGCACCGACACCGACACCGACACCGACACCGACACCGACACCGACACCGACACCGACACCGACACCGACACCGACACCGACACCGGCGCCGACACCGGCACCGACACTGACACCGACACCGACACCGGCACCGACACCGACACCGGCACCGACACCGACACTGACACTGACACTGACACTGACACCGGAACCGACATCGGCACGGGCACCGACACCGACACCGACACCGACACCGACACCGACACCGACACCGACACCGACACCGACACCGGCACCGGCACCGACACCGGCACCGGCACCGACACCGACACCGACACCGGCACCGCTGTCGGCGAGTGTGGGGTGGGGTCCGACGGGAGCGCATGCGCTCCCGTCGGACCGGCTCGAGTCGGTCGGGCCGCTCCTAGGAAATGATGCGCGACAGCGTCCGGTGGCTATCGAGTTAGCAGAGGTGTACAACAGGCAGGCAGAGCTCTGATGCATCCCAGACGCTCGGTGCGCCGCGCCGACCATGGAGTAATGGTGGTCCGACGGACCAGGCAAACAGACGGACCAACCTAGCCGGCAGTGCCGCGACCGAGTAGTGCTACACATGTAGCATTTAGCTGGCGGGGCACATATTGCTGGCTGCTGCACATGTAGCTGGTGGCACATATAGCTGGGAGCTACACATGTAGCTGGTGACACACAGCTGGCAGCTGCACATGTAGCTGGTGGCACATATAGCTGGCAGCTGCACATGTAGCTGGTGACACACAGCTGGCAGCTGTACATGTAGCTGGCGGTACACATAGCTGGCTGCTACACATGTAGCTGGCTGCTGCACATATAGCTGGTGGCACACAGCTGGCTGCTACACATGTAGCTGGCGGCACACATGGCTGGCGGCTGCTCATTTAGCTGGATGCTAAGCATGCTGGTGACTGCTACGCATGTTCGTGGCTGCTACGCATGTTGGTGGCTGCTACACATGTAGCTGGCTACTGCACTGTGAATAAATTTAACAATTACCCCGTTTACATGAGCAGGCCAGCCATAAATGGAAACTTCCGATCATGTTGATACGCAGAGGTTCCGATCGCGCGGCCCGTTCACAAGAGCAAGACGAGCTTGGCCTCTTGGCCCCAACGAGTTACCGCCTCAAGAAGCGGAAGCGCCGTCCGTGGACTGTTCGGAGCCAATTTCAGCAGGCAGCCAAACCAATACGCTCAGTGGCGGCGGCCGGTCATTAAAGGCTAGCAATAAATGGAGCGCCTTGTTTAACTACCGTCACATCACGATTCGTCACGATATCGGCCAATTATCCTGGGCTGTGTTGTTTTCGTCTTTCTGCAGAATCATCGGAACCCTGCCATTTCAGATTGTAACCAACCGTGAACACGCTCTCTACAGAGTAGCTTTCTACATTGTTTCCTGGCACTTTGCAACTGTAGAGGGTTGTGGCAATGCCAAAATTTCCCAAATCGATAGAATCCGATCGCTGCTACTGTTGTTCATCACCTTTTCTCTCCATGTCTGAGACACATTCAGCAATACTTGGCAGCTTGCCTTTGAATCAAGCGTAGAATGCCAAGGTCGAAGACATTTCCCCAAATGCCAACGATTCAGGCGAGTTAGACGCGGCGCTATCGAAGTAAGGGTCCTTACTGAACAATAAGCATGTGCTTCCACAACCACATGCACGAATCCATGACCCAGTTCTGTCGAAATCCATTCGCTTTGAGAAATACTTGGAGCATGACCGAAAAGAGGACAAGGTTTACCACGTAGTTTATATCATAGATCACCACCAAAACCAATGCCAATTGCAGAAGACCTTGCAAACTTTGCAGCATAGTACGCTGGTGTACACAATTTGAATGCTACTCCTTCGAGGGATAATAGTTTCAATTCACTGATTGCTGTACGCACACATTAGCAGTTGTACATAATACTTTATACATAGCAAACGTACATGTACCTGGAAGAACGCAAAGCAAATCACGTCAATCGATGCGGCAGACGATTGATCGCCCAGCGAAAACATCGGCCCAATGACTGTCATTGTGCCCCAAAATAGCAGGCACCGCATAACTGCGCCATACCTGACGCCATACCCACAGTCAATGACCTACGGTGGACATCGCAGCCGCCCGTCGCTGCCGAGCGAACACTGCAGTAGCAGTTGTTCGTGAGATGGAGACGCAGCGCTGTCAACACGTCGAAGCCGTTCGAGGTCTCTGCTTAGCGTCTTAGCTTCCTCACTGTCCGCCCGACAAACGCCGCAGTTCCCCGCTAAGTTTTCTCGCGCGCGTCGCTCTCGCAGACCAAGCGGCGAGGAAGAGGGAGAGATGAGCGCGCGCGCTGTGCTGCCGTGCGGCCAACTTGGACGGGGAGGGGTAGGTGTCTCGTGTCGCCCGGAGGGGCTAGAGTCGTCACGTGACACTGGCGTGCGACCCAATTTTCCGCATGTCGTGCGAGACTATTGGTTCACCGGTGGAAGACGTGGGCGATGAGTTGATAGGTGAAAATTGGCGTCTGTTTGTTCAGCGTGTGTGTTTGTGTGGACGGGGATGGGTGAGGGGAGGACTGTGCAGTCGTATCACCACCCACATCCGCGCCATTCCGGATGGCGATGAACGGTGCATTGCACATTGTATGCTTGCGTTTACGTTTATGAATGCAACAGGTGTTGATCTCGTGATGTCCTATACCGAACTGACTCCCCTTACATTATTTGACCATATGACTGGTGGTTTGTAGAGCAGCTAGCGTAGCGTGTACCTACCTCACTCATAGGCACAGAGGACCACACACCCGACCCACAGCCACACCACGCACCCGACCCACAGCCACACTACGCACCCGACCCACAGCCGCAGCACACCATAACCGACCCACAGCCACACCACACACCCGACCCACAGCCGCAGTATACCACACCCGACCCACAGCCACACCACGCACCCGACCCACAGACACACCACGCACCCGACCCACAGCCGCAGTATACCACACCCGACCCACAGCCACAGTATACCACACCCGACCCACAGCCACACCACACACCCGACCCACAGCCGCAGTACACCACACCCGACCCACAGCCACAGTATACCACACCCGACCCACAGCCGCAGAACACCACACACCCGGCCCACAGCCGCAGTACACCACCCCCGACCCACAGCCACAGTATACCACACCCGACCCACAGCCACACCACACACCCGACCCACAGCCGCAGTACACCACACCCGACCCACAGCCGCAGTATACCACACCCGACCCACAGCCGCAATATACCACACCCGACCCACAGCCACACCACACACCCGACCCACAGCCGCAGTATACCACACCCGACCCACAGCCGCAATATACCACACCCGACACACAGCCACACCACACACCCGACCCACAGCCGCAGTATACCACACCCGACCCACAGCCGCAGTATACCACACCCGACCCACAGCCGCAGTATACCACACCCGACCCACAGCCACACCACACACCCGACCCACAGCCGCAGTATACCACACCCGACCCACAGCCACACCACACACCCGACCCACAGCCACACCACACACCCGACCCACAGCCACACCACACACCCGACCCACAGCCACACCACGCACCCGACCCACAGCCGCAGTACACCACCCCCGACCCACAGCCACACCACACACCCGACCCACAGACGCAGCACACCATAACCGACCCACAGCCACACCACGCACCCGACCCACAGCCACACCACGCACCCGACGCACAGCCGCAGTATACCACACCCGACCCACAGCCGCAGCACATCGCCCCTGACTGACAGCTACAGAGCACCACAACTCGAACTACATTCACATAGCACTGCACACCCGCAGCCTGCAGCTGCATGGCATCACATGCCGATCAGTAGTCTCTGGTCAATCGTCAAGGGTCCGATGAATCACAAACATGTCCATGCGATAGGCGCGATCCGGGCGCCGAATCCCCTACAGCCGTCGTTTGGGCCTAGCGCACCGCGAACACGCTGTGATCCTTCATCTCGACCACTGCTGCAACATTAAAATATTGACCGAACACGGGCCAGTCCGGAACGACGGCGGCCGAGAACAAAAGGATGAACGATTTCTCGTTTTGTGCTCGGCACAATCGCCTGCCAGTCGTTGACTTTTTACGAGACTATTCTGGCCTAATGTCGCACAATGGGTGCGCCACAATTCGGGTAGCTGGCGCGCGAGATGCGACGGGGCCGCTCTAACAGCTGTTTGTCTGTAATACCGGGAAGCGGCGACGGTACCGCTATAGTGGCTGTTTGTCTGTCACACCGGGGAGCGGCGACGGTACCACTATAATGGCTGTTTGTCATACCGGGGAGCGGAGACGGTACCACTGTAACGGCTGTTTGTCTGTCATACCGGGGAGCGGCGACGGTACCACTATAATGGCTGTTTGTCATACCGGGGAGCGGAGACGGTACCACTGTAACGGCTGTTTGTCTGTCATACCGGGGAGCGACGATGGTACCGCTCTAATGGCTGTTTGAGTGATACCGTCACCACGAAATATATTTTATGCATACATTTTATGTATAAAACTACATATATTTACATACATAAGTATATCTATATATATGCATGCATATATATATATATATATATATATATATATATATATATATATGTATGTGTATGTATATATATGTGTATTCATATTTAGGGAACGTTTCAGTTCAATGCGGCAGAGTTTGTTATGCCTACTTGTAAAACGGTTTCTTCGACATAAAATGCACTTAGGTTTCATGAGTAATTTGAATGGTTACAATATAACTCTTAGGCAGATGGAGGATTGGTTCCTCCTAACTGGCCTGCACAAGATTTACACTGAAGCATTTTAAGTAACTACGCGTGCACACCAGCGCGCACGCAGCCGCGCTCATGAATACGAGCACATGCAGTCGCGTGCATTCACCCTCGCGCATGCACTCGCGCACTTTGACTTTATGTACTTCAAAGCCGGCGCATTCCGCGACAGATGAACAAGGGCATAACACCCATTATTTTATATTTCGATGAAAATATTTATGTGGGCTTATCAGTTGTGCCGAATCTAGCTGTGCCATCTTTGGAAAGATCAAGTCAATGGTCAAGGAGTGCCTCGTGGATTTCCGAGTTATCACAAAACAAGGGTGTCCTTTGAGGTCCTTAATACAACGAAGAACCATCAGATTTGTGCAAAGGTATGTATCGGTGAACTCACAATAATCCACTGCATCTCTTGGTTATTTCGGAATTTTCTTTTACGGTAAAATTTAAATCGTGCTATTTTGGAAATTCAGAAGCGAGGAAGGCTTGATATACATTGGAATTAGTGGAAATTCCGGGACGTGAAGCACAGTTTAGGGGAAGGAAGCTGTTAAAAACTTATCATATTAGAAAGTCGCGACCAGAGCTGAATCGGGATAGGGGCTTAGAATGGTCGACCATCTGGAGAGTGGCTTATGTTGACGAACAGTAGTTTTGGGGCTGGGATGCGGAAGAATTAGGGATGTCAATTGCAAAGCAGTTTATTGTTTACTTTTTTTACTACGTGTAATTGTGTGTTTATTTGTTGGTTCACAACACACTTTATGCACATTCACGGCTAATGGCGCCGCCCACACTGTTTCGCCGGTGGGCCGCGGGATTGGGAAATGTCCTGAGTGGCGCTAGAGTCGAACCCGGGACCTTTGGTACCCATAGCCCGGCACCTTAACTACTCGGCCATTCCCGCCCCTTACTACGTGTAAGTTTCAAGTACAGTTTCTGTTTCTGTTTATGTTTTGCAGTTTCTGCCATGTTTTACTGCATTGGAGTGCCGCACTCCTCATTGCTCGTGTTCTGTGCTTACAATTTTATGAAAACCCTTATTTGTCTTCTCTTTTAATGTACCATTTGGCGACGGAGCCACTAGGAGCTCCGCAAGCTCGTGATCTAAAAATGAAATAAAATAAAAAGGGTCATCCCATAAACATTATCATCATTTATAAACTATTTAGTATGCTTTTGAAAAATACAACTCATTAGACAATACCCATGCACTCAGACACCAAAATTTCGCACCAAACGTAAACACTAACTGTGAACAAACCACCACTCAAAACAACAATAGGATGCCGCAATTAAACTACGCAAACGCACCAACACGAAAATTAATTGCACATCATACTTCCTACCTGAAAACCACTCCCACCACTCACTGCATGATGGAAACACCAAACACCCACAACACACTTTCTCATCTACAACCAAAACACACATACACAGACACAGAAATACAACAACTTATTTCGACAATTCATATTACAATATCAAAACTAAAGTATCATCTACACCGACGAATCCAAATCACACACAACACAGCAGACGGGAACATCTGCTGTCCCATACTCCGGTAGAGCACCACTCCGAGTCATCTTGCGCATCCGGCTGCCAGATACAGCATCCACATTCACAGCAGAATTATGCGCAATCTTCTCGGCCTACGCTACTTTCTACAACACAAAACTTGAACACAACATCAAAGCCACAGACGCGGAATCACCAATGCAAAGCATGACACCCTGCACCGCATTCAAGCACCCCATTATCCTTAAAGTACTGCGCATACATAAGAAACTAACAACTTTTTTTCTGGATCCCGAACCACACAAGCATACAAGGCAACGAACACGAAGACGCTGAAACAAACCTAATCACAATACTGCAACAAACCGCACAATGCCCATACTCCCAATCTGACTATTATACCACAATACATTAGGCAATCAACAAACACATTCAACAAACATGTGACTGCGTAGGAACACAAATCCACGAAACATACCCAAAACCCGAACACTGGAACACTACCAATTAAAACACCAGACTTAAAGAACGAACACCAACACGACTACACATCGGACACACATCATTCACCCAGCCACCTAACACAAAAACGAGCACGACCGCAATGCACAACATGCCACCAGCCATTTACAATCAAACACATATTCATACACTGCACCAAATGCACCGGCTATAGACAACGCACCATAAACTACTGCACCATAAACAACACTAAACGTCACCACTCGCCTCAACAACGAGCATCCAACATTTCATGAACATATCTTCAGTTTCTTGGAATTACACGCATATAATTACATTATACTCCACGACCTGCGAAAAAAAGAGAAAAGGGATCAAGGAAAAGGCGAAGAATATGGCAAAAAGAAAGAGAAAACAGGTGTAAAAGATGCAGAAAAACAAGAAAAACCATGTGATACCATAAAAAGAGAATAAACTAAAACCGGATCTACTCAAAGAGAAAGGAAACAAAAACGATCAATGTTCCCAAAGTACATGATGTACATTTTTGGAATGCTCATAATACCATGGCCATGCTCAGTTCTCAGCCCACCCACTACACCCCACATCCTAAACAGGCACCGTCCGGGTTGACACTTGATCACCTTCGGCTTCCGACCAGCTTTAGTACTTGAACTCTACGGCAGATCAGCTTAACTCTGCTCATCTATACTCATCTACCTTCAAGACGTTGTACTCCCGTCGACTTTCAACAAGTCAAATCTACTATTCCTTTCTCATCAGCTCTCCTAAAGTCAATACTCCCTGCACCCTCTTACTGTACCTACAACACCAATATACCTACCTATATGCATCTACACACACAGCAACAGCCAACATCACATACACAGTGGTAGGCTGGTAAAATTCACAGACATACACACATACATATATATGCACACATACATACTTATATATACATACGTGCATATATATATGTGTGTGTGTGCGCGCGCGCACACGCACGCACACACACTCACGGACACACGTACAAACGCACACACGCACACACGCGCACGCACACACACGCACACGCACACGCACACGCACACGCACTTTGGCTGGTCAAACTTACCAATACCAATGACTGTTTCGTCATCGGTTCACCCCGCTGAGATCATTTCGGCTGCGCCCCTGAACACGTTGAGACAGTGCTACAGTCAGCCGAGGCCGGGGTGCTGTGCTCGTGCCTGGTGACCCCGTCGGCCAGGTAGGCGCCGACCCAGCACGGCGGAGGGGTGTTACACCGTCGCCGCTGCGTCACATTGTGCGTCACATTGTGCGTCATATTGTGCGTCACATTGTGAGTCACATTGTACCTCTGGTGGCTGGTATGCCGCGTATATCACGGGTGAACTGCTCCCGGTCGTCGCGGGACGATGCCTGCCCCCAATGAGTGACGCGTGGCTACTGTCCTGCCAGTGCCGAACATGCGTGGGACAGGGAATGCTGTTTTGTCGGGAATGTAGGGCACGTGGCTAAAGAAAGTGCTGTCTTGCCAGTATCGGACATGCGTGGAACAGGGAATGCTGTTTTGTCGGGAATATGGGGCACGTGGCTAAAGAAAGTGCTGTCTTGCCAGTATCGGACATGCGTGGAACAGGGAATGCTGTCCGGTCGATATGTGAGGCACGTAGCTAAAGGAAGCAATGCCCTGCCAATATCTGACATTCGTGGGACAGGGAATATTGTCGGGCCGGGATGTGGAGCACGTGGTTTAAGGAAGTACTGCCCTGCCAGCACGGGTCTTCCACATGTATGGCACTGCTATAATTGTTCCGTCCGTCATCACAGTATTGGCCAAGGGAGCGTTGTCCCGCCAATGTGCGACACTATTGGTGTGGGCTGTGCTGGCCTGTCGGCATGTGACATGACACAGGAACACTGCCCAAGGGGACGTGTTGACAGACGCACTACTGCCGTACCAGTATACGACACGTGTGGGTAATTGGATATGGTTCCAGTCTGTCGGAGACCAATACATACATTGCGGTGGTATGCACGCAACATTCAATTCAACTTCGAAGTTAATGTAACATTGTCCGTTGTATTGTATCGTTGCATTGGACTTCGCATGCCAATCGTATCGTTGATAGCATTCTGTAAATGATAATGCATTTTGAGTGCACGTAATTATGCAACTTGCTTGTTTGCTTTGGATGACATGCGTACTGCTGATTAGGACATACGTACTGCTGATTTTCCTCATTAGGACGCACGATTCCGGTATTTACCATTTGGTTCCAAGCACTGCGTACCGGTACTTCAGATAATCGACATAACGGAGCTAGATACCGGGGTTGTCATCCTTTGGTTATATTTTTAAGCAAAAACTTGATGAGAACAATTGGAAGAATTCAATTGGAACCCAACTGGTGACCAAACGAGTATCCTAACACGTTGCGGGTAAATAATGCACCAGCTAATACGTCATCACTGTGTGTCTAGTATCTAATCACTGAAACGTCATCACTCATCATTGTACATGCGTCTAATATCTAATGAATCATCATTGTGCGACTAATACAATCACTGATACGTCATAACTCATCACAGTAAGTACGCTTAACACCTAGTTCGTCATCACTGATAGCCCAACCAACATTTTTCAGCTGGGAGCACGGTTGCGGCAGTGTCAGTCATCGATGCACTCTGGGCTGCATGAATACATCTGCTCAAGCGCTCACTGCGAATTTATGGGATCAGTCTACACAGATAAACTGTGTCGTGTCTAGATGTGGCTATTTCACGCATCGGTGCTTGTGTGAGGGGGAGTGCTACTGCATCAGACAGTTGCTACGGACGGCTCAATCACTCGTATGATCAAGCTGACTGGATGGCTGCGGAATTCGAATGGTTGGTGAGGCCACCACATTTCTTACCATGTGATTTTAACGATTTTTCTTCTTTAGGAATTTCGCTACAAAATACCCGTGAAGAATGTTTACCAGGCCCATGTTGATCAGACCGCGGCAAATGAATAGCTGTCGTGTCTGCACCCATAGCTATTTTCCAGAACATTCGAATTGTGACAGGGTGTTTACATTTCTTCAGGCGGAGGAGAATGGAGGGATTTCGCGCTGAGGTGCGAACTCGTCACGCTTTGCAACACTCATCAGCAACTACAAGCCTCCTTAATGCGCCATCTCAAGCATTCCTCAATTTGTCTGAGCTTAGAACCATCAAGTGTTTCTGCAGCTTCTCTTCTGTGTGGTGTACATTTACAGACGGCCTGCCTTGTTCACCTTTATCTCTATCTCTAAGTTCGTCGCTACATGATTCAACAGTCGATGTGTCGTAAAACCAAAAAACAATCTCAGTTCGTCCGTATCCAACAAGCACCACGGACATCAACCACGCTAGCCCTTATCTCTCTCACAGCAACTTGTTTCCAACACATCACGTGCATGATGTATTTCAGCGTCCTTTCATGATAGCTGACGTTGCGGAGCTTGGGACAACGGGAAGAATATCTCAGAGCATCATCAAATGGAATGAAATACGCATATTCGCGTTGCTTAGGCACGCACTGAATAATTACAACAATGTATACGAACACCGGCAATGCTGCTGCAAATCCGAAATGATGCAATTGCTTTTGAAAAGCCTGACCTTCCTGTGCTTTGTTGTTCGGAGATATACGCTGCTCTAGACTGGGACAAAACAGTGCGCTCCTTTGAAGCTAGGAAAGGTTTTTCTTCGAAGTGTTCCCTACACTGTAAAACAAGATGAACACCTTTGTTGCTCATTTCATGCTAAGTGGCTGCTTATCTAAGGATGCTAGTATAACAAGCACCATGTATGCTATTTGGCTGCAATGGTACATATGCTTTATATTATTTGGCTATGCTATGCTGTTATGCTATTATGCTATAATATGCGGTCAATTCTAACCTGCAGGTGCTAGACTGCAAGAATTGGGATGATTGGTCCTGGTAACCATGAGTATTATGCCAAGCGGTCCAGAATAATATAACTGCTTATATCTAGCACTGCCAGTCTGTGATCTTTTGCGGGAGTTTGAACGCTCTATGGCTGCTTACAGTTAGCAATTGGGTAGTATAATTAGAGCAGCATGGAAAATGTCCGCAACATATCACATTAACGCCGCTTGACGAAACAATTGCACGAACATTGGGCCATTTTTGTTTGGGATTCGATGGCGTGCGGATCGGTGCAGTCATGCGGCAACATTGAAGCGAAGAAGAGTTTCTCTGGCATCAAAAGAACCTCTGAATCCAGAATCACAAGACTGTCATAGTCTGTACAATGTGGGCGTGTCTTCACATCAAATGTATTCCCACATGCCTGGTATATATCTGATTATGTCAGCATCTTGTCAACCTCGCTGCATACACCCCTGCAATTTCTGGTTCTGAATAACCTTCGCAGTTCATGCACGCTCAAGCTACAGTAACCAACACACCTGAGCTTTACAACACATGATAACTGGCATCCCAAGCAAGGCGTATGTGGTATTACTCTAGGACAAACAAGCCGAATTGTTATTTAATGACATCATTCATCCATGGGCACTGGAAAGCTGAGAGGGCTATGCCAGTTGCTACATGTTGTGTGGGCTAAAAATTCATTTATCAGACGATTGTTTTGGTGCGGTTTATCGTGCTGCTCAGAATCTATCAGCTGAAAGCAAGCTAAGAAACCTGGATTATCACCACCAATTATTGCTAACATATAATTTTATATGCTTAATCCAGATGGGCCATTGTGGCTCATATTAAGCTCAACACGTTTCGTTGATTTCCTCATAATTCAGTAGCCATGGGGCCATTGGATTATATCATTATTGGGGATACTTCCACATGGAGGTGGATGTCTTTGTGAATATGCAGAAAAGGTTGCATCAATATCCAAATGGCTAAGCAGTTGTACAGTTTAGTCAATGTAGTTGCTTTAATTAATTAAGTGATGTAGTTGCACAGTTTAGTTGATTGATCGTGCTCAGAGAGTTGGCACGGCCAATTGGCGATCTTTGCTAACCGATGACGATGTTGTGCCGATCTTTGGCTATTGATGGCGGTGCTGTGTCTAAGTTGTCAGCTAAGTTGTCAACGCATACTGAGAGACTGACAGCTTTACATTTTTCATTGAAAGAAAAAAACAGCGCACATTTCAGCGCTGCATGAAGGTTTGATTCTTGTGGATGCAGCAGACAGCCGACAGCCGGAGGTCTGCATTCCCAGAGCATGCAGCCAGCAGCCGGCGGTCTACCTTCCCAGAGCATGTAGCCGGTAGCCGGCGGTCTGTCTTTCCAGAGCATGCAGCCAGCAGCCGGCGGTCTACCTTCCCGGAGCATGTAGCCGGCAGCCGGCGGTCTACCTTCCCAGAGCATGCAGCCAGCAGCCGGCGGTCTACCTTCCCGGAGCAGCCACATCAACATCGTCTTACACGGATCCAGCCGTCCCGGTCCCACCCGGCGCCGCGGCCACCTCCCGTCCTCGGAAATGTTCGCTCAGTGATCGGTTGCCGCCGCTCGGACGTGGCCCAGATTGAGAGAATCCCCAGGAAATCGTTTCCGACAATTTATGTGACTTCCAGGCTTCCCCTGTACGCCACTGCTGCTCCGTAGGGCCCTGCCCTCATGCAGTTGGTTTTTCGTCGCAATCGAATCACACGGGCTCGGGCCATTGAAATGGAAAAATAGGTTCAGCACTAACAAATTATCAACCAACCATGACTGACGAAATTCGCTACGTTCCAATATATTCGCCGGGGTGAAAGATTGCTGTTTAACACGGACATTGTCCACATTGGAATAATGACTCGCGAGTTCGTAACAGCACGCATGCCCATAAAAATATCGCATTTAACATGAGTGATTCTTTCAACCCTATTTGAAATTGCACTTGGCTCCGTTTGACTATCATGGAAGCCATTCCTCACGAACACCTCGCATCTTGTTTCCGCGTCACCACGGCCCATGGCGATTCAGTACGGCCAGGTCAAGGTCACCAGCACGACAGTGTTCAATAATGAAACGAACCAGCCTACTTCCAACACTTGCACACGTACACGTAAACGTACACACACACACACACACACACACACACACACACACACACACACACACACACACACACACACACACACACACACACACACACACACACACACACACACACACACACACACACACACAATATATATATATATGTATATATATGTATCTCCGTAATATATGATTTAATATATATATTTTTGTTATATTATATATTTTGTATTATATATAACTTATATTATGTTTTATATTATATATTTTATATTATATATTTTATATTATATATCTTATATCATATATTTTATATTATATATTTTATATTATATATTTTATATTATATATTTTATATTATATATTTTATATTATACATTTTATATTATATATTTTATATTATGTATTTTATACTATATATATAATATACTGTCATTGATTCAAGCCTCCTAATCCTCTACCACTTAGCTATATCCTTTCTGGACTCCTTTCTGGACACTGACCAACCCAGGTCGGTCCTGCGATGTCGTCTTCCCTCCCCCGTGCTACCTCCACCAACAAGCCCTGTCCAGTGTTTTCATCACGATGTTTTCTACTCTTTGTGGCTGTGCTTTCTTCAAGCACATGCTCTAATCTCTCCGTATTTTCTTCGTGTTTGCCTTCCCCATATTTTTTAACCATATGGCTCTCCTTGTGTCCATTACTTACCCTCCGTATGTGACACTGCGAACTTGACTGCACGCTACACACACCTGATACCTGTACACTCTTTTTGTATCACCACACATAGTACCAAAAGTACACTCGCAAAAAGCACCACACTCGCACCACCACTTACAAACATGTACACGACCGCACCTACACCCACGAGAGAATTCTTCCTTTGCCGCCGAGGTGATGGGGAAGGAGTGTCCTGAGTCGAGGAAGGGGGTGTCCTAAGCCAACGGATGGGACCCCGGGTCGGACGTGCAGGGCCATTGGGTCAGCTTTGCTGACGCTGACGAAGAGGAGCTCAGAGCGGACAGCGGACCTGAGATCGATAAAGAGGCCCCGAGCTACGGAGACGATGTGGGCCGAGGCGGGGGAGGGTGTCCCACTGCTACGCAAAGGGCCGCAGAGCTGTGAAGCGGTGAAGGGGTACCAGTTCATCAGCGAGTCCGATGGGCCCCCAGGCGATGGCCCTGAGGGACAGAGATGGGACCCGCGTAGTAATCTGCCAGTTATGTGACGGCGGGAAAACGCTGCTGGCGTCTACGATAGAGAGGTAGGAGAATCGGCTGCTCTTGTCGAGGTTAGACAGGAACACAGAACATGGCTGAGGCTGAGCAGAGCTGAAGCCGAGCAGAGGCGAGTCTTGTGACCAGCTGAACTGAACATTTTGACCGCACAAATTAAATCGAATATTTTGGGCCCCAATACCAACGTTGACAAAATGCAAGTTTTTTCCAGTTAAGTTACTGGGGGACGATGATGTGAGCGAATACCGTCAGGGCTTCGCCAATGCCATCAGGGCGTCAGGGCTTACCCCTTTAGCTTGAAAGTCGATCCTGCGGCCCCGTGGCTGCACCCCACCTGGGAACTGACGATGGTGTCACCATTGCCACAAAGCTGTAGAACAATGCATGCAATCCTCTTAGACAGTCTGAGACCAGAAGTATACAGGAATGCAACACACATGCATGCGGAGAAGCTTTGCATCTGGATATTGGGAGCAGTATTTGTATTGCCGCCTTTCTTTTTTCTTTGCGTAACATTATGATAGTGGAAATTATGGGGCGGGAAGGGGTCAATTGACCATTGTCGCTGAATATATACGCGCCCCCAAAAAAAAAAAAATGGCGAAGAATTAACTGTTTACTACGGCACTCCAAAACCTACACCACTCTCATATGCACATCGAAGTGAGCATGTCAGTGCATATCTGAGTTGTATGGACATCTGAGAAAAGCTTCTCATTTCGCTTGTTTGTCGTATTTGGACCGAAAGCGGTGCAATCAGAGCCAGTTGTGGATCCAGGCGAAGAGCCATTGATTCATGCTTCTTCCTTGGAGTTCCTTCGGGACCCAAGAGGGTTCTTGAAGACGTGAGTCAACATAGGCCATGATGAAGCACATAACGCATTGGGCTGATGCAGATGCATGTACCCGAATCGACAGAGTTCTCAATGACTGAGCCAACGGAGAGGGTACTTAGCGATCGGAGAGAACATCGAGCCCATATGAGAGGACCCTGTGCTCAGGAGCGTACGCAAGGTTGTCGTGAGATGACGCTCACTTTTTCAGGTTTTCTGGGAGACTGTCCCTTTGAGCGCAATATATATATATATATATATATATATATATATATATATATATATATATACACGCACATATATGTATATATGTGTATAGGTATATACACACACATATATGTGAATATATATATATACATATATTAAGCTCAGAACAGCACAGAGCCTGAAGGTCCAAGTGAAGGAAGCTGCGGATTCTGAGGCAGGCACAAGGACTGTGGCTATCCTCAAACAGACCCAGCGACGGGAGAAAGTTGTGCTCTGCCGATTCTTTATGCTGCATACCTTCGCGACACATGGCTACATACTAACTGGAGGCGACCGATCATTATGTCCACGCTGTTCTGACCCGCTGAGTGTGCACCATGTTTTGGCAGGTTGCTTACGGTTGGAAGCGTGGCGCCGTCAGCTTTTTGGACGGCTCAATGACTGCGCTTCCTTGTGAATGCTAATAGGTAGCGACTCTGAGGTCGTGCTGTCTGAGGACATTTTCACCTTACATGAAAAAGCAAGTATGAATGTCACATACCGCCGTGTCTCAGGACCAATATTTCACCACCTTGATATCAGTGTAGATTGCCTGTAGAGACAGTCCTCAGTGCAAAATGACCCTAGGGGGTTGGCTCGCCCATAAACACGAATTTATCATCACAAAGGCATCTATGTTGACCAATAGTACTAACAGAAAGCGGGATAAAATAAGTGTCGACCGTGCTGGCGCCAAAACTGGCTTTTGCCGGTGAAACTAGCTTAAGCTGGCTTAAGGCTTCGAAATGTCGCGCATACAACAATTAGTCTTAGTTCTTATATGTTTCCAGAGACTGATGAAAAAGGAGCATTTAATCGAGTTATAAAGTGTTTGCAGTTATTCGTAGTTCCTGTAATTCACGCACAGACAAGTAGAGTTTCCAAAGTTCCGCGATATGTCCGGAAGGTGTTTTCTGCCTTTTTCTTGTCACCGTTGTTGTTTGTGTTGATAGCATGTTTGATAGCATTGTGACGTAGATTACATAAACACTGGTCTGGCCGCCTCATGTATATGATGGCGCAGCCCGCAATGCTGTAGTCTCATAATGCCGCCCAATAAATGTAGCACATCACGAGCCTGAGCCGGCCGTCGGCTCGCCGACGGTCCGAGCCTCGTCTGTGACCGGACGTTAGGGCTGGAGTCAGATGCCGAACAATAGACGGCCGCCCTGCCAGGTCGTCTGCGGGGAGGAGAAATGTCACGTGACGGTTCGTCACCGGGAGGCCTCGCCAGGTTAGATCGGAAGGAATACGTCATTTGGGCTTCCAATGGAGATAGAAACCGCAAATACGTCATCTCGGCGATGTTCAATCATGAATTAATGAGACGTCTTAGCAGTTGTCAGCTGTTTAGGAGGGATTCTGGCGAGTCGGAAGACAGTTAAACAGTCGGGACTCATCTCTTCAATTCGCTGGCCCGCTGCCGGTCGCCTCACAAGTTGCGTGTATAAACTCTTTCGGCCTCCAAATTCAGTACTTGTAACAATTGCTGTCGGTTATCTCATTCAAGCTTAGTACGGACATCATTTCTGAGGAATGCGAGTTGCTGTTTGCCTGCCGTTTGCTCGCTATCGCGTCTGCACAATATATAAACGTGCGGATAACTTTTGATGTTATTGTGGTCCGCGGTTCTACTCGAATACCTCACAGGCCTACAAGGGGACGACTATCCTGCAGTACATTTCCAAACTTTTGATAGTGTCGAACCAAAACAAGGTAATACAGAACTACCATCAATTAACACCAAAACTCCACACATGCTCGCCAGTCAACTAATTCTTAATTTTAATAATACGAGTGCCCTTTCTCTTTAAGGCTGGTGACAATTCCAAAGCCAGTATAGAAAGGCATTTATTTCACCATATACCTGATATTTGGGTAAAATTACAAACTGAGAGCCAGGTGAAGCCTATCAGCGGAGGTTGAGACATATGTGCTTGCGCAATGTTGGATACATTTGGATTAGTACACAATGAACAACCATCAAGCAATTACAAATCCGAATTAACTCATTAATTTACATTAATTCATTATCATTAATCCAGCCAGCTTCTCCTGATCACAAGGCCGTGAGTTAGAATACATTCTGCCCGATTGTCGAGACTGCCATTCAAATAGGAAGGTTGGTGACGTCTGCGGTCCAGTAGTTGGGCGACTCTTGCGGCCCAGTAGTTGGACGACGTCTGTTGCCAGGTAGCTGGGCGACTCTTGCGGCCCAGTAGTCAGGCGACGCTTGTGACCCAGTAGCTGGGCAACTCTTGCGGCCCAGTGGTTGGGTAACGTTTGCGACATAGTAGTTGGGTAATGTTTGCGGTCCAGTGGTTGGGCGGCGATTCCGATCCAGTAGTTTGGTGACGTTTGCGGCCCAGTACTTGGATGACACTTGTTGCCCGGTAGTTGGGCGACTCTTGCGGCCCATTAGTTGGGCGACGCCTGTGGCCCAGTAGTTGGGTGACGCGTGTGGCTTAGTAGTTTGGCTACGCTTGCGGACCAGTAGTTCGGTGACGCCGGAGGCCCAGTAGTTCGGCGACACTTGCGATCCAGTAGTTGGGCGACTCTTGTGGCTCGCTAGTTGAGAGCTATGCAGAACAACACAAGGCTCTTCCATATTCAGCCGATTGAAGCCACATGCGTAACCGAATACAAGGATGCCGAGTCATAAGCCTGCCGACCTGGACACCAGACTTTTGTGCTGTCTGACTGGTGATCATACATTTGAGCTACTGGCCCTGGTGACCAGATATTTATGCTGCCCGACTCTGGTGACCAGACGTTTATGCTGTCCGACTTCATGCTGACGAACATACGAAAATGCTTAGCTGAGATGTTGTTTGTTGTGTGTTATTTGGGCTTGAGGGCGTTTCGACCTGTCTTTGATCATTCGCGCCGAATTGAGCTGAGCAGCAGGCCGTAATTTATCTGTGATATTATCGGCAGTGAAGACAAAATATGATCTCGTTAGCATTAGTCAGCTAAGCTCCGGAGCGAATCCAGGAACTTTCATGGACGCTGGTGGTGGTGGTGGTGGTGGAGGGTGGGCGCACTATTTTCAAGGGGTGTCATTTCTTCGGAAGAGCACCGCTTTTCGGCTGCAAAATTCGTTGGGAGGAGGGTGCTGCACTCTAACTTCTAATAATGACGCTGCCATGGATACCTACACAATTTTTAGATTAACGGGTGCCACCTCAGTGTACTTAATGACCGTTAGTGGCGTCAATTTCGTTCCGACGTTAACGCGTTCCCACATTTTCACATAGCTTTAGCACGAGAAGCGTGGGCACTGCAGCGTGTGTCGATTGCGATATGGGATATGTTGACGAAATGAGATATGTTGATTGAATTGGGAAATATTGACCAAATGGGACATATTGACCGAATACAAATGCCAAAGAAGAATGCACCCCCATCCCACTGAACTTCCAAAGAATGTATTGATTTCTTTTTAAAGGACGTATTCCTGATGAACGCCTGCTCTGCTGGCGTTCATCTTTTGGCGTTTGGCTGCTCCATCAACTTTGCTCACGGATGAAAATACTTCGAAGCAAGAATCTTCTGAAGTGATGACGTTGCCAGTATCCCGGCAGACCGGAGCACAGTTGACGGCCTAATTGCAATATTTTGGGATGATTGAGCTCCACTGGTTTCTAAGAAACTGCTTAAATTGACACAAGTTCCATTAAATGGACAGTGGCGGACAAAGCCATCCAGGAAGAGCCAAAGTTTTCAGGTCAGCTTACGTCTTGGCAACATTACAAGTGTAGAAACGGTGCTTTTCTGCTTGCGATGCTTGCCTATATTCCCTTGATGGAGGCCCAATTGCCCGGGGGGATGCGACTGAATTAGAGCACGTTGAGGGCGGTGCACTTCAGAGCCCTTTAGGGGTGCCTTCAACTGAAAAATTCGTTCATGGGGAAGGGGTGGGGGTAGGGGTAAAATCGAGTACGTTCTGGAGAGCAGCCGCATCTACATGGGAGCGTACACTCTGTGCCTCCTTTGACCAGTCCGTCTGCATCTGTTAGTGTCGGCCAACAAAAACCAATACTAATACTTCTCATACACCAAAACTCTCGATATCTATCGACATCGACCTGTAAACTTGGGGCAATAAACCAAGGGCGGGAGGAAACCCACGAAAGGGCAAAAATAATTACGTGTTTGCTTATTGATGCGAACCAATTATCCTTCACCAAGCATGGTATTCCTAGGCATGGTGAAGCAAAATTTTGTTCTCTCAGCACAGAAAACTATGTAGTTAATTGTTGTTACCGTGGTCAAGCAGGCATTTAGCTAAGTTGTCTCGAAGAAATATTTTGACCTTCGTTTGTCAGAAGATGAACATACAGAATTAATAGCTTCCGAACACACACACACACACACACACACACACACACACACACACACACACACACACACAGACACACACACACACACACACACACACACACACACACACACACACACACACACGCGCGCACACACACACACACACACACACACACACACACACACACACACACACACACACACACACACACAACACACGCACACACGCGCACACACACACACACACACACACACACATATATATATACATATATATATATATATATATATATATATATATATATATATATATATATATATATATATATATATATATATATATATATATATATATATATATATATATATATATATATATGTATATATATGTATATGTATATACATCCGACGTGTCAGCGGCTTTCCATGCTAGAAGCCACAGTCGCACAAGTTATGCGCGATCTGAAGCGGCTGGTCGAGCTTCTGGACTGCATTTATGGACATGACATAGCTGTGCTATTAAGCCGGAAAATGTCCCATCTATCGCCTATCGTGGACCATCACAGCCGCTCTGTTTTGTGCTTCACTCAGGCTCAAAATATCAGACAACACAAGCTTTTTACGCACGGTCTGGTCAACATCAACTGAAGCCTAGGAGAACTTCCATCAGCTCGCAGCGATAGACAAAAGTCAGGGGGGGGGGGGGTGACCTGATGAGACCTATTACCGAACAGCTACTATTTGACGCCCACACCTAACTGAGTGCATGGTTAATTCCAAACTTGGTGCTTGTCTGCTGTGACCAGGTTGACATACATGTCAGCCGGTCAAATCCTACATGACTGGGCATTAATAATGGTGCACACCAATATATTCCAACATAAATAGTAAAAGATAGAAGCTCGTTTATTCAGTAAAGCTGATAGTGATAAAAGAACTTTCTGAAGGAGCAAACTTCGGTATTTATGCCATACAAAGTCGTTGTAATAGGGTAGCAGTTATTTACATATAACCAAAAACCTTTGGCACCTGCACTATACTTTAAGTATAATAAAATGCAAGCTTTCAACTCCGCAATATTCATTTTTAGTGTAATGTATAGCATTGCGGATGGCGTTCTACCAATTGTGATTACTGGTACTGTCATGCGGCGATGAACGACGCCAGATGCTGCCAGCGATAAGGCTGGGGACGCGCTACCAAGGCGGCCGTATCAGTGCTTTGAAGGCAAGTTAAACTCTCCGTCAAAATTTTGCCGCTGAACTTGCCGTTCATTGATCCGGTGGTGGGGCCAGGGTTCACGCAACAAACTCTGCCTGGCAGTAGAACCCTGTTCCATGAAGCCACTCCAGGAAGAATTCGGATTATTTTTTAACCGCACGATCCCATGGGCGTGTCGACAACAACCAGTTCAGCGTTCACAACTGCTAGGCATTTTGTCTCGGAGTCATGTACTTTCCAAAAAAGAACATTCTTAACGATGAAACTCCTGGACGGATTTTATCATGAATCAGTGACGCACTTTGGTTGAATTGGGCAATAGTAATCAGGATACCTTTTCCTTAGAAAGCACACTAATGTTCGCCTTGAAGGGTGAGTGACGTCACAGTTTTTCCTTTCAAATGGCAGAAATTGGAAGCATCAGATATGATTTCGCTGCGTGTACGACATACGAAGTTAGTAATTGCCCGCATTTTTCTTTACGTTATGTTTTTCTCGACAAAACTGAGGACCACCCTTTATGTATATTTTAAATGCTGGCGCAGCTTGCTATAGTCCGGGAATATTTTCATTGAGACGTTTCATTGAGGAAAGCCAATATCACTCAACCGGTAGTAGTAGGACTATAATAAGTACGTATTTGAAGTTGCCAATTTTCTGTCTCTCTGCTTGAAAATATGGTTTGGTGTAAGGGCAGTAATTACCCTACGTACCTGGTGCAAATTGCTTATGACGAAGTGGGAGATAGTCAGTGGTGGGTACTGCGCTATGTTGAATTGCATGTCCAATCAAAGCATTTGTATTTCCATTTGCATTTCCAAAGCATATGTTGACCTATTGCTCTCTGCATGAAATAGCAAACTGAATGAAAATGAGTGCCAAAAGTATCGGAATGAAGTATGCATGAAAAATGTACATGCAATGATAGCAATACGTAATTAATTTAAATGATGGTTAGCCTGGTATATTGCAGAAGGTGTGAGTTCAACCTTTTATAGGGCTGGTTATCCTATACAATGCAAATGCCACTGGAATTTGGTATTGAGCCTTCAGCCATTGACTTGCAAGTATATCATGGAATATTATTTTCCATACTATCCTTGACTGTGATACTCCAGTCCCTGAATCACCCAGACTGCAGAGTGTGACACCTTCAATGTAATCTTTAGGGCATGCTGTCACTAGTGTGACTGGAGCGACAGATCTCAAGGTGCGAGAGTTTTGTGGCAAATAATGTTGGTGCTGCAAATGTGGGATACATCAGTTTGGGAAAATCAATTGGCAACTACGATGTAAAAATCGGCAAATTTGAGATTTAAAGTAATTTCTGAGTTGTCGCAATTTCTTATTCCAATATAATGTTTATGAACATGCTTAACTTGATGTGACCACTAATTTCCCGAGCAAATACATGCTTTTCAGTTAGTAGGCAAATTGTCACCAAAAGAGGGGCTTGGGGTTTGGTAGCAGAATGCAGATAATGTGTCAAAAAACATATAATAACTTCACATTTCACATTGCGACTTGTTGGCAGAAATCGGAGACAGCCTCATCATTGCACTGCCAGTTCTTCGCTGGCTCATCTAGCGGACAATTGAGGAACTATTTTTGGACTCTATGTACTTTGGTACTGAATGAACCTCAGAGGTTATGGGTGTTCCTTCTGAATCCGGTTGTGGAGGTTGTGATCGTTGGATCTCATGAACTTTGGACATTTTGAATGCACCCTATCCGATACATTTTGTACTAAAAAACTAAGTAATTTCTGAGTTGTCGCAATTTCTTATTCCAATATAATGTTTATGAACATGCTTAACTTGATGTGACCACTAATTTCCTGAGCAAATACATGCTTTTCAGTTAGTAGGCAAATTGTCACCAAAAGAGGGGCTTGGGGTTTGGTAGCAGAATGCAGATAATGTGTCAAAAAACATATAATAACTTCACATTTCACATTGCGACTTGTTGGCAGAAATCGGAGACAGCCTCATCATTGTACTGCCAGTTCTTCGCTGGCTCATCTAGCGGACAATTGAGGAACTATTTTTGGACTCTATGTACTTTGGTACTGAATGAACCTCAGAGGTTATGGGTGTTCCTTCTGAATCCGGTTGTGGAGGTTGTGATCGTTGGATCTCATGAACTTTGGACATTTTGAACGCACCCTATCCGATACATTTTGTACTAAAAAACTATATTTCGCATTTTGGACGGTATGATATCTTGGATGTTGCGAGCTTTCGACGTTATGTACTTTGGCACTAAATGAACCCTGGATATTATAATATAGCCCCGAGTCAGCGTGTCGACGGCCAACCTATCCCGCACAGAGTCGCACCGGGTCCATGGTGGTTGGCAATATGGACGCTGGGCAGACCTGACACATTCCTATTGGCAGTCGATTACGGCAGAGCCCTGTTCCTGTTGGAAATCAGTTACGACAGAGCCCTGCTCCCGTTGACAGTCAGTTACGGGAGAGCCCCGTTCCCGTTGGCAGTCGGCTACGGCAGAGCCCTGTTCCTGTTAGGAGTCGATTGCAGCACAGCCCTGTACCTATTGGCAGTCGGGCACTGGAGAGCCCCGCACGATTCATGCGACATGTCTGCTGAAGTACTGATGTGAGGCCACGTGACCCGACTGCCACGGTGTCAGATGCGGCCACATGGTGCACATGGCAGCGCACGGTCGACTGCCGGCCCATGCGACATGGCATCGTTCAACTCTGATCTCCTCCAAACCACATGCAGTCTTGCGGTGCCATCAAAACTGCCTACGCAAGGGACTCGTCTAACGTGTTGACTGCGGGGTACCACCATCACCGGATGTAAGACCACCCAGGCCCCCGCAGGCACGGGATCCTTTTCGTTGCTGGAGCATTTCTGTTGTTGACGGAGTCGGCCGGACGGTGACAAAATAGCCAATTGCCGCGGCCTCGACTGAAAATATCTTAAATGAGTCCCAGACCTGTTCCTTGCTACTTAATTAAAAATAGTTGTGAAGCGATGCGGGATGTCGTGGCGGAGGCGGCGCCTGTTAGCATTAGACTGATCACGCAACCATTCGAAGCAGCACTTGTTGATATTAAACTGAGCACGCAACAATTCGAAGGAGCACTCGCTGGTATTATGTTGTATAATCACCGAACCATTCGATGACCTTACCAGATGACCAGCTCCTGCGCGAGCCGCCTGTCTGGTGGATCTCTGACCTGACCGAGTCGTGACCACCTCCGGCCAGAGCCGCCTGTCCGGTGGATCTCTGACCTGACCGAGTCGTGACCACCTCCGGCCGGGACCGCCTGTCTAGCGGATCTCTGACCTGACCGAGTCGTGACCACCTTCGGCCAGAGCCGCCCGTCTGTTGAATCTCTGACCTGACCAAGTCGTGACCACCTCCGGCCCGGGCCGCCTGTCTGGTGGATCTCTGACCCGACCGAGTCGTGACCACCTCCTGTCAGAGCCGCCCGTCTGGCGGATCTCTGACCTGACCGAGTCGTGACCACCTCCGGCCGGGGCCGCCTGTCTGGCGGATCTCTGACCTGACCGAGTCGTGACCACCTCCTGTCAGAGCCGCCTGTCTGGCGGATCTCTGACCTGACCGAGTCGTGACCACCTCCGGCCAGAGCCGCCTGTCCGGTGGATCTCTGACCTGACCGGGCCGTGCCCACCTCCGGCCGGGGCCGCCTGTCTGGCGGATCTCTGACCTGACCGAGTCGTGACCACCTCCTGTCAGAGCCGCCAGGAGCAGCAGGTTGTCGATCGATTGGTGCGCCATGTCTTCGGCCGACCAGGTGCGCTACTTTGCGCGGTGTCTGCACATGATGTGGTGGGTAGATCACGTGTCGGGCCCAGTCACATCGCTCCACTACAGCCAACTCAGTACGTGATGCGTGAAGCGTCTTCAGATGACAGCGACCAGCTGAGGTGCGCTAGCGGTGTGCCCACCAATGACTCGGCAGGTGGTGTGCCACCACGTCCCGTGGACACAGAACAGAGCTAGTACATCTCCCACGCTGGATAGGTGAATGTGCTCTTCGAATCGCGGTTTCGCCTGAATACACGATGCGAGCCGATTGCAACGGCAGGGTGTACACATGGTTTGACTATGGCATGCTAGATCTAGCTCGTCGTCAGACAAACAAAATGTTTCTTGATCCTGGGCTGGTGCGATGTCCATTTCATCGTATGCTGTCATTCGTTGTGCCGACATCCATGGACCCCGACAGAACGAGATGGCTGCGTCATTCACGTCAGCGAGAGGTATGCATTGCGGTCGCGGTGGCAGCCCCACTATGGCGCCATTGTTTTCCTCACACGAGCGGCAACAATATGAAGCGGAGGCGTGGATTGCCGGGTGCAATTCTGCACAATTCCTCTCCACACGGATTTCCTGAGGCCCCAGGAGGCGTCAGGAACCGGCCGTGGCACGACTCTGGAAGCCAGTGCTGCAAGATAAGAAGAGAGAGAGAGAGAGAGAGAGAGAGAGAGAGAGAGAGAGAGAGAGAGAGAGAGAGAGAGAGAGAGAGAGAGCGAGAGAGAGAGAGAGACCGGGAGCAAATACACCGCTTTTGGAATGTTGTAGATGTTCGCGGTGTTCTTTGTGCAACGAGATTCTATAATTATTAGTCGTACCGTGATGAATATCGGGACGAAGGGCAAACGTGAACAACAGAATCAATGCATATCTAGCAGTTCAAGTGCAGCTTTTATCTAAGCTTACATGTGCATGGAAGCTGTTCCCGGCCCGTGCCCCATGCCTTATGTAGTGCCCTGAACCTCATTTTGCATCCAACGTGCACCGATCAACCACGTCCCAGGTTGAGAGTGAAGGCCTGGGCTCTTTGCGGTCGAATAGTTTAACTCAACCACTCAACTTTCCTCTTTAGCAGTTAAAGTGTTCCCAATCAAAGTCAAACTTCGCTTCTAAATGTAAATTGTGTTCATCCGACTGCAAGAGGGAGGGATGAAGCGCTTTCCATTCGTGCGGTGGTGGAAAGCGTAGACTTCGCCACCGTTAGAGATCAGGGAGTAATCCATCCTCCCATGCAACGGTTATAGGTGTTGCATGAGTAATCGATGTCGAGACATAGCGATGCACTCAATTATGATGCCATGCCGGAACCGTCCGCATACGAATGGTGCATAGAGTGCATAGAGGGAAAGCGCACTTTGATATCACTCAGAACTTGACAGGAGGTCGGATCGTAGCATGGCGAAGGGTCATCGAAGAAAGTAGCAAGTGCCTATTCACATAGGAGTAGGCATGGAATGTGGGTGGGGGTGGAAAATTCAGGGTGGTTATGCCGCGAAGTTAAAGACCAGCAGTCATTCAAGGGATGAAATGTCTTGTTCTATTTAATGGAGTGCTCTCACGGTGATGAAAACACCAATCTAAATCACATGGTGAAGTCATTTCTCTGACCACAATCCAAACGAAGCAAATGTCAACCTGTCTAAAAATCCAGTTATCCACCTGAAAGCTTCCAGTGGAACAAATTAATACATGGGCCATTTCAATCCTGATTCCACCACAAGAAGAAAATGGATTGGAGTCGTCCTTTTAATCACGATAAATCACACGTGTTCCTCTGTGTAGACTGGGTACATAGCGACTCCTTTTCGGGCACCGGCAGCTCAGTGGTTCAGCTGATCGTCTGGTGTGCCAGGAGTACAGGGTTCGATTCCCTCCCGTGCCCCGCTCTTCCTGCCGGGTGAGGAACAAGCCACGCCATATGGCCTCAGCTGCTGAATGCGTCGTAGATTCCAACCACACACAATTTGCATCATCTCGGGAAATTGCAAAGCATGCGAAGACAGCTTATAATTTGCTGTAATTATAAATTTGCAAACAGTAGTGCTCATCATGATGAGGTGGCTCAGTTCATCAGAATTATCCAACGAATACTTGTTGCACCACAGTTGCATGAACCACAATTCGGAGGCGATCTTCTCCTGGACCTGTGTGCCTGGCTACGGCTTCCGGTCTTTCCCTGCGCATGTGAGACTGCTTACTCTGATGTAACGAAGACACTCAGGATTTACGATGTGCACTGGAGGCCGCTCGAGCGACAATGAATCTACGGGACGTCCGACAGAGTGTTGATTGTCGAGTTCAGAGCGTCAGGCGTATTCTACCTATGCGACAGTACCTATATCACTTCTCAAGGGATATCAAAATAAGAATATTTAAACAGGGTGATGGAGTTAGGGTTGAAAGGCAGTGACTCAGACGCGAAGGTGGTAGAGTGGCCCCCTTCACAATGCAATCATGTTGGTCACTGATTATTTTATTGAAAAACAAAACAAAAATGACCTATGTTAAAAACAGTGCTTGAAATCCGGGGACTTCCTGAAAAAAAGATGGGCAAAAAAAGTCAAGTACATGTGCCACCTATAAATACGTTTGCCCCCTCTCCATAGCGCACATCTTATGCACACCACTGCACCACGGTGATCCAACATCATGCGATACATTCGTGAAACATGCGCCTGATAAAAAGCACAACGATCGTAACCACTGACTAGTTACCCTAAGATGTTACGTGACCAGGATATAATCCACGGAGCATCCGAAATATTTGTATTCGTCAGGATATCTCCGAACCGCAAACGAATCTTTTAGATTGGTCACCTGGATTTTCTATTAGCTGCCCGTGTGATCTGGAACTTAAGGCCACCCGAACTCAACTTATAAAAAGTCAAACCGAGTATTTTCCGGTATAGAGTTCAGTTTTAGCGTCCATCCTTAAAGGTTAAATCCAGATCCTACCGCTTATACAGCTACTTCTTGCGTGTTCCGTTCCTATTTAATGTTGTTTTCGAGATGTTCTGAAGATAGTACCGTAAATTAATCCCATACCGTGCGAAAAGCGTCATAACAGAAACAATTTTCATGGATGCTACAATATGGCTACCGAAAACTAGTTGAGTGGTGATCCCAGCTACCCGAGCTGGAATGACATTCCACGCATAGGGCGAAGGGGTGTAGGAGCTCATTCAGTCGGAAGGGATCCAGACCCCCGCCAACTTGCAGCTCAGCCCCCCTCTCAACTTGGCAGCCAGTCTCCCCAACTTTGGAAGACAAGTACATGAAAATTCAAGCAATGCTGGATACATTTTAAGCATGACACACTACTGGTGTTTAACCTAGTTAGGTTTGTTTGTTTGTTTATTTATTTAGCACATCATAGCACACATAGCATGAACAATTTTGCGATTGGCACAAAATACCAAAATGATCTTAATTCGAGGTGCCTCTCGCAACAACGTTTCTATCCAATAAAACTTGACCACCGACACGGTGCAACAATCGCCGCCCGCCCCGCCAGCACTCCCCATCGGCACAAAGTATGCACACATATGTGGTACTTATACTGCGCCCGTACCCGGCAGCATCTGGGTAGTTCTGTATGCTAATTTTTTTGTGTTAAAGCGTTTTGTGTTGATAAGAAACGTCTGAAATGCTAAGGCTACACACCGCCGAACGTTCTTACCGAGACCATTTTCAAAAATGAGCGTTTGTGAAATCTTCCTTTCGGTTAAGTTAGTGAACATATCTTTCGTGTTTCTGAGTTTGGTAAATATAATATTTATATGGTAAGCATAAAGAGGACAGTGAAATATGAAGTGAATTGCATCTTGTTTGGAATAGCCACATAAGCATGATGGGTCATGTGGAGGATTGACGACAAATGTGTCTGCGTTTAGTTCAGTGAGGCCCAGTCCTGAACCTTGTATGCAGCGTGTTGCCTGGTTTCATACCAAGCCAATAATATTGTGGGGGTATCGTGGCACCTGTGCGACCCATAATTGCCCTCTTGAATTTGTTGATGTTTCGTTCATGCCTCAAATTTTCAGGAAGATTGTTCCACACCTTTGTTGTGGCCAGGAAAAAATGTTTTGGAACAAGGCGATTCTATTTAGCGGAACTGTCGGTGTAGTTGAATTTCTGAGACGCCTTCCTGTAACTGTATGCCGTGGTTCAGTAACTAGTTTTCTAATATAAGTTGGTAGACCCGGATCTGCGTGCTTGATTTTGTGGAACAAAAGAAGTTTATGGATTTCTCGCCGTGTTTTTAGCTCATCCAATCCCAATTCCGATCTGATTTTTCCTGATGATATTCTATATAGTGCACCTGTGATTAATCTAGTTGCTCTTTTTGTAATTTATCAAGTCTGAGTGCATCCGATATTGTTATATGTCCGTCATATATAGTATCTGCATAGTCATGTGTAAGGTGGGCTAAAGTTTCTAATGAGTGGTGACAAAATTATCGCGGTTCTTCTAAATATTCCTTAGTAATGGTTGTGTCTGTCCTTTTTGACAAATAAAATAGTATGTATGCACAAACAATCCTATTTTAAGCTTCTAAAATCGATAATTTCACTGGCCATTTACATTGATCGCAATGTGGAGCGTGATAATGTTTGATAATTTGACAATGTGGTTGCACATTCTTTTTTATACTGTTTTTTAATCTATTTTGATGGTAGGAACTTGAAGTCGCATATATAAACATAATGAAAACAATGATGATAATAGGTACCATGCGAAGCGAAAGGGGAGAAGTCGCTTCGGCACTAAGTGTATTCTCCATATTCCGCAGCAGTTTTTCGATTCACCATTTCGTGATTACTTTGTACCCGGATAAGCTGAGTTCACAGGAAACCGGAAAAAAGAAAGTCACATTGATGAACTTAATGCTTTTTTCAAGATTACAAAATATAATGGCGCAAATCCGTTGAGAATTTGGTATTTGGGGTACCACAGGTTGATCGACCCAGAGTGAGCTTCCCCAACTGGTCTTGCGATCCTACACCTCTGTAACGGCGCACTTCCCAATGTTACTTATTGGGCGTACTTTGCGTGACTTTGCGGGACTTTGCGGGAGGCATTGGACTGCTCTGCTGCAGTCACGAGCCACTCACCTAGGGCCGTCGTCCGACAGGCTACCAGCAGCGCGGCGGCTACACAGAGCACCGCTGTCGTGTTCATCATCAGCACAGCCATCTTCTCCGGCAGTCAGTCGCGCCGCACGCGTTGTTCGGAGAGGCCGGCCCGGCTCCAGCGGAGGTTCGGACACGTCCTCAGCACACAGGTCTCAGCTCGAGAGTTGAGCTACACCCACCGCCGACCACAGCTCGAGAGTTCAGGTACACCCACCGCCGACCACAGCTCGAGAGTTCAGGTACACCCACCGTCGACCACAGCTCGAGAGTTGAGCTACACCCACCGCCGACCACAACTCGAGAGTTGAGGTACACCCACTGTCGACCACAGCTCGAGAGTTGAGCTACACCCACCGCCGACCACAGCTCGAGAGTTGAGGTACACCCACCGTCGACCACGGCTCGCGACACGGGTACACCCACCGTCGACCACAGCTCGAGAGTTGAGCTACACCCACCGCCGACCACAGCTCGAGAGTTGAGGTACACCCACCGTCGACCACAGCTCGAGGGTCGAGGTACACCCACCGCCGACCACAACTCGAGGGTTGAGGCACACCCACCGTCGGCCACGGCTCGAGTCTAGGATACACACCAGCGCCGGCCACGGCTAGAGGCTCGGGTACACACCAGCGTCGGCCACGAGTCTAGGGTACACACCAGCGTCGGCCACGGCTCGAGATCCGAGGCGCGCCCACCACCGCCGACTCGCCCACGGCGTCTGCTAGCACCGCTGCCGACGCGCGCTCCTCACCCGTACCCCTCCCCAGTCTATATCCCCCTGTACAAGACAGGCAGGCGGCGTCGACTACCACGCGAGCATCCGTCAAAAGAAGCACGGGCGTGCAGATGGAGACAGGACTGGCAGGAGATGTGGCGTGACGCTTGCGCAGTTTTTCAGCTCGCAGGTGGCCCAACATAGCAGGAAGTGGTTGGGTTTTTGCACGCCCACTTTTCACCTTTCAGTTGCCAATTATTACGTGGCTGAAGTTCGACATGCATTCCAGGATACAAGGCTGCGTTGCGTTATGATGAAAAAAAAATCCGACTACTCCGTACAGGAAATGGGAAGCCCATCCATCGCCTTGCGCTGATGTAATCATGATAAATTGAAGCTCGTGAGCGACTCCTGAAAGGCTGAGTATGGGCGAACTGGAAATAGCTTCTACGCAGCGCCATGTGAGTCGATTGTGTTTCTATATGGCATTTCCTACTGGACAAAAACCCCGCTTACCCACCACCTACGTCACGTCATCTAACCTGCCAATTAATGGCTGCTCACTGAACATAATTGACCTTACTCACCATCCCTTCATCTCCTCCAGTCTTGAGGAGCACAGATAGACATCTTGCACCAATTGTAACGTATACAGTTTAGTGTTGTAGTTAGGACGAGACAAACCTCGCTATGGTACTCAGGAGCACGTTCTTACAGAATGCGTTCCCATACAGATTTAGCCGCCTCTACCTTAGCCGACCTATCCTAGCCTAGCATATGCCGATGTTGGGTTGTATTGGGTCCGGGATATATTATCGATGATCGGATTAATCTCCAGATTTCGTTTAAAGGTGTTTGGAAAGTGAGTTGTTAAAAAAAATATGATGCCCAAAAACGGCATCTGGCATCACACATGGAGTGGCATGTTCTTCAATGTTCATGGTTCCGGTAAACTAAATCTTGTTGATATGGATGGCGTAAATATTTTATAAATGTTCTTTATCTAGCTGCATTTACCTGTGCTACTTCTGGACACCACCAAAGTACTGATGTTCGTTTTGTGAAAGGTTTTACCAGTGGGATTACCGCAGACATTGCTTCTAAAAGTGCATTGGTAACTAAGTTAATATTTAGGAAGGAGAAGTCCTGGAATGTATTGTATGGGTGGAAGTTACTGAAATTTGGTCCAATATGCCGTCAAAATTTCCAGGGGAATGGGTTCAAACTTGGTGTGCTAGCGGCAGCTGTTGAAAAAAAGATTATTAATTTCATAAAATAGTGATCATTATCATGAATGTCTATTGTACAATCATAATCATTTGCCGGAGATGTGGCACATATTTATAAATCAAGTACATTTCTGTATTGTGTCTTTGGCGAAAATATCTTGGATTTCTAGTGTTAAGAAGCACCAATTTATGTCCGGATAAAATGTGTTAGATAATGCGCCCGCGAATGTTTGCTTGCTGAAGCGCTTATCCCAAGCTGGTCGATGGACATTAAAATCTTCGAATACACTTTTTGAAAGGTATTTTAAAAATGCTTCTTTAAATTTACTTCTTGACAGGTATATGTTTCCACTTGTGCTAAAAACGTCATGCTATCCGATTGTACTTGAAAATACATTAAACGCACATCTGTATTCATAGTAGGATGATTATTTAAATATTCGGTTCGATTAAATGGTACGCATTTCCTACCATCTAACCGTAAAGTGCATGCTGCTGCCTGTCAAGGTGAATATAGTGTAATTTGTGTGTGGGTACTCATTGCCAATATAAATCACTGTACCGCCACTACGATGGAGTCCTAATATCTCGTCGTATTTCCGATGAGAGTCAACGTACTCGAAATCCTTCCGTTCAGGAAATCTTAAAATCATGAAACCATGGAGAACGTACTCCTATATGGGAAATTTAAAAGCAAAACACATTTTCCCCCATTTTTAAATGGCAGCCAAGTCATGTCCGTTTGTATTTCTGCCAAAAAATGTATCACTTTCAATGTGCTTGGGGTCACAAGAGGTCACGAGGTCACGAGATCATGGGGTACCGATGCCAAGTCTGAAAAATGTTGATATTTTATCACGGATGTGTTATCCCTAATCATCTTTATTCTCAAAGATGCATAACATGTCACATTTTATCTTCAGTATCGATGAGATATCCATCGTCAAAGATACCCTTGTTGTGTGACCTTAAAACGCTGCCGGAGCCTATAACTCCGAAACCGTTAGTCGGATCGGCTAAAACTTGTTCAGGCGTGTTCAGAGCAAAGACTACGCTGCATACCAACTGTGGTCCAAATATAAATTTATGAGGTGTAAAATTTGAATATTTTTGGTCGATATGTCGATGAAACAGCCCGGCACCTCCATCGCCAAGCTCCACACACATGACCCGGTCGGCTGGCATCCCTGCGGCCGTGACAGCACCCGTGACCTCGAAATGACGGGTGACCAAGGTCACCCGTCATCCGATGACACAGGCGGGTCCACAGGGGGTGTCGGTGCTTAACGAACATGTCCGCCTGATCCCCAATCGTGGCTGAGGGATGCACCAAAAGGAGCAAACAAGCATTAATTTCGATTTTCTGAAACGTATGTTTTCTTTAGCGGGATTGCCGTAGTTTACCGTAGTTATGAATATAATGGGCGGAATTTAAAACATGTTTAAATTCCGCCCATTTAAAACAAGACACATGTTAAAGACTACCTTTCAAAAACCCTTAATTATACTCGAAGGTTTTAATGTTCATCGTCAAGCTTGGGATAAACACTTACACATGGAAACATACATGTACGCATTATTTAACACATTTTAGACAGACATAATTTAGTGCTACTTAACACTAAAAAGTCAGCATATTTTCACCCCGGACAACACACACAACTTCACTTGATTTATAAATATGTGCCACATTTCCGCAAAATGATTCTTATTATTCAATAGACATTCATGATAATTATCACTATTCCATGTAATTGATAACCTCTTACTCAACAGCTTCCGTCACCACACCAAGCTTGAACGCCCCCCCCCGCCTGTACATTTCGAAGGCATATTGGACCAATTTTCAGCAACTTCCACACATACCATACATTCCAGGTACTTCTCCTACTTAAATAGTAACTTAGTCACCAATGCACTTTCAAAAGCAACTTCTGCGGCAATTCCACTGGCAAAGCCTTTCACAAAACAAACACCAGTACCTTAGTGGAGTCCAGAAGTAGCACAGGCAATTGCAGCTGGAGAAAGAACATTTATAAAATATTTACGCCATCCATATCAATAAGATTTCCTTCAACGGAACCATAAACGTTGAAGAACACGCCACTTAATACGTGATGCTAGACGCCGTTCAGGTGCATCATATTTACAAAAGTTTACTTTCCAAAGACCTTTAAACGAAATCTGGGAATTAATCCGCGGTTTTCCTGGACGCTCCCCATTTAACACGAGCCCTGGAGGGCCTCGGAAAATTACGCGCACTGGAGGGGTGGGGGCGGATACAGCCCCCTTAAGATCTCGGCCCCTACTAAGGATAGAGCAACGAAATTCACAGGGTGGGTGGGCAGGATGGTGATCTCTATGGTATGAAAATTTCATGACCTTAGGTCAATATCTTTATTGTCAAATGAAGTCAAAATAACAAAGTTTTCTGGTTTTGCGTGAATTGGCTTGTGAATGTTATGGATCGCTGTGATTGTGTCTAAATGCTCCAAAATTGACATTAATGATGTTTTGGACATTACTAATGATGCAATACAGATGCCAGATCCGCCATTTGACCTCACGTCACCTATGTAGAGGCACTTTAGCGGGTTATTAGTTGGTTGGTTATTGGTTTTTACGACACATCGACCGTTGAGTCATGTAGCGTCGCCAATCTCTCACGCCGATTGGTCGCGGGCGAAGAGTAGCGACAGGTGAGACTCGAACCCACAACCTTTCGATTGTGAGACGAACAACTTACCCCTAGGCTACTCGTCCCCTTAGCGGGTTATTACCTGCTCCAGTTACCGGAACCGGGATGCCAACCCGACTGCTCCGTTGGGCGGTTCGGCACAATCGGCTTCGCAAAGAAATTAGTGAAATATATGAATAAAGTATGGAAACGCTTAGGCACATAATGACAAACAGTAGATTCACATGTAAAGTCGCATGTAAAGTGACATCAATCGCATGACAGTCATTGCATTTTTGACAACATTCCAGTTGACCAAGTCCGGTTCTATTAGCCTGTCATGAACTTGACCTGACTTGACCTCGGCGACCTAACATGACTTTTAAATTATATAGCATCACAATATGCATCAAACAAGTCGTTAGTGTTGTCAAGAACAGTTCCCTTTGCCAATATACGGGAAGCGCATCAGCGCCAATTTTTGTGGCCGGGCGCTGCGAATTGTTTTTAATTTAACGGCCCCTAACTTAAAAAGTCTTTGGCAGATTTTCATTTGTCTTACTTTAAACAATGGGCCGGTAATTTCCAAGTAGGTACGCAAAACATGACGTATATCAGCCGGTACAATATGAAGTTATACACGAAAAATCGTAGAGGTGGGCGTATTTCGCCATCCCCCTCTAGGGCGTGTGCTGACCTGTCATAAACTTGACTTGACTCGAACTCGGTGACCTGACATGATTTTGAAACAACATAGCATAATAATGTACACCAAACAGGTCGCTAGTTTTGCCAAGAACGATTCCTTTTTCGCCGCCCCGGTAGCTCAGTTGGTTAGAGCGCTGGCCTGCACTGGTCTCCCCTGTATTGGCAACACAGGGTTCGAGTCACTTCGCGCGCTCGCATTTAGCCCCCGGCCGAGAGTGTCAGTTGGCAGCTGGCCCGATAAGGCCGGGGACCAGCTACCGGGCGGCCGTGTCGGTGCATTGGCGGCACGTTAAACTTTCGGTATAAATTCTGCCGTTGAGCTGGAGTTCATGGATCGGGTGGTGGGGCCAGGGTTCACGCAACAAGCTCTGCTTAGCAATAGAACCCTGGTTCCTCAAGCCACCCCAGCAACAATTCGGATTAATTTAATTTAAAATATATATCTATATATATAAGTGAAACGCTTGAGCGCCGATATTTTGGTTGTCTGGCGCTGAGAAAATGTTTTGACTTTAGTGACCCCTAACACGACAAATTTTTGGTCGATTTTCACTTTTCGTACTTTAAGCAAAACGCCGATCATTCATAAGCAGGTACACAAACAATGGCGCGTATCGGCCGGTAAAATCTGGAGTTATCTATGACAAACTGGAGGGGTTGACGAATTTCGCCCCCCCCCTCCAGGGCGCGTGTTAAATCACTCCCTGCCCTCAAAATTAAAAATACCAACATTTCAGATCCACAGGTAGTAGTTCATACCATCGGTGATAGCATGGCCAACAATGGCTCCAATCCCAACTACAGACTTGATTTCGTACAAAATGAACAAACCACTTTTCACACTAATTTCACAGACTTGGACCCCGACAGTGCTAAGCAGTATAACTCTCCTTTCTTATATTGTTCAGTTATTAAAAATATAAGAAAGGAATATAAAATATATATAAATATATGTATAAATATATATATATATATATATATATATATATATATATATATATATATATATATATATTATACATATATTTATATATATTTTATATTCCTTTCTTATATTTATTACCGCAGTATATATATATATATATATATATATATATATATATATATATATATATATATATATATATATGTATATATATACATATATATTTATATACATATATATAACCAGCTCCTGTATATATTTATACGGATAAATATATGGAGAACGTATACCGAAGTGGTGAATAGCGTAGGGAATGGGGAATACGGAATCATCACTTCTCCACTGTTTTTGAGTGTATAAATGTGTCGTTGCAAGTTCAGATTTCCTTTCATTGTCATCGAAATATCTGCTTTTTTTCTCATACCTGTGCTTTCCAGGTCTCAGTTTTTCGCCCAAATTTGTTCGAATGAGATCATCACGGAATAATAATGAGCCTAGCGATGGAAGGGTCGGTAAAATTATGCGATATCACGGAAACCGATATTAAGCCGGCCATTGGAAAAATGGCGGCACTTGAAGACCACTCCAATGGCCATTTAACCGACCATTCATGGTTGGTATTTGCGCTCTGGTACATTACACTTCGAGGTATTGACACGACGACGTTCGGTGGAAAAGTTTGGCTGCATTTGGACGCCAGTATTGCAGCCGGGGATACTATCAACTCTTCTGTGAGATAGTGGTTAATGTGTCATCAAGCATTAAGTGTGTGCGAGTGAAACAGCACCTTTATTGTTGGAACCTGATCCTTATCACTCCCACGGTGCTGTCGAATGTCGATGTCTTCCCGCTGCGTTTCCCAAACTCAAGTTTGTGTGCTCCAGCGTATCCTGCCATCTAGTAGTCATTCTATCAACCAACGCTAATATAGGTGGCAGTGTTGGTAGGCACTCCTCCATCGGAGGCCTCGCTCGGTCTCGGGACTTTCGTACACAAACAGGCAGTTCCTGACATTATTCTGGAACGTTTGCTCTAATCTTACTCGTGCGGAGCATTTCATCCAATTGGCTTGAATTAATTGAATGCAATGATTGCACAAAATACAGCACAGTCTATCCCCACACAGCTTAACAAGCACTTGGTGGTTTTTCCCGCGTGACTTTTCAACAGTTCATTGCTTTCCTGCGGGTGTCCGGCACAACACGATTGGCTGACTAGGCTGTTGCATAATGCATTCATGATCTGTTCTTGTATGCTACTCATGAATAAATGGTGTGTGCACACTTACGTTCAACATTCAGCCCTTGGTCTAGATCCATTGGGCCGGTTAAATCATACACTTCGCTGCAGACGCCCGTGAGCTGGTTAATCTTGAGCTGTGTCCGGACGTTGCAGGCGGCTAACCTCTCACCATGGTCAATAGCAAAGAGCTGCAATCTTAGAAAGAAGACGATGGAGCGAATTGGACAAGTCAGCACTGGTCATTCCCCGCCGCGTGACCGACTTACCTCACACGTGAGTAGGTCCACAGCCTGGTGCCGTTATTACGCCGCGAAAATGACAGAACTTTTCAGCTTGTAGCAATATCAGGAGAGCTATAAACTATAATGGAATCGAAGTAATAAGACGAAAGTGGTAATCTGGCACAACCATTGAAGTGCACGGGCGTGAGTGCTCCCACGATAACACTTACCGAAGTCGCCGAAGTCTGATGCGATGAGTCAGAGCTTCCCACTACATTTAACCATATAAGTGTATGATGAGCCACTTCAACTTTGGAAGTTCAGCTTCTAGTGTGGAGGAGGTGCTCAAGCTTTGTCATAGAACCGTGCCCCCAGCGCTCAATTCTAGACACTCCGACGAGGACTGGAGGAAGAGCATTAGAACCTGCCGGACACTGGTGCGAATTGCCACTGCACTGACATACTCGGCTGTATATCCAGTGTGGTCGCATACACCCATGTACACATTCAGGAACGTACTTAGGAGTTATGCCAGGGAGAAATGAAAACTGGAGCGTGACAATTTACCCCCCAAAAGTAACATAATTTGAACCACTATATATTCAGAGGCATATTTTGTATTCAAATTATTATTACCCGCTCAATTTTCTGTTCGTGGGCCCCCCTATCACCGTCGTCTCTAAGTCAGACTTGAACAACATCCGCCTGGATTAAGACTTACTTTTCTAGTATCCCTTGGCAAGTCAGCTCCAACTCCTCAAATTATACCTGTACAAATAACTTCACAAGGTCGATTTCTTCAATTTCACGCATTTCAGTCTATAACGCCGGCTCACTACCACGTTATCGTCCGTGCACGTGCAACTATGCACCCGCCTTGTGCACGCACACACCTGCCTTGTGCCGGTATACGCCCGCCTTGCGCAAGTGTGCATCCACCTTGTGCACGTGTACATCCACACGTGGACATCCACGCATCCACACCAAAGGCGACACCAGACGTGTCATGTCGTACCTCTCGTGTGATCCCGACAGCCAGCCAGCGGTACACACCAAAGGCGACACTAGGCGCTTCAAATCGCACCTCTCGTGCGATCCCCACAGCTAGCCAGCAGTGCACACCAAAGGCGACACCAGGCGCTTCAAATCGTACCTCTCGTGCGATCGCCGTGGCCGTCACATTCATTCCACCAACATTCCACTGAGGTGGCGGAATGGTGTTGTGTGTCAGGCTGATTCCGACACTCAATGGCGGCTTGTAGCACTCACATTCTAATTGCGAGCGTTACGTTTTGAACGATTTTGTGCTTCTCTTTTGTATCGTTTTGCGGGGCATAGTCGAAATGGTAAAAGGTTCAGAGGAACTTCATTGCTTGTTGCTTCACCCGATTCAGACGTTTCTTTACTTCAGCGTGCGAAATAGTTTTTGTTTTGCTTCAGCCCTACAAACACAACTGCTGCTTCACGACGGCACATCAATAGCAATTCAGTAACACCAAACATAGCTCATCAGTAGCTTAGACCAACACAGCCGCCATTATTGGCAATTTCACATGCCTAGAGACAATAGCAGTTTTCACTAAGTAAAAACACTTCGGCCTGGATTGTTTCCATGCATTGTCCGCGCCGTGAAAGCTCCTTGAATGGTCACGACTTACACGAACCGCATTTCCGAAAAAAGTGCATTACGCCTGCAACAGCCTTCACCTCATCACCACGATCGGCTATGCAGCATATGTGATCAAAATAGAACACTGCACACCACATTTAGGCAACGTCTAGAGACCCTGTCACCGTGCGAGGGACAAAAGACTCGCACCGGAGGTGGGGCAGCGACACAGAACTCCCACCGGAGGTGCAGCAGCGACACAGAACTCCCACCGGAGGTGGGGCAGCGACACAGAACTCCCACCGGAGGTGCAGCAGCGACACAGAACTCCCACCGGAGGTGCAGCGGCGACACAGAACTCCCACCGGAGGTGCAGCAGCGACACAGAACTCCCACCGGAGGTGCAGCAGCGACACAGAACTCCCACCAGAGGTGCAGCAGCGACACAGAACTCCCACCGGAGGTGCAGCAGCGACACAGAACTCCCACCAGAGGCGCAGCAGCGACACAGAACTCCCACCAGAGGTGCAGCAGCGACACAGAACTCCCACCAGAGGTGCAGCAGCGACACAGAACTCCCACTAGGAGGTATGGCAGTGCACTTCTCTCAGCCCACGACTCACGGCCCACGTGCCCACAACCCACCGTCCACGGCCCACGTGTCAACGGTCCACGTGCCATGACCCACGGCCCACGACCTACGGCCCACCTGCCCACGTGCGCACGGCCCACATGTCCACAGTCCACGTGCCCACGATCCACGTACCCACGGCCCGTGACCCATGGTCCACTTGCCCACGACCTATTGTCGACGTTTCCACGGCCGTGCACTTCTGGCAGCCTGTACCTCTGGCAGTCTGTACCTCTGGCAGCCTGTACCTCTGGCAGGCTGTACCTCTGGCTGGCTCAGGGGGCGCGCTGCGTGGCTCGACTGTACACATCAGCCGGGCGAATCAGACGGGGCCGGGCGCTATCGGGAGCCATTGGCAGCTCTGGGAAGGAATTGGCAGCTCTGGGGAGGTATTGGCAGATCTGTGGAGGTATTGGCAGTTCTGTGGAGGCATTGGTAGTTCTGTGGAGGTATTCGAAGCTCTGGGGAGGAATTGGCAGCTCTCGGAAGGTGTTGGCAGATCTGGGGAGGTATTGATAGCTCTGGGGAAGCACTGGCGGCTCTGGGAATGTAGTAACAGCTCTGGGAGGTACTGGCAGCTCTGGGGAGGTATTGGCAGCTTTGGGTGAGGTATTAGCAGCTTTGGGAAGTCATTGACAGCTCTGGGGAGGATTTGGCAGCTCTGGGGAGGTTTTGGCAGCCCTGGGGAGGCATTGGCAGCTCTGGTGAGGTATTGGCAGCTCTGGGGAGACATTGGCAGCTCTGGGTAGGTACTGGCAGCTCTGGAGAGGAATTGGCAGCTCTGGGGAGGTTTTGGCAGCTCTGGGAGGCATTGGCAGCTCTGGGGAGGCATTGGCAGCTCTGGGTAGGTACTGGCAGCTTTAGGGAGGCATTCATCATGGCGAGGTAACGAGCGAGAGGCGCTGGGGCCATCGCATATCAGCGCGCCGGCACCGCGCGGTAGCAGCGGAATATTCGCCAGATCCAAATCACGTGCTGACCGTGTGATTTATGCTGCGTCCGGCACCAAGGGCATAAGTCGTCTTAGCAGCAGACAGCTGATTTCAGCTGCGACTTGGGAGACCCCCAGCGGCACATATTTCCAGGGTCACTGGGCAGTGCACCGTGGAGGCGCGACGTGGCATTATCACACATAATCGGTCGGTTATAATGCATACTGCAGTGCGAATTACATCTTAAGAAAATGTATGTAAGTACCTATCACGCAGTGATGATATGGAGTGTGCGTCGGTGGCTCTTAGTTGCGCACCTTCGGTGGAGGTATTTTCCTGCCCGCCCCCGCTGTCGTCTATTGCAAGATGTACTGGACGACGATAGCGAAGCTCGATAGCCAGTTCAGTCCATGACATATCAGAGCGGGCGGATGCGATAGGCGGAAACGGTTACGCTGAGTTTCGCGAGACAATTCAGGGTAATCCATGGTAAAAAGGAAACCTGATTCATGGCCGTAAATTTGCTTTTAGTATTGCGTTTGTGGTGCTTGTTTCAAGCATTTGACATTGTGGCGGTGAAGGTGATTTCCGTTTGTTCCGGAGATACTTTTTACTCGCTCCCTTTGAAATGCATTGCGAAGCGACAGAGGTATGGTTGTGTGACCTATGCAGAAGACTGTGCCAATCTCCCGGTTATTGGTGACACCACTTGCTGAAGTAGGGAACCGGCAACCTCACCGTTGGCGCGACGCACCCCATGTCTGCATGCTGTCTTAGATAATGGAACGCTGTTTCACACAGATAAACAAACAATTCAGTGGAAATAATGAGACATGACGAGGAAGCGTAAGGAAGGAAATGATGTAGTTTTCCACGATACATAATTTTGTTTTGGTGTTGACGGAGTTTCATTTAGCCACAACATTAAGCGTCGTGTTTTCCTCTCCGCCTCTACTATGCCTCAGTTATGCATACCAAATATATATTTTCAGACGACATATGCATGTAGTTCCCCAATTTTGTTTCTAGCACTTTTATATTTGCATACATGATAAACTATTCCATTCCTTCCTTGCAATACTTATTTCTTTGTCAGGTTCGTCGTCCCCCGTAATCAGCCTGGTTTCCACGTTTCTTACTCAGAACGTACTCGGACATATTTCTGAGAAATTCCACTCTTCTCTTGCTCACATGTAACTAAGATATCAGTAAGATATATATATATATATATATATATATATATATATATATATATATATATATATATATATATATATATATATATATATTTGCATGTATGTAAGATATAATGTAAGATATAAAGCTAACTAGCGACAAACGTAACCGATCAGTGTACGAGCTATCTAGCATAATGTATTTAACGTTCATTTGCTCTGGCACAAAATTGGGCAAAGCAAGCACTATCATACTTACAGAAACTAACCTTAGACCACCTCCGCAATGGGGAAAAACCGAGGAAGCGATGCACTATATCATATCACGACATAAAAGTGGGCCAAGGTAATGGTCTGGAGTCAGTATCCTTATCAGCTACGAACTCAACTCTCCAATATGCAACTTTGAACATAGATGTCTGCAGCAAAGTTGGTACCCATATGGTAAATCTCTGACTTTGCCACAGCTTTACTCCAAATAAATATTTGTCTTCAAATTGAATACAAATATAATCCAAATAGAGCCTAGAGAACCTTTACAATTGCAATCGTTTGAACACAAAAAACGAATTCGACTTTTCCAGCTAGTTTGTCCTAGTAAAAACCCTGTGTCAAACGCCCATATTTTAACCAGGATAATACAATTTATTTAGTGCAATTCAAACTCACTACCTTAATTTAGCACACCAAACAAACAAAAACATATTCCTCTATCCCGTTAGCAAAAACCTAAGCCACGTGGCCGCGTGCGCCATCCGTCTACAAAGCGTTCACGCGGCTAAGGCACTGTCGATGATACTAGAAGCCCAGCATGTCTAAGATAAGACGCATATGCTCAGATTAAGCAATCTAACCGCCAGAACTTAGCCTGGACCCACAATGGAAGAAATAATTCCTCCACGAACCACCTGTGCCTTTTCCCACCGGCCTTTCCTCGTCACAAAAGCCCCCAAAACACGTCCAGTTGCGACGAGAGGAGAGTAGCGAGTGGTTACCACACGACACTGGACACAGCGGTAATCATATCATCGAATTTGCAACCCCTGCATTGCTTGTAAGCAAAGCTACGCTCCCGAAGCGCGTGAGGTTCTCGTTTTATTTCTCAGTGACCGACAATGCATTCAGTTGTTCCAAGGTTGTGTTTGCTGTGAATTCATTCATTGTTGATTCATTATTTTGGTGTTGTGTTAAGTAGGTTACAGCCAACACGAATTCCTCATAAAATCACATCTGAGGATAGCAGCTGCGCACCAACTGTAACAGGATAAGTCGATAATGCACAATATTGTTCTGGATACGACATAATATGAACTTCGAATATTAACTAATTTTGTATGTTTTCTTGATGTGAATATAATGATGGTGGGATTCAAATATTGGATATTGTGTGTAACCTGCTCCAGATGATTCAAAGATGGATGCGCTTATGGTCACAATTTAACTATTTTCTTTGGATTAAGAAGGTAAGCATTAAAGCCAGTCTTTTACGAAAGTTTATAGTTCGGAGAGGCTTCCTGTTTCAATTTTGTCCGTTAGCTCTTTCAACCATTGAATGTAAAATACGTATCTTCCAAGGCAAAACGTGTTTTTCTTTCATTCTGAGTGAGCAAATGTTGAAGAAATTGATGTAGATTGTGGAAACGGCCATAAATAAAGACATTGACACTGCTACTTAATACTAAACAAAGTGGCACAATATTGCTTTTAGGTTTGACTATGAATGTCATTATAACCTGGATCAAGCTATATCCTATTCTTCGATATGTGATGAAATCACCTAATAGGACTACGAGAAAGATGGGATGTTGAAATTGACCTCAGATTGTACATGATTATTAGGCTTTCCGAGCATGCGTATGTGCATTTCGTTTTCATCTTCCGTAATTTAGCTGCAGACGAACGGATCACGTTCCAGTCTACATCCTAATCTATACTATAGGCGGCACTTGTAGCGACCAAAGACCACCGCCAAAAAGCTCGCCGGCCCTAACCGAGCTTTCTGACCAGGCTTTTGGTCCATGGATTTGCCCCCTGTAGTATAGACCTCATGTAAAGCTTCCGTCCCCCATATTAGTATCTTGTCATCACCGTCCCACTAAGCGCCCGTTCACCTCCAAAATGGTATTTGCTACCAATTTGCGTAACAGTGCTGCCAGACAACGGACGAAGCGTCAGCTGACGGCTCTATGAGGCCACGCCAGCGTGCCATCCGTAGGATTTGAAAAACGTTATCGTTGGACGAGACCTGTTTTAATAAAACCACTCGAGACGGCCGATTTCAATGCCTCTGTCGCGCGCCAAATCTCACTTGATCCCAAGTGGCGGCGAGTGTCCCCGCATAAATGGAAAGGGAGAGCGCCTGGTGGCGATATGATCAGCTTGAAGAGGGATTCTCTGCGCGGGGCCGGCCCGTCGGCCCGCCAGCAGCTGCGTCGGCTCAGCTCGTTTGAATCGCGGCTACTCTACGGTGCAGGCGCTTCCAGTGAAGTTGCGTGCTACCATGTGTTGAGTTCTCAACTCAGGTGCGCTGTGTACAGTGGTTGTGCGTTCATCTTAAGTCGCTGTACAGTACATCGGGCGACGCCTGGGGCACATCATCTGCACGGCACATGCGGCCAGGTCATGTTATCTGCACGGTGCATGCGGCCTGACCTGGGTCATTTCATCGGCACGGTACATGCGGCCAGGTCATGTTATCTGCACGGTGCATGCGGCCTGACCTGGGTCATTTCATCGGCACGGTACATGCGGCCACGCCTGGGTCATGTCATCTGTACAGTACATGCGGCCACACTTGGATCATGCCATCTGTACAGTACATGCGACCACACATGGGTCATGCCATCTGCACGGTACATCTCGCCACACATGGGTCATGTCATCTGTACAGTACATGCGGCCACACTTGGGTCATGTCATCTGCACGGTACATCTCGCCACACATGGGTCATGCCATCTGTACAGTACATGCGACCACACATGGGTCATGCCATCTGCACGGTACATCTCGCCACACATGGGTCATGTCATCTGTACAGTACATGCGGCCACACCTGGGTCATGTCATCTGCACGGTACAGTGTTAAGATATTCATTTGTTTTAACCAGGTGGGCGACGTCGACAGAAAATTTTCAAAAGGAAAAAGAAATACAATGACGTCGAAACTGACTGTAAAAAGTACATACAATTCAAGTTGTAGTCTTTTCTGTGTGCCTGCGATTTTTACATAGTCCAACTATCTGAAGCTACATCGCATGAATGTACCATACCGTTGTCATTGATTTCTAGCCTTTCCAGATTTCATCCTAAAGAGGGAGGCGAGTCCTGGTGGCGTAACCAATTACCGATCCCTTTACCATCTGGAGCAATGCAGATCCCTGATCCCCTCCTGGGCTGAAGAATACCTCGAGGGAAAGTAGACGCATCGCCATGCGAAGTGAATGCAAATGTTCTTTCAATTGGAAGCAGCATGGCATATGCAGTCGATGCGTGCTTCAGCTCGATAATTAACAGTAGATCTCATCAATATTAAATTAACATGGGAATATATCGCTCGCTTCGCTTTCATCGAAGAGTCTACTATTCCAAGGCATGCGATGATAAATCGCCGTCAATTGTGGGTGGAATCCACATTGCCATGTACATGCCATACTAATCTTTATATGTGGAAGCAAAATACACTTGTTTTGAAACTGTTTCCTCCTCTGTATGTTGTGCACCTTTCTGAAGTTCCTGCTAAAAAGACCTGCATTAAATACACATTAAGCATATCAGGGCATCAATTCAGTTCCGACCGGGTAAGAGGTCATGATAATGCCGCAATTGATGACACACAGTAGCTGTGAAGTTGTATTGATCTAACTAGAAAAAGAACAAGGTATCATTGCGGTTTCAGATATCCACGAGACTAGGTGTACACACATTTTACCTCTATGAATCAAGCAAATGGTTCGATTCGTTATATTATGCTAGGCTTTTGTCCTAGTTGGATTGTTTTTAATTGTAGACTTTCTGTTTAAAAAAGTCGTGCTATTTCTTCTGAAATGACAGGTCATGTTCAGTCATATTTTTCTAAGTTAAACGCCTTCGAGAACAAAATTGTTTGAAAATATTCCATGTTCTAAAAATTATTTATTGCATGTATCAGGTGAGCTTTTGCACTTTTTATTTTAATCATTATTTTTATGTTTATTCCCAACTCCAGACCTTTTTTGTGTTTTATTTTTCTTCCTAACTGAAAGGCATGCATTTGCAGAGGAAATTGGTGGTAGCATCATTTTAACCACATTAATAAACATTGCATTGGAAAAAGATACCCAAGAATTTAAAATCACCTTAAACATAAAATTTACGAACAACACAAAATTGAGTGTCTAAATAAAAGCAAAGCAAAAAGCAAGAAGCACAGCATCATAAACAGACTGGATGGAGAAAATACTTTCCTAAATCTTCGTAAACATACCATTGGTGGCATCGAATAACAAAATAACAAAATGACGGCTAATAAACCTTTGTAGTTATATGTAGTTGCATATAAATATGCTCCGACACCATGGTGATCATAAAATGTTCAACCCTTGTTAACACGCGCCCTGGAGGGCCTCTGAAAATTACGCGCACTGGAGGGAGGGGGGGGGGGCGGATTCCGCCCCATAAGATCTCGGCTCCTATTAAAGCTAGAGCAACGAAATTCGCAGGGTGGATGGGCACGATAGTGAACTCTATTGTGTGGAAATTGTATGACCTTAGGTTAATATCTTCAAGGTCAAATGAGGTCAAAATAGCAAAATTTTCTGGTTTTGCGTGGCATGGCTTGTCATTGTTATGGATTGCTGTGATTGTGTTTAAGTGCTCCAAAATTGGCATTAATGATATTTTGGACATTACTAGTGATGCAATACAGATGACAGATCGACCATTTTATCTCAGGTCACCTATATAGGAGCACTTTATTAAGTAATTACCTGCTCCAGTTACCGCAACCGGGCTGCCAACCCAACTGCTCCGTTTGGCGGCTCGGCACAATGGGCTTCGCAAAGAAAGGAGTGAAATACATGAATAAAGTATGGAAACGCTTATGTACACAATGGCAAGCAGTAGATTTCGGGATGTGTAGGGACTAACATGTAAAGTTACATCAATCGCATGACAGTCATTTGCATTTATGGCAACATTCCAGTTGACCAAGTTTGGTTCCATTAGCCTGTCATGAACTTGACCTGACTAGACCTCGGCGACCTAACATGACTTTTAAATTATATAGCATAACAATATGCATCAAACAAGTCGCTAGTGTTGTCAAGAATACTTTCGTTTTGCCAATATACGGGACTCATATCAGTGCCGGTTGTTGTGGTCTGGTGCTGCGAATTGTTTTTACTTTAACAGCCCCTAACTTGAAAAATTGTTGGCCGATTTTCATTGTTCTTACCTTACGCAATGCGCCGGTCATTTCGAAGCAGGTACGCAAGAAATTGGAGTATATGTACCGGTACAATATGGAGTTATGTACGAAAAATCGGAGGGGTTGGCGGATTTCGCCATCCCCCCTCCAGGGCGTATGTTAACCTGTCATGAACTTGACCTGTGATAAATGCTCATGTGTTTCCATTACGATAGGAATTTGACTGCACTCCTATGCAAATTATTCCTACAGGTGGAATGAAGGTACAATTGTACTTTTTGTTGTGAGATCGGCATGTCATACGCTTCCATTACCAGTCCACCATATATTCCGAAGTATAACTACGTCGTCACGCGAAGATAAGCCTATGAATGACCTATCGGTAATACCTTCTGACTGGCGGTGACAGTCCGCTGTTTCCAGGGTGCCATGCTGCACTGACAGTGCGGCTTACCATTGAGCGAAGGCGTCATTTTGGATGCAACCCCCACCCCCTCTCTCTCGCTCTCTCGCTCTCTCCCTCTCTCTCTCCGTCTCGGTCTCCGTCTCCACTTCTGCCATTGTCTCTGTCTCTGTCTGTCTATGTCTCTGTCTCTCTCTGTATCTGTCCCTGATCTCTGTCTCTGTCTCTGTCTCTGTCTCTGTCTTCGTCTCCGTCCCCATCTCCGTCTCCGTCTCCGTCTCCGTCTCCGTCTCCGTCTCCGTCTCCGTCTCCGTCTCCGTCTCCGTCTCCGTCTCCGTCTCCGTCTCCGTCTCCGTCTCCGTCTCCGTCTCCGTCTCCGTCTCCGTCTCCGTCTCCGTCTCCGTCTCCGTCTCCGTCTCCGTCTCCGTCTCTGTCTCCGTTTCCGTCTCCGTCTCTGTCTCCGTCTCCGTCTCCGTCTCCGTCTCCGTCTCCGTCCCCGTCTCCGTCTCCGTCCCCGTCTTCGTCTTTATCTCTGTCTCTGTTTCTCTCTTAGGGAAGTATTCGGAGACAAGTGATCAATTGTTCAATCGGGAGGGCTCTTCCACTTCTTATCAGAAATCAAGTTTCCAGTGATGATGCCCCTCATAAACACACTTTCATGTCTGAGAAAACGAGGATCGTAGCGTAGCATGATGTCACACGTATGTGGCCCCCTTCACATGCAGTTGTCTCGTCGACTGACCTTCGTACATATTCCATTGTTCTGCTGACGATGATATGGACGCTGCATGTCCGACGCAGTCATTATACCCATATACTCCAATAACCAACCTATCGATAATGAGTGACCTTGAACTTTGTGAAGTTTGTTAAGGCAAACTATAAGACTTATTTGAATGAGTGACGTTTTTTTTGTTTCATAAGCAAACGCTTTGATATCACCCTTTTACATTTCATGGTTCGATCCCCCGTAGTCTTTCAATGGGAGACAACTTACTCAAAATCCACCCGTTCCGAAAATCCGGAAATTATAGAAACTATGGAGAACAGATGCCTATATGGGATATTTAAAAGCAAAACGCATTTTTATATGGCAGTCAAATCATGCCGTTTGCACTCCTGTCATCAAAATGTTCTATTCACATTGGCTATGGGCCATATAAGGTCGCCAGGTCACGAGGACATAAGGCCACGAGGTGAGACGTAATAATTATTGATATGTTGTCACGGATGTGTGTTTTTAATCATTTTTTTCTTCAAAGATGCATAATATGTCACACTTTACTTTCATCTTCGCGAAAGATTCCTTTGTTGTATGACATCAAAATACTGTCCTAGGCAATCGGGCTAAAATTTGTTCTGGTGTGTTCAGAGTACAAGACTACCCTGAACACCACTTTTGGTTAAAATACAAATCTAGTGGGTAAAATTAAAAAAATATTTCGTTGATCTGTCGTCGAACGCACCGCGAGCAAAATATATACGTGACGTTCGCAAAAAACGAGATGTCTCAAAGCATTTCTTGATGAGGCAGCCTGAAGAACTAGGTGATATGCTGCTCACGTGAAGAAATGTGATGCACCTTTTGCGATAATAATTTGATATTGGTTTGCTATTATAATTCAATATTCGACCACAAACAAACAAGTCTTTGCATGTTGCACCACAAAGGTCTGCTTACACGCTGCAGAAACGCGGCAGACTCCCGGCAAACTCCTGGCTTCCGCAGGACCGGGCAGTGCCGAGCAGAATCGAGCAGAACCCGACGTCGTCAACGTGCACAGCTTCTGACGTCTCAGCATAGACGGATGACGTCGCGCAATGTATTGGCCACAGCTATTAAGATTTAGTAGCTTTGTTCGACGTCCGCGACGTCGGCGGCAAACAACTTGAAATATTGCATGTTGTTTGCCGCGCGCAGCCTTCGAACGCGAGCTTCGGACGGTTTCAGTGGTTGGTATTTGGCATTTCGGTGGCTACGTTTTAAAAGAAAATTAACACTGTGATTATGGCGATTGGAGATATTGATGAGTAAATTATGCTTTTCGTTGTACTTTGTAATGCACCCTACACCACAATCCAAATAAATGGAAAAACGGTGTACCTAATTCACTTGTTTCTTTTTGGGTTAGGCTTTGAAGGAGTTCCAGGCAACCAAACCTAACGTGTTCAGGGGTGGAACTTTATGGAACCTTCCACCGACGCAACGAAGTTTTTGAGTCACTGCGTTCGTTGGGCTTTGGTGCCGTTTACCTAGCTAAAGTTTCGTGTGATGGGGAATAGAGCACACCTAAGCTTAACCAATATAGTTAATATATTTTAGAGTACACGAAACCAGAGGACAGGTGAGTTCGACCTCAGTTCTCGCATATATGTTAAATCTACATATGAGTTACAGCACTTGTGGAAGTGCTGTATTGAGATCATTTACAGATGAATAGCCTCATCATCATAAACACATTTGATCATAGGCACATGCCAAGTGCAATATTAGCAAAAATCGCTACAGCTATCTTTAGCATGACGCCGTCAGAGGCCACCTTCCGCTGGTAGTGCTGGGATGTGTTCAGCTAATCAGACTGATTGTATTACGCTCATTGTCCGTATCAATGTGTGTCCAGTTAGTCCAAAGCAATCCACACGCGCAAGCTAATAAAACCAGGAGACATCAGACAGTGGCACTACGCTGTACGTGGTCGTCACTCGTAGCTGCCGGTCACATGGTACACGATGGCTGTCAAAGCACCAGCCACCATACCTCACTCCCACTGGCTGGGCGCTAAGCACCAGCCACCATACCTCACTCACACTCGCTGGGCGCTGAGCACCAGCCACCATACCTCACTCCCACTGGCTGGGCGCTGAGCACCAGCCACCATACCTCACTCCCACTGGCTGGGCGCTGAGCACCAGCCACCATACCTCACTCACACTCGCTGGGCGCTGAGCACCAGCCACCATACCTCACTCACACTCGCTGGGCGCTGAGCACCAGCCACCATACCTCACTCACACTCGCTGGGCGCTGAGCACCAGCCACCATACCTCACTCACACTGGCTGGGCGCTGAGTACCAGCCACCATACCTCACTCACACTGGCTGGGCACTGAGCACCAGCCACCATACCTCACTCACACGCGCTGGGCGCTGAGCACCAGCCACCGTACCTCACTCACACTGGCTGGGCGCTGAGCACCAGCCACCATACCTCACTCACACTCTCTGGGCGCTGAGCACCAGCCACCATACCTCACTCACACTCGCTGGGCGCTGAGCACCAGCCACCATACCTCACTCACACTCGCTGGGCGCTGAGCACCAGCCACCGTACCTCACTCACACGCGCTGGGCGCTGAGCCTTGGACTATCACACATCTAAACTGGGTTTTCATCGGATACACAGCACCATCTTACCATAGAGTGACCTAAATGACCTCTGATCACCCTGACACATGCATACCATGACTTGTGCGTTGTTGTAAATATACGAAGTTATATATATATATATATATATATATATATATATATATATATATATATATATATATACATATGTATGTATAATATACATATGTATATATATATACATACATATATGTATATATACATATGCACATACACACACATATTTATATATACATATATATATATATATATATATATATATATATATATATATATATATATATATATATATATATATATATATATAGTTGGACGTACGTATAAACGTATGTATCAATGTACAAGACAAAATACTGTTTGCATAACGGTCATACATGCAAAATATACTTCGGAGCACATTAAGCATATTAAGCATACTTAATATGCTTCTGCATGTTAAGCTATCCACACACACGCCTTTGTATGTGTTCATCAACACACCCAGGCGCGTGTGTGGATATCTTCACTACAATTTACATGTAGAGGTCGCTTCGAAGTATATTTCACATGCATGGTCGTTTAATTTCACACACCATTTTTTCTGGTTCGGTTGAACTGGTACGTCAATAACGCACACAATTTATTCTGATTTTCAATCAGACAAAGCATCGCGTTTGTAAGTTTCTTGGCTTTGGTAATGTTTACCCAAAAGAACGGAAGGAAAAGGCGGATCCCCCTCAGTGATTATGTGAATAATGTCGTCCAATGCTCAGATTTCACGTCAGTCTTACGGTATGCCACGCAAACTTGAGCTTCGCCATGGAACTGGGCGAACGGCCATGCAAACTTTAACTTCTTCCACCAAAGAATGCATGTCTTTACCATGCATGCTGGCTCGCACGCCCTGTGGTGACATCTCAGATCGTTAATCTCTGCTCTGAGTGGATGCAACAGTCCCTGCTGAACCATTTGAGTGCTTCTAGAGCTCCGGGTCAGCACGTATAAGTCCCAACTGCTCCGCCATAAAACACTGCTTCATCATCCAAGCCCTCCCTTAATTGATATTTCAGCAATAAAATGCGCCCTGTAGAGCGCCTGGTAAGTAATTGCTTATGAAGTTTTACAAAAGTGCGCCCCAAAGCACTAAATGAGACGAGTTCGCGAAAATACGGTGTTTTGAATGCACATTATCTTGGAATTTATGCCGAAAGTCTCGCGGCACGGTGATATGAGGGGATTTTGTAAATAGGAGGGCGAATGGTGTGTCGGGAAGGGAGATCTGCACACCAATGTGCTTCTGTCAGAGGACCTGTCATGGATCTGCCCCAAATCAGTGGGCATGAGACGGCTGTACTTCAACCCCAGCTGGGGCGTTATGGATTCAGTAGGACTGCCAATTGCGACAGGAGAAACAAACGTCACGTCGAGACAATGACGGAGATCAGATCCAGTTGGACTAACAGCTGTAGGGAAAAGGTCACTCACCTCAGGGTGCAGATCATCTACAGTCAGTGTCGGCCCAGGGTGCAGATCATCTACAGTCAGTGTCGGCCAAGGGTGCAGATCATCTACAGTCTGAGTGAGCTAGTGTGTGAGCCACCCAGAGTCAGTCAGCTTAGAACATGTGTCACCCAGGGTAATAGTCAAGTCGGAATATGAAACATCCTGAGGAAGAGTTCCCTGAGGTAGCTTAGCCTACTCCTGAGCCCTCCAATATGAACAGAGACCTCAGGTATACCTAGGTATACCTACGTACCTAGGTTAGCCTACCGACAGTCCTGAGGAACCCAAGATCTTGCGACCACCTCCGAACTCACGACCGTCGTGAAAGCTTGAGTCCCAAACTAGTCACAGGTTTCCTCGTGGCATACAGCTCGACTCGGATGCTGCTTGTGGTGGGAGACGGGCTCCAATCACACAGAACTCTTCTGTAATCCGTAAAGTCCAGCTGGGGATTGGCCCGGGAGGGTCTTGCTACATGTAGCAATAGCCTGTGCAAATATATCCGAAAGTGAATGTCTGACGGTATGGGAGATACAGATCGACGAGGATGGACATTTTTCGTGACCTCCCAAACCTGCCCGAGGCTATAACCTGCCCGAGGTTGTAACCTGCCCGAGGCTCTAACCTGTCCGCGGTTGTAACCTGCTCGAGGTTGTAACCTGCCCGAGGTTGTTGCATGCTAAAGGCTGCAACCTGCCCGAGGCTGTAATCCGAAAGCCGTCGGTAAGACCGGCAACAAAATTGCCTAGGCTGGTTGTTGTCCTTGATTACCATACAGGCGAATTTTCACTAAAATCTGAGATACACATGTGAAAGTCACCGGTCGACCTGTGGTGGAATGCCCCACCTGGGTCGTGCTGGTGCACTGCCATCACGCTGACCTCCCCTGCGGGCTCATTATTAACCCAATTGGCCCTTCTTGGTATGGATTCCGACACGCAAAGTAACCTTGGGAAGTATTTTGATCAAAGTCATATGTTAACAGAGCAATGGAATTATTGGAAAATCGTGCTTTAAATGGTGTCACTGAAGAGCTTCTAGATTGAGATCCGTGGCTAATGAAAACACCAAGAAAGTGGATCCTTTCTGGAATTGCAGGTTCAAGCTTGAGTATACGACCAAGAGTCCCCAAGGGTCAATGATCATCTGATACTCGCATATCTGCACTGAAAGGTAATCTTACCTTTCCCTAAATCAGATCTGAATTGTGGTTGATGTGAAAGAAAGAACGGCAAGGAATGCAAGATGTTCGTTGGTTGCCGACTCTGGCCGTACTTTTGGGATGAATAAAGATAATAGGGAGGACAAAATGTGACTCTGCCTGCCAGACATGTAAGTACAGCTAAGCATGCACCAGGTTACCTATTGCAATACCCCTCACTACTCGCTGAGCTGCTTTCGAATCCGGAAACAGAGTATGTTAATAACACAGCGCATATAGCCGTTAGCAAGATTTGATGCGTCTTCTAAAGCCTCGGGTTTTGAAGGGGTAATTTGGAAAGCTGCTGGCCGTCTAAGCCGGTGTAACAAACTGGCTTATCTGAACAATAAGTCTGCTCTGAGAACCCTTTCCTCCCTCACCTGATCTGATGGTATCCGTGAAGAGGAGGTTCCAGCTCTGTGCTGGCTCCAGCTCTCTGGTACCTTCACGCTGTGGTATTCGTTGTCGCCGCCGGATACAAGTGCCAACAAGCTCGACGGATCTTTGGAGCTCTCGCCAACGGACACGTCAGTAAACGTAGCCACTCAAGCCGCTACAGCTCCACGTCGCCACCATGAGAATGTCATCTCTCAAAGCAATGCGGGACGCCCTGGAGCAGCAACGCCTCGAGGTTACTCAGAAAGTGGACAGTGCATACTCACCACTGCCTCCGTTCCCAAAACATTTCTGGCCAGGGGCCTAGTCTGGTAGTTGGACAAAAGCTAATCGAAATAATTCGCCGGGGGCACTCGTTTGGAGCACGCCTCGAATTGCTCCATCTTGATTAGATTCCGAGGGCCAAATCCCACGTGGATACATTAGCACGTGCACCCGTGTTGGGCCAGATTCAGGGAAATTATCCTCTGTTGGACTAGATGTCAGCTGGCGCGATTATTGCTCCATACTAGCAAGGAAGGCGAGGAGGGAGATGGCAGTGGGGAGCGAGGGAACACAAACAGCTGGCCTCCCAACGAGCACATTCCGCTTCCTCGGAAGTTCAATTAGCTGCGCGGCGGTCGATGCCTGTGTATTTTGTAGGGCCTTTGTCTGACATCATGCCGTTGCCGCCAGCTATAGGTGCTAAACTGGACTGTAAATCTGCCTCAAATTTCAGTTTAGCTGGTTCCATTAACATGGAAATAGACCTCTGGCCTCGTCGCCGGAATATTGATGCAAATTACGGCAGCTTATGGGGATAGCTATGTCGTACAATGTTATCGTTCTTGTAGACCGATGGAGTGAATGTCCAATTTCGGCAACACAAAGCTATCTCCATGTGGAAGGGTGATACCGGAATTGCTTCGTTTTGGGGTATCGCTTGTTGCTGCTGCGCTGCTAATCTGCGTTATCTTTGCCAGCGCGCCCGATGTCAAACGCAGAATCCCCTCCATCTTGCTCAGAATGCAAGCTGACCTTTGGGGTCCTCGGAGCGGCTTCATCTACTCGATAAGAGACTCCAACAGGATTTAGATGCATGGGCTTCCTGAGGTCCATGACCTTTCCAAATCATTATTTGAGCTCTGTCAAAATCAATGAGCTTGAATTGTACCAGCATTAAGTTAGATGGTGTGGTCTATACGGAAGAGGAAATCTATGTCAAGGCGGTCAATATATTCTGTTTATTATATGCACTTCTGTTCTCTGATAAAACTCCGCCACCCAACTGCACGAATACAATTTACGAATTTATGAATTTAGAATTTAGGTTCTCGTTTAATCACCGCAACCGTCTAACACGTTCAAAATCCGTTGTTCCAAGTACCTTCAGGGGTCACATTGGTGGAAGGTAACAAGTGAAAAAAAATTGGACACAAAATGTCAAGCATGGTTCCACCCTGCACGCGAACAACGCCCAACGAGGAAAAATGCATGTACTACAGTTGTTGCTTTTGATGCTTTTCGTGACGCCCGCATAAAATGCATGCCCAATAGTTGTTGGTCTGGTTGCTTTTCATGATGCCCGTACAAAAAGCATCTCGCTGAGTTGCTGGCTGGGATGCTTTTATGGTTCTTTCATACTCTTTCTAGATAGTCATAATGGCTTCAGGAATGTCACCAACATTAAGCAAAAATGTTATTAGTTGTTCTGGAATTATCAACTAGATGCTAGTAGATGCAACCTAATTTTTAGTACGAGCTGAATTTTAGGCTTGGATTGAGTTGAAAATCGACACGTGGTGTTGAAGCTCCACGTCGATACAATTAGACCCATTTAAATCTGCCAATTTCAAGGGCAGATTGATGGTGCCAAGTGTAAATTCACGAATTAGACAGGTTTACCATTTCAAAAACGTTACCGCGTCAACAAAGCCTCGTCGTCGTATATATATGTATATATATATATATATATATGTGTGTGTGTGTGTGTGTGTGTGTGTGTGTGTGCGTGTGTTGCTAGTCCATCAGTATTCACACCACACTGCATATTGCATTGGTGGTATGCTTTTAAACACACTGAGCAACTATTCTAAATATTCCATGTCACGTTCTTCTTCTATTTGATAAGTGTATGGGTCCATTTGCCCATTAGTAATATGAGCATGGTTATCAATATTGCAAATCGTATGATCATCTTAATCACCAATTTTTTTTCCTTGAATTATAATAATCTTAATATGGTTTACTCTGCATTAAACACGTACATATTTTGGTATAGTTTGGGGATAGCTTTTAAGGTAAAAGCAGCTAAACCCAACATTAGCCACTGACGTAACGGGGCCTGTTGTGCTTTTGACGAGCCCTCCCTCACTACCGATTTCGTATGCGAATGTTCCCGATGTCTGAGCGCGCGCATGCAGAAGATTTCGTGCAACAAGTTCGCACAGCGCAGCCGAACGTGCCACCGATTCACTTCACAGGGTGTTCCGTCCATGCCCAGCACACGCGCGTCGACCGTCGGCCCTGCCAGCGGCGCCGTACTGACGATGGTGGTGCACGTGTGCCGGGCCATGGCCCGAGGCAGTCGGCCGGCCGGCGGCGCCATGGCCCGAGGCAGTCGGCCGGCCGGCGGTGCCATGGCCCGAGGCAGTCGGCCGGCCGGCGGCGCCATGGCCCGGGGCGGCTGCGGCGTGCCGGCGGTGCCATGGCCCGAGGTGGTCGGCCGGCCGCCGGCGCCATGGCCCGAGGTGGTCGGCCGGCCGGCGGCACCATGGCCCGAGGCAGTCGGCCGGCCGGCGGCGCCATGGCCCGAGGTGGTCGGCCGGCCGGCGGCGCCATGGCCCGAGGCGGCCGCGGCGTGCCGGCCGGCCGCCGCATCTCCACGCCACCCGCCCGCCCGCCGCTGGCCCTTTGTCTGCCGGCCGAGCCGCCAAGCAGTCGGCGCCGACGCCGGCGCCGACGCCGACGCCACCGGCGCGGCCGCCGCTCGCCAGTTTACGACGACAGTCATTGTTGAATATGTGCGCCGGTGGCCACCTCGCCGCGACGAATACTGAGCGCCAGAATGGCACCGCCGACCGGAAACAAAGCGGCGTCCTGCCCACGCAAGTCGACCGCGCGTCGTCTAACCGACCTGCGCTCGCGCACTGTCTCGCGAGGTGTGCGCGTCTGCAACTGAACGAGCGTGTGGCGGTACTGCCCGAGATGCGATGTTGGGCGACAGCTGAAGCCGCCAGTCATGAACCTCCCGTCAGAGCTTGGCGGCGGAGACCGGCCCAACGGCAGTCTCACCAAGTCTGGCATTGTTAGGAGTGTACAAATCAGACCTGGCGGTGTCTGATATATGCATATATATGTATATACATATATGCACATGCACATATACATATGTACATGCATGTATATATATATATATATATATATATATATATATATATATATATATATATGTATAAGGTTACTGAACTGTTTTATGGCTAACACGATGACATCAGCAGTAATAAATTCATCGTATGTGGCTTAATGTGTTTCCTTTCAGAACTAATGAATGTTCATCCGATCATCTCACTATAATTGTTGCAATGAGAACAAATGTAGGCATTTGCCCTCACCTGAGCACGGTATCCAGGGAAACTCGAGAGGAACCGGACCAAATTATCTGGGAACATCTCGTCCCCGTCCATGTTATAGAGGGTCGGATGGGCGGGGGACCGTGAGGACAAAGCGCGCCTACACCACAGACCGATCACCGGAGAATCCCCAGCTTCCGTAATTGGAGGCAATGGCCGCGCTTTGGTCGTTTCGAAACCAATGTTGCTCGGAATGTTTCTCTTGATGGGCTCGGGTGTTCGGTCGGCGAAGATAAGGATCGGTAATTGAAGCGCGCAATACGACAGCCGTCGCTGGCAGTTCCGGCCGCCGGGAACGCCGCGCCCACAGCTCTTAACCACACTGGTGATGTAGGCCCGCGCCTCAACAAAAACCGTCGATCGCAACATTGCAAAACGCCGCGCCAAGTCCTGGAATTCTCAACCTCGAGTAACTTCGGAGAAGAAATGAACTTAGTTGCGTATTATTTCTGTACGCGTATGAGGCACAGCGCCTGCCGTATTCAATATGGGCCTCCGGACTCGTTTTATATTGCAATGTATTGAACTGCCATTTAATTTGGATTCCAATGCGATTGGCATTCCACACAAATCAGGTCCATTACACAATCCACACATACAAATCCACACCGACGAACAGAATTAAAAGGACATCGAGGCATAGCTGCTAAGGCATTGCCAAAAATACACTGGCACATACATGCCCCTGCCTTCCCACTCACGCGCCCGTTGCATTAAAGACCAGACAACTCAGGAGGCGACTGCTGTACAGATGTGCAAATCACAGACAGCTGATCATTGAATTAGGTCGTTTGTGGTGCATTTTATAAAGCTCCTGGCATTGTTGCCTGAACACCCTCGAGGCGTTCCAAGTCTTAAAAGCCCGCACGGACAAAGTTCTATGGGTGACTTGGAGTCGTTTGATGACATTTTTAGTCAGATTTTTTTCATGCTTGATTTTGGTCAAGTGTTCAAGGGTTGTTACCAAAATTGCGTAGTTGATTTGCTGCCTGCTAGTCCATCATATGAAATATGGAAACCTGGGGATTTCATGACGTTCACTGCAATGCTCAAAATCCGTTTCCATTCGCGTTCAATTTCAGCCTGATAGACTTAAATCACGCGAAAAGCGTTGCCAAATGACTTTCAATATGCAGGCTCGGGAAGCCTTCCTCAGTCGGTGACTCGGGAGGCCTTCCTCAGGTGGTGACTCGGGAGTCCTTCCTCAGACGATGGCTCGGGAGGCCTTCCTCAGTCGATGGCTCGGGAGGCCTTCCTCAGTTGGTGGCTCGGGAGGCCTTCCTCAGTCGCTGGGAGGCTCTCAGGAGTCCTTCCTCAGTCGGTGGCTCGGGAGGCCTTCCTCAGGTGGTGCTCGAGCCTTCCTCAGTCGGTGGCTCGGGAGGCCTTCCTCAGTCGGTGAGCTCGGGAGGCCTTCCTCAGTCGGTGGCTCGGGAGGCCTTCCTCAGTTGGTGGCTCGGGAGGCCTTCCTCAGGTGGTGACTCGGGAGTCCTTCCTCAGTCGGTGGCTCGGGAGGCCTTCCTCAGTTGGTGGCTCGGGAAGCCTTCCTCAGTTGGTGGCTCGGGAGGCCTTCCTCAGGTGGTGACTCAGAGCCTTCGGAGGCCTTCCTCAGTCGGTGGCTCGGGAGGCCTTCCTCAGTTGGTGGCTCGGGAGGCCTTCCTCAGTTGGTGACTCAGGAGTCCTTCCTCAGTCGGTGGCTCGGGAAGCCTTCCTCAGGTGGTGGCTCGGGAGGCCTTCCTCAGTCGGTGACTCGGGAGGCCTTCCTCAGTCGGTGGCTCGGGAGGCCTTCCTCAGTCGGTGACTCGGGAGGCCTTCCTCAGTTGGTGGCTCGGGAGGCCTTCCTCAGTTGGTGGCTCGGGAGGCCTTCCTCAGTCGGTGACTCGGGAGGCCTTCCTCAGTTGTAGCTCGGGAGGCCTTCCTCAGTCGGTGGCTCGGGAGGCCTTCCTCAGTCGGTGACTCGGGAGGCCTTCCTCAGTCGGTGGCTCGGGAGGCCTTCCTCAGTCGGTGACTCGGGAGGCCTTCCTCGGTTGTAGCTCGGGAGGCCTTCCTCAGTCGGTGGCTCGGGAGGCCTTCCTCAGGTGGTGGCTCGGGAGGCCTTCCTCAGTCGGTGACTCGGGAGGCCTTCCTCAGTTGGTGGCTCGGGAGGCCTTCCTCAGTCGGTGGCTCGGGAGGCCTTCCTCAGTCGGTTGCACGCTGACCACACGTGCATACGACTTTGCTCCTTGTGATTAGCATCGAACCGTTGGGGGTGGCTCGCTTACATTCGGAACTGCTTATGTCACATTCATCGCGCTTATTTTGGTTGAGCTATGCAGGCGGGGAATAAGAGACCTATGGCGACATACTCGAGAAAATGTTTGCTGATCTAATGCTGGATAGCCAAGTATGCTATATACCTTGCAGGGTGGTGACGTAAACGTAGGATTTTTATACGCAGCAGTGGTTATTGGTTTTACGGCACGTCGACCGTTGAGTCATGCGGCGTCGCCAATTTCTCACGCCGATTGGTCGGGGGCGAAGAGTAGCGACGGGTGAGACTCGAACCCGTTTTTATTGTGAGATGGGCAACTTACCCCATACTACTCGTCCCCAACGGTTATGTGCGGATGCAAGTTAGCTTCAAATTGACAGCTCGACAAAGAACTTGGATGAGTTGTACAAAATGTTCACATGGTCGTGTAAAATACCTCAGATGCGCTATGACATACATGTCCATGTTGTCATAGCCGAACGATACAATAGGTAAAACATTAGATATATATATATATATATATATATATAAGAATATATGTGAAAACATATTGATATATATGTATATATATTTATATATATGAATACATATATATATATATATATATATGTATCGTGTTGCGGCCGATGCAGCCCAAGGAAGGCGCCATATAACAGACGTCATTCTGCGAACACCTACCTAATAAACCAGTCGGTACAGCCTGCTATATTTTATCATGTTTTCTTTACTCTGGAGTTCCTTCTAAGACCCCTGTCCAACCAATCCATTCCGCAAGAAAACAACACATCACTTCACAAAGCCAAACCTTGAGCAGCTTTGCCGTGTGGCTGGGCTCTTATCCGTTTAGTGGCCAGCAACCAAATCAAAACAAGGCTGGAAAATCCAGCTAGAGAGGTTTGGCTGGGGTGTGCCGCTCCAGTTCGGTGTCGATGCAGTGCAATTGTTGGTCACCCCGCTTTGGAGGGTTGACCAACAATTGCCAATAGAGGTGATAGAGTTCTGCACATGGGTGGGTCATTTAAGCCCCATAGCACATGGCTATGTACGTTATAGCACATGGGTGTGTACCACACACCGCATGGCTGTGTACCTCATAGCGTTTGACTGTGTACCCCATGCCACATGGCTGTGTATCGCATGGAACATTGATGTGCGCATCATACTACATGGCTGTGTACCACATAGCACATTGCTGCGTACCCCATATCTCATGATTGTTACCTCATAGCGCGTGGATGTGTACCACACAACACATGGACGTGTACTCCATGGCGCATGGCTGTGTACTCCAAAGCACATGGATGTGCGTCACATGGCACATGGCTGTTTCCCACATAACACATGGCTGTGTGCGCATAGCACTTGACTGTAAGACCCGAGGGTGCATTATTGCATCAGATGGTATATTCACCCAACGCATCAAGTTGACTTGGAATGTTTTTTTTTGTGTGTGGAATGTTGCTCGCAATATAATCGCAGTCGCAAAATGCGGAAGGGTATTCGTCATGCATGTAAATCGGCCCGGTACCGGATAGCGAGATTGTGGTGGATGGCCGGCTTCAGAAGGCGTTCCAGCCTCTGGTCTGCCTCACGCAGGAGTGTATCCGCTCTCCTGCTGGAACACTCCTGGCCTTGCCACCAATCATCGATGAATGCTGGAGGTTGCCTGTTCCAGCGTAAGTGAAGCTATTTATTAATTCATGTGTTGCCCTTGCGCCATCGCGGCGTGCAAATGGCAATTAACTACTACACCACACAATCATGAAGCAGAAACACACAAACCACATTCAAACAGATTCCACGCTGTCATCATAGGCACTGCGTGTCAAGAGTGTGGGCAAGATCACGACCGAGATAGTAGAGCACGATCAGGACTGAGGTAGTAGGGCATGATCATGACTGAGGTAGTAGAGTATGATCATGGCCGAGGTAGCAGAGCAGGATCACGACCGGCTTAGTGGTACATGATCATGACCGGGATAGCAGGGCAAGATCAAGACCGAGGTAGTGGGCCATGATCATGATTGAGGTAATGGGGCATGATTACGACCGAGGTAGTGTGGCATGATAACGACCGAGGTAGTGGGGCATTGATCACGACCGAAGTAGTGGGCATGATCACGACCGAGGTAGTGGGGCATGATCACGACCGGTGTATTGGGGTATGATCATGACCGAGGTAATAGGGCATGATCACACCTGGGACAGTAGGGCACGATCAAGACCGCGTTACTTGAACAAACTTTTACCTAAAGTCATTCGCAGGCGTTTTTTAAGCGTTTCAACGATTGCTTGTTGTTATTGAATATAGAATCGGACCAACGCATACTGACGAAAAATCAATGCAGGCGCATTTGGTGCACCAGAGGTCATTTTGCTACCAAGTGACATCAGCCAGGCCTTTCTTGGCCATCTTGATAGGGTTCATTTCATTCAAATATAATGACCGCTTGTGGCTGGAAGAGATGTTCAGTTCGTTTTGGAATCTACATATCGATTACCAAAGACATCCTTCCATGTGAGGTCATCATAGATTATATCTACATCTATGTGTTTTGAGGTGCAATTCCAGGTCATATTATAATGGGCATCACAAACCCAATCACGAACTCCATCGCATGTGCTGCTTTTCCCGTCTGAAACGGTTGCCTGTGGCCATCCGACACAATCTAGCACTGGCAGGTCAATCCAGCTGCAGTTAAATACAGAGATCAGTGTCTACCTCGTGACCTCAAATAAGACATACTGGATGCGTTACCTGTTAGGTGTCATGACAGATTATAGTGATATCCAAAATTCGGTAACATATACGAATATTGATGTAAATTTTTTTATTCAGATCCTTCCGGAAATGTGTCCTAGGGAATTAATTCCATTGTACTCTGAATCAAAACGGCAAGGTGACCTCCACCCATTAATTGACCTTATTTGACCCGAGTTCAGAAAGTATTTACATGAGGAATTTTGGTTGCACACTGCTTACATTCAACCATAGCTGATATTGTACATTACCCTAATGCCCTGCTTTGCTATAAAACATGAGCCCTCGAAAAAATAAAATATATTTTCTTGACGTGGCCCGTGACCTCACCATTGACCTCCAGGTAAACAATTTATGTTCGAGGCTTGTCGGATGAAAGGTAGAAGTCGCCCGCAGGAAACTATAAGCCATGCCCGCTTTGTGCTGTGTGTATTCAAATTCAAATTCGTGCATTAAAATGTCGGCGACCCACCGTCGGCGGGATACTGTCGGCGGCCTACTGTCGGCGGCATCCTATCGGGGGCCTACTGTCGGCGGCATACTGTCGACGGCTTCTGTTAGTGGCCTACCGTCGGCGGCATACTGTCGGCGGCCTACTGTCGGCGGCCTACTGTCGGGGGCCTACTGTCGGCGGACTACTGTCGGCGGCATACTGTCGGTGGCCTACTGTCGGGGCCCTACTGTCGACGGCCTACTGTCAGCGGCCTACTGTTGATGGCCTACTGTCGGTGGCGTGCTGTCGACGGCCTACTGTCTGTGGCATACTGTCGGCGGCCTACTGTCGGGGGCCTACTGTCGGGGGCCTACTGTCTGCGACCTACTGTCGGGCGACCTACTGTCGACAGCCTATTGTCGGCGGCCTACTGTCGGGCGGCCTACTGTCGACGCCCTACTGTCGACGCCCTACTGTCGACGGCCTAATGTCGACGGCATACTGTCGACGGCCTACTGTCAGTAGCGTACTGTTGACGGCATCTCTCTGCGGCATACTGTCGGCGGCCTATTGTCGGGGGCCTACTGTCGACGGCCTACTGTCGGTGGCGTGCTGTCGGCGGCCTACTGTCGTCGGCCTACTGTCGTCGGCCTACTGTCGTCGGCCTACTGTCGGGGCCTACTGTCGTCGGCCTACTGTCGTCGGCCTACTGTCGTCGGCCTACTGTCGTCTTCCTACTAGCAACGGCGTCTCCTTGTGACAAAGCGCTGTGGCCAGTTTATGGCTTGATGTATTCGGTCGCTTTCTCTTGGATCGATGCGGAGCCCATGCAGGGAGGCGGTACGATAATTGCGTGAATACTGGCGACTGAATAAGGTGTTGAATGCCTTTTCTGGGTAGCGCTTCTCAGAAGTGGCTTGCAGCTCCGAGTGCACCACAACAGTCCTGTACTACTTTGCTGGTGGGAGGCTACGTGGCGATATTTGGTTCAATATTATTCCATTCATGCTTGCATCTTCCGCTGGTTTAAGTTCCAATGATTGAAGAAGACGGAAACGTCCGCACTATTTCAATACTGCAGATGTTTCCAAAAGTGTTAATTTGGTTTTGGCTGGTCTAATTTTCCGACCAGCTGATGTGAACCATGCCGCTAAGATGGTAAGGTCGGTTTTCTGGGCCAAATTTCCGACCATCTGATGTGAACCATGCCGCTAAGATGGTAAGGTCGATTTGCTGGGCCAATTTTCCGATCATCTGATGTGAGCCATGCCGCTAATGTGGTAAGGGCAGCTTCTGCATCAGAGCACAGCTCCACGAGATTGGCCTTCGTAGACGATGGACCATGTGTCACTGTCGTCGGGATGAGAAACAATAGATGCGCGATGTGATAGATAGGGCCGTTACTAAATCAGTCGCGAAAGATTGAACACATATTACTCGTATGAATTATCCCCAAATTGACTGGCGATCTTGTGCTACTCCTGGCTGCTTCCGTCCACGCACTAAAACAATCCTGTAGGCAATGGTGGCGGACATACCGTACCAACGTAGCTTTGCAAGGAGAGGCTTTCGGTTGGTATAGTCAAAGGCTTTGGACAAGTCGCATGACTTCACAGTTGAGAGCATCAACGATCATGTGCTGTGGCATTTTTGAAAGATATTCGCAGTTCTCAAGGTGGAAGTTCCTCCCTGACTTCGTGCGTACGTCGCACCAAAAACAGATCTCACTTGTGCGCCACTCACAGGCGGGAGATATAAGGGTGGGACGTTCAGTCAGAAGGCCAGATCAATACCGGCGGACGTTTGGGCTGGTCTGGAGGATATGCACCAATGCCGGCGGACGTTTGGGCTGGTCTGTAGGGTATGCACTGATACCGGCGGAAGTTTGGGCTGGTCTGTAGGATATGCTTCGATACCGGCGAATGTTTGGGCTGGTCTGTGGGATATGCACCGATACCGGCGGACGTTTGGGCTGGTCTGTAGGGTATGCACTGATACTGGCGGACGTTTGGGCTGGTCTGTAGGATATGCACCGATGCCGATCTGCCAGTTTATTGTGCTTAAAAAACAAAAAACATAATCTTGATACAAATCGGCATATATTTGAGAAAAGGAACCTAACCATGATGGTCATCGTACAGGTTGTGAGACCCATTTTAATAAACGGGTCAGTAATTTGGCCATACGTTGAACAACATGAGGACAAATCGTTGAATGTTTACTAGATATCTGGCATGCCGTTACTGTATCAAAACATCATGGAACTTTTTGTCGATAGCCCAAAGACATTCATCATGGTGGGTATTGGTTTTACGCACGCCGACCGTTGAGTCATGTAGCGTCGCCAAACTCTAGATTGGCTCCCGAACTCAGGCTCTGGTTCGATGTCTTGTGTTGGACGTTTTTTTCGTTTTTTTTTATACGGATGTGCTTGATGGCCTAAGTGCATTCATCTTTAGGGGCCCGGCAAGTTTTTGAGACGACGGTGCTTTTTAGACCCTTGATTTTTGTGTGAACACGATGTTTTTGAGGGACCGGCGCGCCTTTTGTCCCGTCTCATGACCATGTCTCTTGTTGCAGGCTCCAGCATGATTTTGAGGTGTGCTTTGAGGGCTCCCAATGTGCATAGTAATTATTTAGGGCCCCAGTGTGCTTTTTCCGTAACTCGGTGCACTTTGGAGGGCGTTAGTAATTTTTTGGCGTCCTGTTGCGCCTCAGTGCGGTTATTTAGACCTTCGACGAAAGTTTTTTTAATCTCCGGTGTGATATTTGGGTGTTCCGGTGCGACTTCTCGGGGTCTCGGCACGAGCTTTTGGGCTCTGGTCCCTTGTCTCGGTGATGCTTGGGAAAATCAAACCACCACCACCACTATCATGATGTCCTTTTAAGTAGTGTTATCACAATTAAATGTTCGCCTATAGGCTCGATTGTCTGAACAAGAAGTGACAATCTTTGATCGTTTTCTTCTTCTTTTTTTCTCAATAAATGTAATACAAGTACAGAGCACGCAAGTGCCCGTCAATTTTGACTTGGCATGTTAGCTATCAGCCAAAGCGAGGTAGTACGACTTAATGTTAGCTTATTTGCGTAAAGCACTTAATGTAAATGTAAGCGACTGAAGACATCACCCTGAAAATGTTTTCTCAATATTAGCTTCAATGATTGACAACAGTTGATGTTCGGATAAGCAATCAGATAACTTCTTGTCCGTTGGACATTCTGACGTCCCGCTCGAGAGCGAATGTCCATGTCAGCTGGAAAGAGCAGTCCCGGCTTGAATGGGCTCTTACACGGAATGAACACTAAACAAATAAACGCCTGAGGGCCGGAGAGGGTTTGGATGTTCTTTGTGCTTGAAGTGGCCCCTGGGGGATGAACAGGATGACTAAGAGCTGAGGTGGTGAGTGCTAGACATGACTATTGATGTCTGTGATAGACCCGCAAAATTATTGATTAAAAGGAAGAAAACAGTGACGCTGCTTTATTTACAAAGAAAACACACAAATAAAAAGTAGTCTTTTCACCAGGCTTCAGGTCATTTTTATCGTGCTGCAACCAGGCTTGGTCTCATGCGACTGGTCTGGGTCTGAGTTCGCTCCAAAACGTGTTGGTAGATGCTACCTCTACCACCTACATTACGAACTACGAATACAATGTACAGATGTCGCTCAGCCATCAAAATGGAAACTGAGCCCACAAATCATGCATAGTTAGCGACAGAGTATTCGTTCTTGTCATGAGAAACTTAGTTTTGAGCGCAACCACGAGCTACTGTCAAATGCAAAATTAACGAAGTAGTGACAGGGTTGGAACTCAGCATCGAGCGCCGACCGTATCGCGGATGATGAAGTACCTTGAGTCTTTTACGACGCCTGCCATTGCGGAGGCCGAGTGGCCGCAATCTCAGTTAGTCGCCGGAAATCCAAAGTCACAGGCAGCTGGCGACATTTGAGCCCAATACCTTACAGACAGGCGCGTCATCTACCAGACTATCGTCTCCGGACTGGACGGAGCGTTGGCAGACCCGCTCACTGTTACCGTGAAATAAGAGCCGGCCGTTATCCGGATGCAATCATCGGCCCATTGATGGCCAATCTAACGATCAGCGCACGAGACACTGGAGCCACCAACAGCACCGCTCGCTCTGAATGGACAATCTGCACATTAGTGGCAATAGGTAATCTGCACATCAGTGGCAATACGCAATCTGCACATTAGTAGTGCGCGTGTCCGGATGGTCGCGCAGAACGCCCTGTTCATGATATCAATCGGGGGATGAGTGCGCCACCAGCAATGCGAGGCCCTGCAGGCGGATGGGAGCGGGTGATGTCAGTCACGTGCCGCCCCGTTGTTCTCTGGCAGCCGCGGCCGCCCGCTCCGTTCCGCCCCCTTCGCTCTGAACGTGCGGCGGCTGACTCGGAAGTACGGTGTCCGCCTGGGAGCTCGCCAGCGGTGCGCCGGTCGCAGACCACCATCAGACCACCGTCAGACCACCATCAGACCACCATCAGACCACCATCAGACCACCACCAGACCACCACCAGAGCACCGTCAGACCGCCGTCAGACCACCACCAGAGCACCGTCAGACCACCATCGGACCACCATCAGACCACCACCAGACCACCACCAGAGCACCGTCAGACCACCGTCAGACCACCGTCAGACGACCATCAGACCACCATCAGACCACATCAGACCACCGTCAGACCACCATCAGACCACCGTCAGACCACCATCAGACCACCATCAGACCACCGTCAGACCACCGTCAGACCACCGTCAGACCACCATCAGACCACCATCAGACCACCACCAGAGCACCGTCAGACCACCATCGGACCACCATCAGACCACCACCAGACCACCACCAGAGCACCGTCAGACCACCGTCAGACGACCATCAGACCACCATCAGACCACATCAGACCACCATCAGACCACCATCAGACCACCGTCAGACCACCATCAGACCACCATCAGACCACCGTCAGACCACCATCAGACCACCACCAGGGCACCGTCAGACCACCACCAGACTACCATCAGACCACCACCAGACCGCCATCAGACCACCATCAGACCACCATCAGACCACCATCAGACCACCGTCAGACCACCATCAGACCACCATCAGACCACCACCAGAGCACCGTCAGACCACCATCGGACCACCATCAGACCACCACCAGACCACCACCAGAGCACCGTCAGACCACCGTCGACGACCATCAGACCACCATCAGACCACATCAGACCACCGTCAGACGACCATCAGGCCACCATAAGACCACATCAGACCACCGTCAGACCACCATCAGACCACCGTCAGACCACCATCAGACCACCATCAGACCACCGTCAGACCACCATCAGACCACCATCAGACCACCACCAGGGCACCGTCAGACCACCACCAGACTACCATCAGACCACCACCAGACCGCCATCAGACCACCATCAGACCACCATCAGACCACCATCAGACCACCATCAGACCACCATCAGACCACTATCAGACCACCGTCAGACCACCGTCAGACCACTATCAGACCACCGTCAGACCACCGTCAGACCACAGTCAGACCATCAGCAGGTCACCATCAGACCACCATCAGACCACCATCAGACTACCTTTAGACCACCATCAGGCCATTATCAGACCACCATCAGACCGCCATCAGACCACCATCAGACCACCACCAGAGCACCGCCAGACCACCACCAGACTACCGTCAGACCACCACCAGACCGCCATCAGACCACCATCAGACCACCATCAGACCACCATCAGACCACCGTCGGACCACCATCAGACCACCATCAGACCACCACCAGAGCACCATCAGACTACCATCAGACCACCATCAGACCACCATCAGACCACCATCAGACCCCAATCGAATTAAGGAACATTTTTGCGGAGAGGTGGTCCACCATGCAAAACGAACAAGCTGGGATCCAGCTTCACCAGACCAGAGGTTTGCCCCCCGATAGACAGCGGATGCTGAGGTGGAAGCGTATTAAATATCGGACTACCTCTCCGTGTGTGTACGTGCCAGCGTTTAACGTGTTCGCTGCAATGGACATATGCTGGGAGGACTAATATCTCTCCACCAGTAATTTTGCTCTCGGATTTTGCAGATGATCTTGGTTTTGGATCCGCAAAGTAGGCATTTGCTTCCCCTGCCAGCTCGCATTGCAACTGATTATATGTAGCGTGATCTTTGCATTCTGAAAAGACTGCTTTGAGAAAACTTGGTTCGGAAAGAAACAGAAGCCGGCAGATCAGTGAATGGTACCTACGGCTTCTAAGCTTCCATTGCTGCACATTCTTCACTTCTGAACAGTGATAATTCGAGCCTCTCATACTAATATACGACCATAATATATGCTACGAATATTATTCCATTATTCACGCGGAAGGTAGTACTTTTACTTCTACTTATATGCACGCTGTCAGCTTGTCATAAAAATGTATGATCAGAATCCCATGTCGGAGCCGTCGGAGATGGCCTGGGGTAGATTGTCGAGATGGCATGGACCGGACTGCGGAAATGAGCTGAACTGTACTGCCCAGATGGACTGAACTGGACTGCCGAGATTGACCGGACTGGACTACTGGATTGGACTAGACTGGACTGCCGATATTGACTGGACTGGACTGCCGATATTGACCGGACTGGACTGCTGAGGTGGACTGAACTGGATTGGACTGCCGAGATGGACTGAACTGGACTGCCGAGATTGACCGGACTGGACTGCTGCATTAGACTGGACTGGACTGCCGAGATGGACTGAACTGGACTCCCGAGATTGACCGGACTGGACTGCTGCATTAGACTGGACTGGACTGCCGAGATGGACTGAACTGGACTGCCGAGATGGACTGGACTGGACTGTCGAGATGGACTGGACTGGACTGCTGGATTGGACTGGACTGCCCACACGGCGTGAGCGTATCGACACGGCAGGCTCCGGCTGGCATGGTGCCGGTAAGCTGGCGTATCACGCTGTAACGTGGAGGTAACACGGCTCCGCGAAGGAAGTATTCATATATGATTACATTTACATGGCTACAATGTGTGACATTTTGGTAGTCGATGATAATGAGGGGTAAATTTAGGTTTCAGTTGCACACTTCGGTATACTTCCCACGTTTTGGCGATTGGCTTCACCAGGATAAAAGGTTTGCGAATAACTTTTAACCTAATAAAATCACCGGTCATAGCACGCGACAAATGGGAGCTGCACACCAAGAACACTAGCGTCTTTGTATGTGTCTGTGTCTGTGTCTGTGTCTGTCTGTGTCTGTGTCGGTGTCGGTGTCTGTGTCTGTGTCTATGCATGTGCCAGTGTAAGTGTCTGTGTCGTGTCTGTGTGAGTGTCTGTATGTGTGACAATGTGCGTGTCTGTTCACTGAAAAAAAACGGTTTGAGAACATGTTCGTTGGGTTGCTCACGAAAGGAAAGGTATAAGACTCAATATTTTAAATGAGTGCAGTTTTTAGGCAGTGGGAACCTATATTTTGCGGATTTTTGTAATGGACGAAGTAAATTGCTGAATAGTCATGCGTAATTATACCGAGGCATCGCGATAAATAATGTAGGTCTCAAGTGGTCTCGAGTTGCGGCTACCATGATAATTGATACTGGACTCATCATCCATTTTCTTCCAACGTTGTCCGGCCGCCATTGCTATGCAATCTGTTTGAAGATTGTACAGCAATCAATTCTGAACACAGGCTTAAAACGCATTTTAAGCACTCAAGATTGCACCTGGGAAGAGCGGGTTCAGTAATTATCATTGGAGAGGAGGCGCATTTCCTTGGAGTGGCGCCTTATAGATCTGAATTATAGATTTGGTTAATTGCAGAGCAATAATTTCGAAAACATTAAATGTCACACATTTAGAGGCTACAAATAACTTGTGCAACGATAGCTGCAGTGAAGTCTGGTGATGCTGTGCAATCATGCTGTATTGTGCTCAGATGTATTAAGCACCGTCTTCATTGTGGTATAAAAGTGTTCGGCAAACAACACACTCGATTCGTTCACCATTACCCGCATATTCGTGATATTTTCAGTGACGATGTACGTTACCCCAAGCAGTCGACGTTGTTGTTCGGTGAGGTCGTTGTGCAACGCCGCCGCGTCCTCCCATTTGGGCATATGCCATTCCTGATCCGCATGCATAACCACAGCACTCGAGGTCCGATAGTTGTTCCATGTCTGCTTTGTGTTCCTTTAGGCGCACATCTAATCCTCTGCCGGCTTCTCTGACGCATACTTCGCTGCAAGCTCCGTACGGTATCTTATAAATTATGCTATTGGAATTGACCCCGCGCGTGCTACTACTCTTCACGTAGTGTTAAAGTTGGTGCCTGAGGTGGGGGCTATGTCTGTGGATCCCCTCCCCGAGAAAAAACTAGCGATATATTTGTTGATGGCTATGCTGGTCCGACTTACACTCTGCTCAGTTCTTGTCCGAGGCTGTAACTCCTTAGCCGTTTCTCCGATCTGTCTTAAAATTGCGCAGCTGGAGTATTGAGACAAACTAACTCCATATGAGTAATGTCATCGAAACATGAAGTGCAGGGTGTATTTTGTCCCGCACTTGTCGGTTTGCCGTGGAATGGGCCACCAACTATAATTCGGAGATATTTCTGCCATTTTTGTATAACACTTGGCCGCACAACAAGCTAAAACACTTGTGCAACACAACATTCAAGACCAGATGACTAAGAGTATCATTCCATCATGCGCCTCGAACGTCAAGAGCTTTGTATTTAAGTAAGATACCGTTAAAAAAAATATAACAGGCCACGATAAACTAGCTCGAAAACAACAAAGCATGCCTAATTTTGAACGGATATACAGAGTTTTAGTGGTAAAGTCCTTGTTTATATATTTTTTCTTCGAAAGATAATATATCGAAATTCATTGCTGCACTTTTCCAAACAGCATTGTGACTGTCCTGAAATTTAAAGTAGGCCACCTGACGTTAGGCCACGATGTCACGATTTCAAATATTCCGTATGCCAAAATTCCGAAATAGCCAAATGATGCAGTAGATGATTGTGAGTTCATCGATATATATCTTTGCACAACTAGGATTTTTCTTCATTGTGTTAAGGACCTCAAAGGACACCCTTGTTAGGTGACATCTCAGAAATTATCGAGGCTATTACTCATTGACCGCTGACCTGATCTTTTTCTTTAAACGCATGGCTGGGGTCAGCGCATCAGATAACCACTCGTATATATTTTCATCACAATATAAAATATTGTGTGTTATGCTATTGTCGATTTGTGGTGGAATAGGCCAGCTGGATGTCCACCTGAGCTGTTTGACGATACATGGTGTCGGCGATAGCATTTGCTGGACACTGCAAGGTGGCAACAGTGGACTCTTGTTAATTGGGCTACACGCACACTGACCACAATGGCATAGAAAATCAACGAAACAGGTGTTTGACATGGCAAGTCAGTTATCCTGAGACGGCAAGTGGTGTTCTGCTAAAAGTATTAACAACGTTGATGGACAATATTGCCGAACACCTTGTAATTTTACTAGTACCGCGTCATGCGTCATCATCTTTGCGGGAGACTAATGCCCCGTGATACAAGGCACGTGCGCGTGAGTGAGACATGCGAGACTCGTGCACGTGGGTGGGCCATATGAGACGCATGCACGTGGGTGAGCAGTGCGAGACGCATGCACGTGGGTGAGCAGTGCGAGACGCGTGCAAGTGGGTGAGCAATACCAGACACATTCAGCGGTGACTCCATCGTCGACGACCGGTAAGAATGGCATCAAGCTCCGCCCAACCATGGATGGCCGCAAGGTTAGGCGTTGGTAATGGCAATGCCAGACATGCAGTAGCGCTCAGCAGCCTGAAGCGTTTCGCGGATTTGAAACATTAACGGAAGGTAGATTTGTTAACTATTGGGTTGAGTTTTGACCTCCACACGAAAAGCAACGTCGCCTGTAACGATTATTTCATCAGTCTCATTTTGCCGTTGGATATGTCCGTACATGTTGAGATGGAATACTAAGATCTCTTAGCCTCTAAGCTTAACGTAGCTATGCTCTAGTTCATTGCAGAATATGCATTATATCAATGAAAGCTGAAATAAAGTCCAGATGTGGGTGCGAAGTGGCCCGCGGGGTATGGTTTCCCCCCCTAATCTAATTTTCAGGGCGGGGCGCAGGAGCTCGTCAGAAGCGTTTCTGCCTGGTGCGACACCTCACTGATGAGCTTCTAACTGGTGCGACACCTCACTGATGAGCTTCTGACTGGTGCGACACCTCACTGATGAGCTTCTGACTGGTGCGACACCTCACTGATGAGCTTCGGACTGGTGCGACACCTCACTGATGAGCTTCTGACTGGTGCGACACCTCACTGATGAGCTTCGGACTGGTGCGACACCTCACTGATGAGCTTCTGACTGGTGCGACACCTCACTGATGAGCTTCGGACTGGTGCACACCTCACTGATGAGCTTCGGACTGGTGCGACACCTCACTGATGAGCTTCGGACTGGTGCGACACCTCACTGATGAGCTTCGGACTGGTGCGACACCTCACTGATGAGCTTCGGACTGGTGCGACACCTCACTGATGAGCTTCGGACTGGTGCGACACCTCACTGATGAGCTTCGGACTGGTGCGACACCTCACTGATGAGCTTCGGACTGGTGCGACACCTCACTGATGAGCTTCGGCGGGTGCGACACCTCCCTGATGAGCTTCGGACTGGTGCGACACCTCACTGATGAGCTTCTGACTGGTGCGACACCTCACTGATGAGCTTCGGACTGGTGCGACACCTCACTGATGAGCTTCGGACTGGTGCGACACATCACTGATGAGCTTCTGACTGGTGCGACACCTCACTTATGACCTTCGAACTGGTGCGACACCTCAGTGATGAGCTTCTAACTGGTGCGACACCTGATGTACTTATAACTGGTGCGACACCTCACTGATGAGCTTCTGACTGGTGCCACATTTCCTGACGGGCTTCTTACTGGTGCGACGCTTCCTAGCGCGCTTCTTGCTGGTGCAATGTATCCTGATGCGCTTCTGACGAGGTATTCCAAATGCGGTCGGACACCTATGTCCTTCTGGTGTGCGCTTGACGGCCGTGGGAGGGGATGCGGGAGAAATGTATCACCCAGCGCCGTGCCGACCTACCTGCTCTGCGCAGTGATGTGTCTCGTGATATGTGCACGTGCGGAGCGATTGGTCTCTGGTGGTCGTTCGGCGAGAGCGGACGTGGGTCCGCTCGAAGGACGTGGCCACCGTCCCCCGCCGTCGCGTAAATCCTCGGCGGCCGCCTGATTGGAACTATGAAGAACGTCCCCCTCGGCGGCCGCGCGTGGCGTTTCTGATTTAAAGCCGCATCGCAGTTTCAGTCTCATTGACTGCGCGCGGTGGCCGGTTTCCTGGGAGATGAAATGGAAGATAGTGCCGGAGCCGACCGGTCCGGCTGGCACGAGCACGGAGCCTCGGACAGGGCCGTTCGCTGCTCTCACACACGCTCCTGCCTGCGAAATCGCCGCAGCTGAAACAGAAAGTGCTACTGTGCTAGCTGCTGAATATTTGCGGCAGCGTCAACGGCTGTAAACACTGCTGGCTTGTCAGCTGGTGGAAGTGCAGCTTGGCAACTGGCGCAGGTAGGGATGTGTCCGCCAGTGAAGAAGAGGGATATCAACTGGTGCTGATGGGGGTATGTCAGCTGGTGAGGATATGAATGGGTCAGCTGGTCAGGATGCGGACATGTCAGCCGGTGAAGATACGACTATGTCAGCTGGTGGAAATGCAGCTGTATTGGTGGTCATGCGACCATGTCATATGTTGGTTAAATTGCGTCAACCGGTCGTGGTTAAGCGGAGGCAAGTGATCAGCTGGCTGACCGATGTGTGTCCGAGGCATTCCGTGGGATTCACTGCTGGCGAGCAATGGATGACACTGGTGCATGCGTGCCGCGGCGAATGGTACGCAACTTCGCGAGGTGGTTGATGACGGCTGTCGCATCGCGTCCCATGGTACTTGTTGCTACATGCCAACTATTCCGAACGCCATCGCCAGCTGATCATGCAACTTGATGCACCGTTATGACTCCCAGGCGTAAAGCTATCCTAGCAGTCGCCTGCAAAAAGGCATAAACCGGCGGCCAAAGCTCTGACTGCTTCGTCTGCTCGCAAGTTTTACGCGGACAGGATCCTCCAAGCCGCGGCATACTCCACGGAGGGCAGCCACCTACCGCGCGAAGCCATGGCATACTCCACAGAGGGTGGCTTCCTACCACGCCAAGCCGTGGTATACTACACAGAGGGTGGCTTCCTACTACGCCAAGCCGTGGCAAACTCCACAGAGAGGGGCTTCCTACCACGCCAAGCCGTGGCATATTCCACAGAGGGGGCTTCCTACCACGTCAACCCGTGGCATACTCCACAGAGGGAGGACTTCCTACTACGCCAAGCCGACGGCGGCGTCCAGGCGAACTCCACAACGATGAAATAATGCATGCATGTTGTAAGGACATTGTGTCGCCAGTGATTCAAGAAAATACTCACACCTGTCATTAACGGGCACGGCAAGGCAAAAGTTGCAGTCACATAGTTGCATAAGTAACAGTCACCTCTACAGCCAGCAGCTGCTACTTCAGTGGGCGCCAATGGGCAAACCAAGTCCAAGTTTTTGCCCTTTGTCCTCCCGGCGTCAGTAGTTTGTATTGATCCAAATTTTCCCACCCACCACACCGTAAACACGTTTATTTGTTTGTGATGGTTGCAAAATACAACCGCAATGCATCTATACGACCACGTAATGGCTCCCGACGCATCCGTATATCGTGACGACCGTCGATTCGCGGCTGCCAACTCCGTGTAAATTGTGGAAGACATTTTAGAGGTGGTTTCATCAATGTGAACGAATCACGACAGCGGCTGGCCCAGTCTAAATAGTGATGCGACGCTAGCTGGCGTGATCCGTACTACGGCATGGTATGTCGAACACCAGCACACTTATAATTAGATAACATTAAACGCATTCCATTTATGCTGTTACCAGTATAATCCCGAACTGTGTCTACAGGCACCAGCGAATTGCCAGGGCTAGTGGCGACGTTGCAGCTCACCAAGCTCCCCGTTTGACAGATAATCTCAACACCTGGTCCGAGGTTCGGGCCGCTCCCGTCGCCGTTTTCCGCACTCTTACCGACCAGGGCCGGACGACCCTTCGGGAATTGTACCAACAAGTCGAAACGGAGGAAAAACTCCACGGGGGCGAAAAAAAAACTCAGCGCCCCCGCATGGTTGTTTGCACTGGGGTTCTTTGCGCCGGAGCTACGAGAGCAGTCTCTCGTGGTTTTCAGCATGGTCCCCAGGCATGTGTGGAAGCTGGAGGAGTTATTGTGGCATGTGGATCAGGTGGTAGCCAAGCTGTCGTGTCGCGGACGACCAGGTTGTGATTCCTCCGCTCCCTCTCCGAGACTTGCTCTGCTCCCTCAACTTACTCTGCTCCCTCAACTTCGTCCGCCTCCTCCAATGCTTCAGCTTTTCAGGGCCTTCAACTTCATCTACTTTCCTAGCTACTCTGTTACTCTTGTTTCCTCAACTTCTTCAGCTTTGTGATCATGCTCGCGGACAGAGGTCACTCAACAGGGGAATCGCCTTACAGCAAGTTGCTGAAGGAGAGCACACCTGCTAACAATGGTGAATGCTTGAGCAACCTGAACTCATGCATTGATCGCCCCTCATCCTACAACAGTGGTCATCCTTAAGGCAGCTAGAAGCGTACACTGTCAAGTGGGCTGTTGCATTTGTATATGTTCACAAGAGGATTCACATCCGAGGCTAACATTTCCGTTCTTTTTTAAATGTTTGAGCAGAAGAAATTGGACTACTCGTAACAGCCAATACTTGTTACCTGTTTCGGTAACAAGTATAATACCTGTTTCGATGGCTGCGTTCCAATCACCCCTCCGCCGAAAGGACTTCTAATGATACTTGTTGAATTGACATAGGTCCAAAGCAAGTTGTCGGTAAGTGTCGTCTGGTCCCTGTCGAAAACTATGATGATAGTCACTCCCGCTTCCCCAAGAAAACAAATCTCACTCCACAGCCACTGGCTTTCACCATTGCATTTATATGTAAATGAGTGGATGCGATCATCATGATCATGCGTTGCATTTCCTCATCGGAACATTGAGCAAGGTAACTGATTACAGTGCACGCCAGATAATTAAATTACAACCCAGTGAGGATGCCCGGACACGTTTTCGCACATGCCATGTCCGAGTTGGGTGTAAGTGGCCAGTAGACACAGACCGATAGAGACCTAGTGGTAAGTTGCTCGTCTCACAATCGAAAGGTTGTGGGTTCGAGTCTCACCTGCCGCTACTCTTCGCCCGCGACCAATCGGCGTGAGAGATTGGCGACGCTACATGACTCAACGGTCGATGTGTCGTAAAACCAGTAAAACCAATAACCAACCAACAGACCGATAGAGAGTTAGTATTGTTAATTCCCGGATAGTGTGTTCTAAAATAATACCACTCGTTAAAAAAATCTGAAGCATCTGTAGCGTACGCTATGGTTCTCCTGGCGGCCGCACTACTCGCAACGGGAATTTATTACGCTGCCTTACAGTTTGCTATGTGTGAACACACAAATAACAACGCAGCGACATAATATGCGTGTCCATGCATGCCGTACTCATGCATATTACAGTTTACATAATACGTGCAGGTGATTTTATGCGCATACACTTAGTTTGAACATTGATCTATGCAGAGCCGACTTCACTACACTAATAGCAGGCTTACAAAAATCCAGGAAGAATATTTACGCCCACATGCGCCTTTGTGCGTGCAAATATTAACGTGCGCGAACATTTGCTCACATAATAACAGTCCACTGATTACATCGCTAGGATTTGCATCGAAGGGACTTAATTGGCATGCTCTTTACCCGCTTGACGTTTGGCCAATTCGAGATCGATCAGCTTAATGGCTCCGGATTATGAACGGATCATCGGTCGAAATAATCAAATTTGCTGCAGGTGGCAGCTGGGGTGCGGCGTGCAGATGGCGCGGTGCGTGGGTTACAGGTGGCAGCAGCGCACCGCGTCTATACCCTGGACACCATATATAACCGGATGTCTAGCCACCTTTCACAACCGGCCGGGGGGCGGGGGCGGGGGGCAGGACGACGCAGCAGGCTACTTCAGCACATCCGACCCGGCAGCCGCTGTGACGGTGTAAGTGTGCGCCCTGGCAGTACTACTTCAATATATCCGGCCCGGCAGCCGCTGTGGCGGTGTAAGTGTGCGCCCTGGCAGTGCCACTTCAATATATCCGGCCCGGCAGCCGCTGTGGCGGTGTAAGTGTGCGCCCTGGCAGTACTACTTCAATATATCCGGCCCGGCAGCCGCTGTGGCGGTGTAAGTGTGCGCCCTGGCAGTGACACTTCAATATATCCGGCCCGGCAGCCGCTGTGGCGGTGTAAGTGTGCGTCCTGGCAGTACTACTTCAATATATCCGGCCCGGCAGCCGCTGTGGCGGTGTAAGTGTGCGCCCTGGCAGTGCCACTTCAATATATCCGGCCCCGCAGCCGCTGTGGCGGTGTAAGTGTGCGCCATGGCAGTGCTACTTCAATATATCCAGCCTAATAGCCGGAGGTAAAAAAGTATCGGTTGTGTCACCGGACAATTTCACGAACTCATATGTGTCTCATTTTTTCCGTCAAACGCACAAGGAAGGCTCCATCCCCCAGTGACAGCCAGTAACCATTTCGTGGAAAACAGGTGTGCATCTGAGTTTTTGCTCGTCGATGGGCGTAGGGAGGCGGGGTACCGTGGGTGCCTACTGCGCAGGCAGCCCCCTCCTTATTTTCCATGCCGCACCGTCTATATCAGCTAAAGTTGATCATAGCAGAATTGTTCGTACCGTGAGATGCATACCAGGGTACAAACAGGCCTAATCCAGTGATATTCTTGCTAAAAATGGAGGGGGGGGACACGAACATGAGGTTGAAAACTTTCAGCTGCTCTACACAAACTGCTTCCAAACTAAGGCCGTTTCTGTGTCCTTATTAGAACCTGCCAATTCAATAGCTGGGAGGGGTGGGGTGCTCTGCTATATGCTTGTTTGCTTCTGTGCTACCAGTCCAAAAATATATTGATTAAGCGTAGAAGGATCAATAGCTATGAATGCCTACATGGTACCTACTATATTAACTTGGAAGTATGGCGAAGGTTAGAGAATAGTCACACATCAGAAATGGTGCATGTGGGTAGTGTGGAGTAACTTGATGATGTTTAATACTAATAATAATAAGTTGGCATGCACGAGATACCTCCATGATGTGGCCAGGTATGGTATCTATGTAAACAAATTACTTGGCCCTATTTCTGGTGCGCTCTACGAGGCTGTTTCTGGTGGAGGACTTCAGAACCCCCCGCTGCTCTAACAATGTTACCAACTGATTTGGATGGGGCAGACGGCATTTGATTTGTCTCAGCATAAGCTACATTTTGAAGCCTGAAAATGTAAAAAATTGAAGTTGTCCATGTGGCGGGGGAGGGGGTGGCAAAATAATAATACAAAATTGAGTTTTTTCACATCCACTGCTCTCTTGTTTATGAGCAGGTTTTGATGGGGCAAATGTCATTCGATGCAGAATGACCTTTCACGTACGTTAGGCTGTTGTTCATACCCAAAAATCATACGCATTTCAGGGGGATCAATAAGGGAGAAATGCACCAACATGTTCCCAGAAGTGACTGCCTGGACACTTCTTCGGTACAACCAAAATTTTCAAAAGGGTCTCAAAATGTGTACAATTAATATTTATGGAAATTTAGGAAGTTCCAGCTCAATAGCTCTCATAATTTGGCAATGGCACACAAAACACACTTCAGGGGGACTTCTGAAGCCTTGACCTGAAGATCTCGGTATGATAACTTTTTAGATATTCCTTCCAACATCATCTAATTATTGTTTTTAGGGTTGTTCGAGAAATTGCTTCCTCATTGCAAAATAAATGAATGCAGAAATGAAGGTTTTCTTAATGAAGAAACCATTTTTTGTGTAAAGGTAATACAAGCCGATAAATACAATGGTTCTACCTACCAACTTGGTGAGAGCTCATGGCAATTTCCTACCAGAATTTGGCCTGGCAGATCCAGTACTAGCACATTTGTATAACTGAACTGAAGGTACAAATCCTTTAACCTTATTTACCAGACTCACCTCCAATTTTCCATGCCTGTCTCCACCTTCCTCCAGCACCGAATGAATCATTGCGGATTTTATATGGCTGTTTAGCCCATGGATGCCTTGATACACAGTGCCGCTTCAGGTTTCTTCTTTCACCACTGAATTTACACACCACCACCCTTGGATTTTTCACCACACTGCACAATCTGCCTTGAGAGCCAGTTTGAAGTTGAAGGCCTCTTTGCTGGCTTTTCTATCCCCATACTTTCTTGTGAAGGCTCATCTGAATCTGAGCCCACGCCAGTATATATCCAAGCATATTTGGTATGCCTATCTCAGGATTATATCTCTGCAAAAATCGGCTCCAGAACGGATAGTTTAATCACCTACTACCACCTAGGTAGGTATCTGTTGCAGGAACTTGATATGCAACTGTTACCGTGACGAGACAGACGAGACCAAACAGAACGCGTCCTCCGAGGAAAAATTCAAGCACCCAATGCGCTCGATTCTCAGCGGCTCAGAAGAGAGCTTCCATCTCTGCCGGCGCTACCAAATTTGGACCAGCAGCACATTTGCCAGGCTCACGACGAAAATTCGACAACATTCCTGAGTGTCTCATTTTGTCACCGGTGAGACACCGGCGGTCCGGGAGACGCCGCATGCTAACGCAATGGTGCGTCGGTTTGGACGGTAAGCGTAACATTCGCCATGATCCTTGTCCTAGTTTCCGCCAACATTCAGGCGACAAAAGGACAATGTGCACAGGTTTAAAAAAAAACTTGTTTTGCTCATTTTATAAATTTTATCGGTGTTTTCTGAGTGAGGCGAGAGAATGGGAGTAGGTGCATAGGCAGGTATATTTATAATGTCAGCACTGGCTTTTATGTCTCCTGTGGGCCTCTTTGTGTCACCGGAGTAAACGACAGAACGATGACCTTTTTACCTCTGCTGGTAGCCGCTGTGACGGTGTAAGTGTGCGTCCCGACAGTACTACTTCAGCACATCCGTCCTGGTAGCCGCTGTGACGGTGTGTGTGCCCTGGCAGTGCCACTTCAGCACATCCAGCCTGGTAGCTGTCGTGACTGTGTGAGTGTGCGCCCCGACAGTACTACTTCAGCACATCCGTCCTGGTAGCCGCTGTGACGGTGTGTGTGCCCTGGCAGTGCCACTTCAGCACATCCAGCCTGGTAGCTGTCGTGACTGTGTGAGTGTGCGCCCCGACAGTACTACTTCAGCACATCCGTCCTGGTAGCCGCTGTGACGGTGTGTGTGCCCTGGCAGTGCCACTTCAGCACATCCAGCCTGGTAGCTGTCGTGACTGTGTAAGTGTGCGTCCCGACAGTACTACTTCAGCACATCCGTCCTGGTAGCCGCTGTGACGGTGTGTGTGCCCTGGCAGTGCCACTTCAGCACATCCAGCCTGGTAGCTGTCGTGACTGTGTGAGTGTGCGCCCCGACGGACGGTGGCCGTCGGTTGCGATACGGGTGGCCGTCGGTTGCGATACGGGTGGCCGTCGGTTGCGATACGGGTGGCCGTCGGTTGCGATACGGGTGGCCGTCGATTGCGATACGGGTGGCCGTCGGTTGCGATACGGATGGCCGTCGGTTGCGATACGGGTGGCCGTCGGTTGAAGTGCAGGTGGCCGTCGGTTGACCTGCGGGTGACCGTCGGTTAGCCTTCGAGTGGCCGTCGGTTGGCCTCCGGGTGGCCGTCCGTCGCGCTGCAGGCGGCCGTTGGTTGAGATAAGGACGGCCGTCGGCCGAGCTGCAGGTGGCCGTCAATGCAGTCGTGTCGGCAGTGGCCGAGTCGTCGGTCGTGACAGTGCCTTATTATTTCCGGCCGGCTCCGGGGAACGTTCAGTTCGTCTCCGTCGCGTCCGTTCAGCCTGCTCTCGTAAAATGAAAATTGAAAGTGCGGGGCGGAGAGTCACTTTGTCGACTCACCTGGCTGTCGTGTCCGTCCCTGGGGCGTCGTGGTCAAAACAGCCACCTTGCAGCGTCGAAACGGGCGCACGGCGAGCAGCAGTCCAGGACAGCGAAGGCGAACGGCATGGTTTTGTTGCCTTGCACCGGCAATGCAGGCTCACAGCTCACCGGCGACCGTCTGTCAAATGTTCATCTTCACGTGTAATGTGACTGTGCCGTGTCGTGACGTCCCGTGGGGCATCCAGCGGCGTGCCGTGTTGTGCCGTGCCGTGTCGTGACGTCCCGTGGGGCGTCCCGTTCTGTGCCGTGCCGTGCCATGCCGTGCCGTGCCGTGCCGTGCCGTGCCGTGCCGTGCCATGCCGTGTCGTGACGTCCCTTGGGGCGTCCCGTGCCGTGCCGTGTCGTGACGTGGCGTGCTGTGGCGTGCCGTGCCGTGTGGCTGTGTAGTTTGATCGTCCTCGTTACAGGGAAGTCGCGCATCGTGTGGTATTTACCCGGACCGACGGACAAGCGGAATTTGTCGGGCGGTCGAGCCGCGCAGGCGACCTCTGCTCGCCGGGATAGGCTGGTATCAGGGCGACTCGCCGGGACGGGCTGGTTATCAGAGCGACTGGCCGGGACGGGCTGGTATCAGGGCGACTCCCCGGGACGGGCTGGTATCAGGGCGACTGGCTGGGACGGGCTGGTATCAGGGCGACTGGCCGGGACGGGCTGGTATCAGGGCGACTGGCCGGGACGGGCTGGTATCAGGGCGACTGGCCGGGACGGGCTGGTATCAGGGCGACTCGCCGGGACGGGCTGGTTATCAGAGCGACTGGCCGGGACGGGCTGGTATCAGGGCGACTCCCCGGGACGGGCTGGTATCAGGGCGACTGGCTGGGATAGGCTGGCACCAGGGCGACTGGCCGGGACGGGCTGGTATCAGGGCGACTGGCCGGGACGGGCTGGTATCAGGGCGACTGGTTGGGATAGGCTGGTATCAGGGCGACTTGCCGGGTCGGGCTGGCATTAGGGCGACTCGCCGGGACGGGCTGGTATCAGGGCGACTCGTCGGGACGGGCTGGTATCAGGGCGACTCTCCGGGACGGGCTGGTATCAGGGCGACTGGCCGGGACGGGCTGGTATCAGGGCGACTGGCCGGGACGGGCTGGTATCAGGGCGACTGGCCGGGACTGGCTGGCATCAGGGCGACTCGTCGGGACGGGCTGGTTATCAGGGCGACTCTCCGGGACGGGCTGGTATCAGGGCGACTCGTCGGGACGGGCTGGTATCAGGGCGACTCCCCGGGACGGGCTGATATCAGGGCGACTCGCCGGGACAGGTTAGTATCAGGGCGACTCCCCGGGACGGGTTGGTATCAGGGCGACAGTGGGCCCCAGGGCCTCGTCAGCCACAGCCGCCACCTGCACGTGCTGCGGCCTGAAGAGATCTCGCCTCGGCCGGTCACTCGCTTCGTAAAGCGACGTCTCCGATCAGCCATATTGTCGAACCGAGTTCCTTTGTGGATAACTTGAATTTCTACCGACAATTTTCCTAGAAAACGATATCTCAGAGATGTGACAGTATTCCTTCTCGACAATAAGTAAATCGCATTTGGTGCAATATTTGCACACACTGTCTGTAATTTCAGGTTGTGGTGACGCGAGCGTAATACTTGAGGGATCCAATATTTTGATTGAAAATTGCACCACTATCTTCACAAAGATTTACACCATGTGCTGTTATACACGAAACAATCTGAAACCCTCACGTCCACACTTCAAGAAGCGCATTAATTTATATTAAAAACGAGATTGATTTTCGCCGGCGATAGACCAATCGCGTGGCATTTCAGTTGAGTACTTCCGGGAGCGTCGTGGCCGCAGGCCCCCACAACACAGAGGACGCGGGGCTGCCTCGTGGTTAATTAAATTCGGCCGCCCCTACCGCGGGGGGACCTTACGAGCGCTTCCCGTGTCGCGGGTTCATTTCCTGGCGGCTGCCGACCTGTCGATGGCGCTCGGTCTGTTGGCGGAGCAGGCCGGGCCGGGCCCGGTCGGCCCGCTGCCACACGACACACGCAACACGCAGCCGGCGTCCGCCCCTAATGGGCACGCACACGCCCGCTCACCAGTCGGCCCCTGCTGGAGATCACCGGCCGGCAGGAGATCACCGGCCGGCAGGAGATCACCGGCCGGCAGGAGATTACCGGCCGGCAGGAGATCACCGGCCGGCAGAAGATTACCGGCCGGCAGGAGATCACCGACCAGCAGGAGATTACCAGTCGGCAGGAGATCACCGGCCGGCAGGAGATCACCGGCCGACAGGAGATCACCGGCCGGCAGGAGATCACCGGCCGGCAGGAGATCACCGGCCGGCAGGAGATCACCGGCCGGCAGGAGATCACCGACCAGCAGGAGATTACCAGTCGGCAGGAGATCATCGGCCGGCAGGAGACCACCGACCAGCAGGAGATTACCGGCCGGCAGGAGATCACCGGCCGGCAGGAGATCATCGGCCGGCAGGAGATCACCAGTCGGCAGGAGACCACCGGCCGGCAGGAGATCACCGGCCGGCAGAAGATTACCGGCCGGCAGGAGATCACCGGCCGGCAGGAGATCACCGGCCGGCAAGAGATCACCGGCCGGCAGGAGTTCACCGACGGGCAGGAGATCACCGGCCGGCAGGAGATCATCGGCCGGCAGGAGACCACCGACGGATAGGAGCTCACCGGTAGGAAGGAGAGCACCGGCAGGCAGGAGATCACCGGCCGGCAGGAGATCACCAGTCGGCAGGAGATCACCGGCCGGCAGGAGATCGCCGGCCGGCAGGAGATCACCGACGGATAGGAGCTCACCGGTAGGAAGGAGAGCACCGGCAGGCAGGAGATCATCGGCCGGCAGGAGATCACCGACGGACAGGAGCTCACCGGTAGGAAAGAGAGCACCGGTAGGAAGAAGATCACCGACAGGTAGGAAATCACCGGCCGGCGGAAGGTCAACGGTAAGAAGAAGATTATCGGCAGGCAGATCATCAGCAAGCATGAGATCACCGACAGGCAGGAGATCATCGGCAGGAAGGAGATCCTCGGCCGATAGGAGATCACCGGTAGGCAGGAGATCACCAGCAAGCTCGGCCGCCGCCCGTAGATGAAGGGAGGAGAACCTACTTGCAAACCGATTCGTTCCACGAAGCGCTACATTGTTGGAGGATGTCATTTCTGATGATTGGAAACAGACACCAACTACCGCTCCCCATGATATATGTGATACTGCCGTTTATGCTTTAATTTGCATTGAATACACAAGCACCCACATGACATATTAGTCAATCTCGGATCACCGAATGACATTAATCTAATCAGTGATATGTTTTCATTCTTGTCATGATATTGTTGAATTATGGGTCGTGCTACTCACGTGAGATTGAACATGCCAATCGGAGTAATAACCCATTGTCACATTTTGACTCGGGCCATCTAAGGTGGCTTCACACCGCGTGTGAACGTCTAGTAGTTGCCCTGGTGTTTAACCTTTTTCAGATCATCAAATCTCGTTCACTCTGAGTGACGCCCTTCGATTCCTCAAGTGAAACAGTGTATCATACGCTGTATCTTCGCCTGTTATATGATCCTCAAATATCAAAATAATCATTCACCCTCTCCCGCCGTCTGCAGCATCTCTGCAGGGTAGCCCATACACCCATACACCACCTAATTTGAAAGCTTGGTGCCGTTTCAAATAGCATGCGCAACCACGCGGGATGTCTCTCACCCACCCCACCCTACTACGCGTCATGGTCGATGACCTTCATTTAGCGAGTTGATCGCAAATTATGGACTTCACTTTAACTTCTCTCCGTCATCCGTTGTGGGTCAAATTTGATAGGTCAATCAGTTTTCATCTCTTGACGATAGCCATCCCAAGGTCAGCTGGGGCTCAGAGCCTCCCACATCAGTCAATTGGCGGCCTATATCAGTCAGCTGGCGGCCCATATCAGTCAGCTGTCAGTCGGTGGCCCACATCAGTCAGTTGGTGGCCCACGTCAATGGCAATTGGATTGGTCCACGCCACGCTGCGACCAGTTAGGTGGTCGACATCAGAGTCAGCTGTACTAGCGGTGTGTCACTCGTTGCCGGTCACTCCCTGCCGGTCACTCCTTACTGGTGTGTCACTCGTCGCCGCTCACTCCTTGCCGGTCATTCCTTGCTGGTCACTGCTTGCCGTGATCTGCTGCCAGCCGGTGATCTCCTGTCGGCCGGTGATCTCCTGCCAGCCGGTGATCTCCTGTCGGCCGGTGATCTCCTGCCGACTGGTGATCTCCTGCCAGCCGGTGATCTCCTGCCAGCCGGTGATCTCCTGCCGTCCGGTGATCTCCTGCCGGCCGGTGATCTCCTGCCGTCCGGTGATCTCCTGCCGGCCGGTGATCTCCTGCCAGCCGGTGATCTCCTGGCGGCCGGTGATCTCCTGTCGGCCGGTGATCTACTGCCGACTGGTGATCTCCTGCCAGCCGGTGATCTCCTGCCGTCCGGTGATCTCCTGCCAGCCGGTGATCTCCTGTCGGCCGGTGATCTCCTGCCGACTGGTGATCTCCTGCCAGCCGGTGATCTCCTGCCGACTGGTGATCTCCTGTCAGCCGGTGATCTCCTGCCAGCCGGTGATCTCCTGCCGTCCGGTGAGCTCCTGCCGGCCGGTGATCTCCTGCCAGCCGGTGATCTCCTGGCGGCCGGTGATCTCCTGTCGGCCGGTGATCTCCTGCCGGCCGGTGTTCTCCTGTCGGCCAGAGATCTCCTTCCTGCCGATGATCTCCTGCCGGCCAGTGATCTACAACACCACAACAGCATGAAGTCAGGGCACTGCATAAGTATGGCAAACGACACGGTGAACGGCAAACTATCAGCATCAGCAGTGTGGTAACAGCGTCGTTCGATCCCCGCCCAGCGGTGGACAAGCATCCAGCCAAGAATGTGAGGTACAATCGGTTTCTGGACTCTCGAACATGCAAAAAGGGAGGGTTCCTCCAGAAGCTCTACCGTTCAGAGGGAAGGCTGAAGGTAACGTGCTCTCACTGGGGAGCGCGCACCGGGAAGTCATCATACACGCAGACGCTGCCGCATATCCTGGACGCGCCGCCGGTGCGCGGCTGGATCGCCGAGCAAGCCCGCTAATGTGAGGCTGTGGTGCACCTGAGCATGAGCACCGGGTACGGTGGCGCGGGTGGCGTGTCAGCGCCGGCCGGTTGCCCATGGGGCGCGGCCGCCGCCGCCACCCCTGCCGCATGTACCCGTGACGTCACCGTCCATGTTTCCCCACCACAGGCGCTCGTTATCTGCTGCGGTGTTGATCGCACCGCCACAGCCGTCACCCGTCACCCATCACCGCCCATCCGGCAATCCGGGCCTTTCCAGTGCTTGCAGCCCAACGCTGGCCGCCGCCGCTTCCCAATGTCTCCCGCATGTGCCCATGACGTCACCGTCGATTTCGCCGCCCCACAGGCGCTCGATATCTGCTCCGGTGTTGATCGCACCGCCCAAGCCGTCACCAGTCCCACGCCTGTCCCGCAGTCTGGGGCCTGCCCAATGCGCAAGCAAGGTGAAGGAGCTGGTATCTGGGTAGCTATGGAATTTACCTTTATTCGAAATACGAGTAGATAAGCAATGCAGTGCTTACCGCTCATCGTCAGGGTGAGCCCTTCGTCTGTTCAGCCTGGCGCCGCGCCGGCGTACAGTCCAGCTCCGTTATCAGCTCGGCTGCGCCAGACACAGATCCCAGCCAGCGGCAGCCGCTCAACCCGCCGAAAAGGCTGCCGGCGGGTGCCGTGTAGAGCCGTAACCATTGCTTTCAAGCAGTAGCCGTTGGGTGTAGCCACTGCTTTCGAACCTGATGTACGGCCACTGACGATTTCCCGTTGACGAGTGCAGGCCGTGACACATGCGAGCGAGAGAAGACTAAAACTATCGAGGGAGATGCTTGCTTGTTTTGCGCCAGCGATGCACTGTGGCGGCTGGCTGGCTGATGGCCAGTATGCTGTGCTGTAGTGTGCTCACACGATGAATAGATGTTACCAATATATTGTAATACAGATGTTATGTAGAAGGTAGTGGAGACGGCTTCGTCGGCAATTGTGTGAACATAAACAGGAGAAGAAGAAAAATCGGTGTTATTTGCGGGGAAGACACAACCGAACTGGTTAAGAGTGGACTATCGGAGAACCCTTCAGCGTACGAGATACCAGAGCCAGCGCCAGCGGTACCCAGGCGATGATGATACTTTTGAGGAGCTTGTATCTGGGTATCTATGGGATTTACTTTAGTCGAAATATGAGTGGGTAATATAGTAATTAGGTTGTGCTTTGCTCAACACTTTACCTTGACATTGGATCCTTGTCACGGGAAGCACAGTCAAATGGGGGCCAGACCCCCACCCCCTAGCTCCCAATAATACATTAGATGAAGTGATAGACTTTGAGATTGTTATCACGCAAAGCCTTGAATCATTCATCACACTTTTCTGTGTGCGTGGGGCGGGGGGAGGGCCCGGCCCGCCTTTGGTAAGTTCTGGCTGCGCCATTGCTCGCCACGTAGGTTCATGGATAACAAATGCGACACACGAGCGTGCCCTTGTAGCGCCTATGGAGAAAGCACCTTCTTGGCCTTACAACAGCCAGCCCTGACCGTACCACTGCCACCACACCGCTCCTCCCTGGTGGCCTTTCCTGACCATACACCTATCCACGTACCTAGGCGCTACACCATCGTATAGGGTACACTTTTCTTATATTCTTGCTTTAGAACGCGGCGCTTGTTCATCACCGCATTGCGACGGCGTCTGCTTGTATAACTCTATGTTGGGAAAATTAGCTATGAGCACGAAATCCCACCTAGTGAAAAATCCTTACAGGAAGCCCTGGCTGGGCCCCGTCGCGTGTAAGGGCGTGGGCCGTCGACCAGTACCCGACGCACCCCCCCCCCTTTCTCCGCTAAAAGCCGTCCACACAAACACACACCTCTTACACGACTACTCCACTAGAACCCACCGAATGCTCCAGAGAAACTCAGACGGACGCGACAATCATCATTAGGCCCATAACTCAGAACACCGTGCAAGCGCAGCAACCACCTACAATACCACACTGCGAAGGTCTGAGGCCATCACCCCTCTCACGCCCACAAACACCACACACACGGCGCAAACACCAACACAACCTACTCGGGACAAATCGCAGATGCATACGCAGCCGACGAATACAACAACCCGGACAACACCTCATCCACCACCCATGCACCTACAAAACGATCAATCAACAAAACAAAGAAAAAAGGCGATCAAAGAAAACAAAACGAAACAAAAGGTCCATGTATGATATCATATGCTACATATATATATGCGTGTGTGTGTGCATCTGTGTGTGTGTGTGTGTGTGTTCTTGCACTGTTAAAAATCGAACGGCGATGACCTGACCCCACCCCGAACTACGCCCGGAACCTTCCGGACCACGACTACCCAGCTAACCTATCAGGACGTAAACAGCCGACATCGCCGAGAAGGTGGCAGTCCGGTACAATTCAATACAACAGCAACAACATCGGGAACGATTACGCCCCCTGGAGGCCATCTTGTAAGAGTTGGCGGCGGGGTCGGCTAGAATGCCAGGCAGTTTTTCTGGGCTTCAGGGCGTCAGGTGGCGAACGGTGGCCGGCCCGGGTCGGCTGATTATTTATCGTCGTCTGATGTATGTTTTAGAGAGTATAATGATACCCATGTCAGATATCATGTATCGGGTTATCTCGCGTGCTGTTACAAGCAGAAAAGTATCGCTTCTAGCCAGCCGGTCAGTACTTATTAAGACATAGCCGCTCATCACTATCGAATTACGCCTCCAGTCAAGGCTGAGAAACAATCATTGGAGCGATTCCGTGACGTTTTAATGCGTCTCATGAAAATCGAATGTTCAATGCTAATGCCTGGAATAATGCACTTAATTACGTCAGCAATGTCGCAGGATGAAAGTGGGGCCAGGTAAGTGAAATTCAACCAATGACGTCATGAGCGTTAGCATCACACCTGAGCGTCTGACAAGCCAGAGGTACGGGGCTCGATTTCACGTGGCACTCGTCCTTCCTGCCAGGGTAACAGGCAAGCGACGCCATATGGCCTCAGCTGCTTAGTGCGTCGTAAAGCCGCAAGCCAATCAAAAAAACATCATACCTGAGCAGTCCAGTAGTCCCCCTCCCCATCACCCTGTCTGGACCTTCCAGACATCGGGGACCGTTACCCAGGGTTCGCCACATGTGCTGGAAACCGGCGGCGGGCAGTGCAATTTGTGACGGAGCGCCGGCGTTTGATTTAGAGGACACTCGGGCGCTTCGATTAGCTGGGAGCTAACCTTAGAGGCTGGCATTAGGAGGTAACCTGGAGCAGCGCGGGAGTATTAGATTCGCCAGCCGGCGGGATTGCCTGGCGCCCCCCCCCCACCGACCGCCCCCCCCCACCGGCCGGCTCCCACCGCGCCGTCTGGCCCGCCCGCCCAATATCGCGGCCGTCGGTAAAACGGCGGGACGCATGTAAAATAGCGGTCCCCGGGGCTTCCAGCCTAATGAAACGCAGAGTCCACCAGCGAATATTCATAAAATGTGTTTACGACATCGCAGTATCAGAGGAACAATGCAGCCGAGCCAATCTCGGCAGATTAGCCCCCAGCTATCGTGCCGTTCATGTGAAACTGTTGGTGGTGACTGCAACCAAAGCTCTTCCGGGTATGTATTGGGGTTGTTCTAAAGATATTCGTGACCTAACGACCCAAACTCGGTAGTTCTGTCAATCTTTGCGCCGTCCTATTTCGAACCATGGCAATTGATGATCGATGGACTTTAATAATTTAACGTAACTGTTTGTAAATGTTCTGTGTACTTATCGTGGTAGCAATGCTAAACATCTTGCTGTAGGAGGCTTTAAGCAGGATAATGCTGTCGTCAACAATCTTGGTATCGAATATGTTGAAATACGTATCGCTGGTGCCATGTCCGATGCTTGCTCAATGTCATCACAGGACGCCCGAACGCTATTGATGGATCAAGCATACAATTCATATGAACGTGAATTTTAAGCACACGAAAATGCATGATTTCACAAGTACTGTGTACGCTTTCTGGAAGTGGTCATTGAATAGCGACAGTGCAAACGTTATTGACAACTATTATTATTCCTATGCATGTTCTTTCGAAACTTTCTTGATATTCTTTTTGGATACCTGAGCCAATGCATTATTCCACAGCTCTTAGGAGCGAATCCGTCCTTTTGGTGCATAGGCGGATCCAGAAATTTGAGTTGGGAGGAGAAAATGGGCATGGAGGACATTTTGAAACGTTTCCAAGTAACAAATACACACATTGCATTTAGACAGATCACTTCAGTGGCATTGCAACCATAGGCATAGGAACATGGGGCAGGGGGCCGTGACCTACCCACTTTTCAAAACGTGTGTGTGTGTGTGGGGGGGGGGGGAATCAATGGTAGCTGGCCCTCCCACTCTTGAGACATCTGAATTTCCTAAATTTCAGCATGCACACATTTTACTATGTTAAAAACTCCCTGCAATTCATAGCTAAGTAATAGCTGTACATATCACATCCTAGAACTTCATTTTTGAAGTCATGCACACTTGGACATGACTCTACAACAACGCAACTAATTTAGGAGTTGATTTAATACAACAGATATATGGATATTCACACCTTATATTATGTTATCAGAAGACTACAATGCAGATAATGCGCCAACGAGCACCAAAATACATTCATACTACAGCTTCACTGTAGTTCGTTGACTGTTGACATATTTCACATCAATTTAATTAATATTGCCTACATAAAAAAGTTGCATCGGGTGGGGGCAATAACGTAACACAATAAAGGTAAGAGATGCAATTTGCAGGTGCAGTTTCCTTCCCATGAAATTTTAGAGCTATGCATTATCTACGGCCTTGGTCCTAGCTGCCATACACCTCAACATTTACCTATTTTGATTGATGAATCATACAAATTACTACCACGATACGTCGATTGCGTGACTGTAGTATGGAATTAAACGTAAAAAAATGATCACAGTTTGGCACAGCACATATATATATATATATATGTATATATATATATATATATATATATATATATATATATATATATATATATATATATATATATATATATATATATATATATCCAAGCTTTTTATTGAGATGCCTGGGTATTATCAGTGCTGACATCAAATACAGCAAAATACTAATTTCCATCATCTAGTATAGTAGTATACACAAAATAATGAAGTCCACACACTATTATATCAACTTTAAGTGCGAGCACACCTCTCAAAATCTTAAAATCCCCAGGGAGGATTAGGCGCTCGTGATGCGACCTCACAATGTCACATGAGGAGTGATATGAAGGGTGATGATGTAACAATTAACGAGTGATGCTGGTCATGTGACCTGAGAAGGCACATGACGGGCATGGCAACTAACCCGAGTGGATCTTCAGCCGCGTAACTGCGTATTGGCATTGGCAGCATGTTAGGCATTTAATTCAAATTATGTCGTTCACCAGAAATGGTTTGGTAAGATCGTGGGCTCATGGTGTATGTAACAATATCTGCTTAGTATAGACTCTGAAACCATAATCTGTTCAATGAAGATATTTGGATTAAGAGCATTAAAGCACAGAATTACAACAGAGACTGCTATCGAGACTTTTCATCGCCCGGCGATGTGTACGTCCAGGCTGATATTTAAGAACTCCGAAGATAATGGGATGAATTTAGGCTAATTGCAGGGTATATATTTCTGAATACTGCTTGTGGTGCAAGCAGTAAATGGGCATCGGAAAGTTGATTTTGCGCGATGTAGACCACATACGTCATTATTAAACCATGCAGCCATTCGGACGTGTGCAATGGCGTACCGAAGGGGAAATTCTAGCAGTCCCCAACCCCATGAGAGGTTGGGGCCCTAAATATGGGCTTGAAAATTGTTCCGAGACCTTAAGAATGACGCTGAGGGCTCCAAAATATTGGACCGGGTCCCTGAAAATACTGCTGGGCCTCCAAATATCGCGCCGGAACCCCGATAAATCGTGCCAGATCTGCAGAAATTCATGGTAAGAGATCGTGCCTTCAAAGTCACAATGGGGACATCAAAAGTTTGGGCCGGGGACACTGAAAATAATTCTGAGCCCGAAGGTATCGAACAGACGCGCCGGAGACCATGTAAATCACGCTAGGGGCTCGACAGGTCGCACCGGGACCCCAAAAGTCTCATCGGCAACATTCAACTCATCGGGAACATCCAACTCATTGGGAACATCCAGTAAATGAATCTGGAGTAACGAAAAAAACAGTCTGGACATGTGAAATCACTCTAGGGTCTAAGAAAATGCTCAAAAAGAAACCAACATGTGTTGAACCACAAATACGTGTCGATGCCACTAAAACTCGCAATAGGCATCCAAACAAATGAAGACAGGGTCTAAGAACCACACCTAGACCCAAAATCGTCGCACCGCTGCCCATGGATATCGCTAGGGGCCTAAAAAATCGCGCGGGAGCCCGACAAATCGCAGGTGCCTTCTAAAAAATCAATGCTCATGCCGGTATGTTACTCTTCGGCAACAAAAACCTCGTTAAAGCCCCCAAAAGCTCGTTGGGCTCCGGAAAAAAAGCATGTTGAAGTAGCGAAAAAAAGATTCACTGGAAGCCAGAAGAATCGTACCGAGGCCCCCCAAAAATATCGCGCAGGAGGCTTGCAAAAATATAAATCGACAAAAAAAACACAAAAGAACCCGTTCGAGTCGACCAGAGGACCGGAAAATTCAAAACAGGTCCGCAAAGAAAGTTTTACTTCGGGCTTTTTTACTCTGAAGGTTGCTGTCGCGGCTAGACAAACTCGTTGAGCAGCAGCGGTAATCGCGGTCGGCCGGGGACACCCTGCGGCTGGGGACACCCTGCGGTCGGCCGGGGACACCCTGCGGGTGGGGACACCCTGCGGCTGGGGACACCCTACGACTGGGAACACCCTGTGGTTTCCCGGGGACACAATGTTGCTGGGGACACCCTGCGGTCGGCCGGGGACACCCTGCGGCTGGGGACACCCTGCGGCTGGGGACACCCTGTGGTCGGCCGGGGACACACTGTTGCTGGGGACACCCTGGGGTCGGCTGGGGACACCCTGTGGTCGGCCGGGGACACACTGTTGCTGGGGACACCCTGCGGCTGGGGACACCCTGTGGTCGGCCGGGGACACACTGTTGCTGGGGACACCCTGTGGCCGGGGACACCCTGTGGTCGGGGACATACTGCGGTCGGCCGGGGACACCCTGCCGTCGGCCGGGGACACCCTGTGGCTGGGGACACCCTGCCGTCGGCTAGAGACACACTGTTGCTGGGGACACCCTGTGGCCGGGGACACTCTGCGGCCGGGGACACCCTGTGGCTGGGGACACCCTGCCGTCGGCTAGAGACACACTGTTGCTGGGGACACCCTGTGGCCGGGGACACTCTGCGGCTGGGGACACCCTGTGGCCGGGGACACCCTGCGGCTGGGGACACCCTGCGGCTGGGGACACCCTGTGGTCTGCCGGGGACACCCTGCGGCTGGGGATACCCTGCGGCTGGGGACACCCTGCGACTGGGAACACCCTGCGGCCGGGGACACCCTGCCGTCGGCCGGAGACGTGAGGCGCCTGCCGCCGCGCGCCGGCCGGCCAGAGGCGGCCGTGCCCATCGCTCCGGCAGTGCTGCGCGCGTGCTGGACGGAGAAGGTCCGCTGTGGTCGGTGTCGGCGTACAGCCCAGCCGTCGGTGGACTGATCACGGCACGTGGCCCGACACCAGGCTGACGAGGCGCCGTGGCGTGACGACACGCTGTGACGTGACGTGACGAGGCGACGTGACGTGACGTGACGCCGTGACGTGACGAGACGCCGTGACGTGACGTGACGCCGTGACGTGACGAGACGCCGTGACCTGACGTGACGCCGTGACGTGACGTGACGCCGTGACGTGACGAGACGCCGTGACGAGACGCTGTGACGTGACGTGACGCCGTGACGTGACGTGACGCCGTGACGTGACGAAACGCCGTGACGAGACGCTGTGACGTGACGTGACGCCGTGACGTGACGAGACGCCGTGACGTGACGTAACGAGTGCAGTGGGCGGGGCGCTGCCGTCTCGCTAGTGGACACACTATGTCGGGCGCGGTGTTGTGGTCGCTGCTGGTCGCCGTCGCACTGCTGACACATGGTGAGTGACATCGGGCGGCCACCACGTCCCGGCACGCCACGCGACCATAACACGCACCGGCACACTGGCCACAAGCTGATTGTTTATTAAGGTCGTCTTTCCGCGAAATAATGCGATATTCAGGGCATGCGAGATGGACAGGGCTGTGATTTGTAGATGGCTACAAGCCACGATTGCAGTCGGTCGTCCACTTTACTAAAGTGTAGCGACAACTGGACGTGATCTAACCATACTGTCCCTCAGAAACATGCATGGCCGACATTTATACCTAGCTATAAACTTGGGTAATCCGACTTAGGTGATGCGTCCATTTCGTATACCTCATTTAATGATTGTATCCTAACGTACAAAATAAATACATGCTGCGAATTAAGTCACTCACAGCAATGAACACTAATTATTTAATGTTTATTTTCACATGCAATATTTATTACGCCTGCTGTGAGCGTTTCGCTGCACGGTCCTTTGCATGTCTTCACCGGCTGACAATGAATTAGAAGGAGCGAAGTTAGCAGAACAGCTCCGTAGCAATAGAGCAGTTTACTTTACCGCAGCCTCTCAGTGTGGCTTCACATTTAAGAATCCCATATAAAGCCTGTCGACATGTTTGGAAGCATGTTTGAAGAAGTGTTCCATCCACACATGCTACTCTCCCTCCAGGCAAGACGGTGAGACGTCTAAAGTCACAATTAGTTTGCCCTTGAATCGGTTGGTGGCTGTATTGGATAATACTACGGGCAGGATATTCACACTTAGGTGCATTACAACGGCTATTCGGAGGCCACACATGTCGGGAGAACAATCACAGCACCACACGACACGATGCTTTGCACGTTATGCTGCAGAAGTCCTCAATGCCTATACCTTGCGTAACAGACACGCACCTCAACTTATCAACCAGTGTAAGACGCCAAGGGGAACGGCAATGGTGCGGCGGATTTTTGGTGGGTGGCAATGTGAGACTTGTGCATTATGTCTGACAGGCGAACCCGATCTCAACAGCAGTGCAGCCAACGTCGGCAGAAATCTCTTGGAAAATAATGCGCCTGCATCGAAATTAAGTGCCCTCGAAATTTGCTGGCATCACGGAATTAGGCTCCTCTGACAAATATCGTGCACCTACAATGTGAGATTTTTCAAGAAAATGGGTGGAAAATACCACCTAATGAAAGTTTAATCGACCTCCCTGGCTATGGCTTTTGTGACATCTTTGCTTACTAGCTGCTGATTATGAAATCAACATGAACTCAACTGAAGACATCCTGATGCCATTCAACAATTCAAATATGTCATAGTTGGGGTGGACCAATGACCTCTGATCAGGGAATTTCCTGAAACCGTATGACAGAGCCTCTTCTGTTTCAGATAGTCTACCCAGTATCCTGAAACCCGGTACCATCCAGCACTCTTTAAGTCCTTACTCAGCAAGTAATGAAGCCCTGCACTGAATACAATATGCAGGCTTATCAAAGTTGCTCTGTGATAAATTATTCCACTTTCTGAATATACCACTTTCTGAACACTCAACAGACATCCTTCTTCAAGAAGTATCAGCATCCTGCTCATTGATATGAAGTATTTATATCTCCTTTGTAACAGTATCTTGTTTATAAATAGCATGTGCATGCCCTCAATATGGAATGGTATTACACGAACATTTTGCAATGCAATTTCGGGTAAAGGGATCACTTATGTGATATGGGATACAATACCAGTTCATCTTAGTTATTATTCTCCTTATCCCAATTTACATCTTTTCTTAAATTATGAATCTTAAAACAAATGATAAAGGTCCAGTCATAATCACCTACACCATCAACTCAAATTTTAGTCTGAAAGACATAAAAACATTTTAAATTACATTAATTACATGTCAAATTTCGACATCCCGCTATGCTCATTTCGACATCTCACACCTAATGAAAAACCAATATTTTAACCCTGTGCACCTATCTCACAACTGAATGCACTGTGCTTAATGTCGTGCAATCGCATGGGCTGCGCGGTGTGTGGCGGTGCTATCTGTTCACCGGCTGCTCCCTTCAGCTGGCGCCACACAGCCGCCCAACCATCTCACATGATCATATGCTTAACACTGTCGGTGAGAAGCTCTGCTGACCTTTCCCCGGGCATGCAGGTCACGTAGCATAGTGTCGCCTCACGGCCGGTGGCTAGCTGGCTGGCTGGTTGGCTGACTGGCTGGCTGGCTGGCTGGCTGGCTGGCTGGTTGGCTGGCTGGCGGGCTGGCGGTCAAGAGGTACTCACCATCCATCATCGACAAGCTCCGCAGCAACATTCACTTTGAAATAAACACACGTGCGTACTTGAAGTAAAACAACGCAATGGAACGAAAAAACCGCCAGTGATCTTTACTGGCTTTCATGAACTGCCCAAGATCCCCACAGTTTTAATTACGATTGAAGCGAAACTGCGTAGGTTGTTGGGCGATGAACTAATGAATGGCCTTAATTACGGAGCATTTCTTGTGATTTTAATTTTTGCAGCATATTATCTTACACTTTTCAGCAGTTCATGTTACCTTTGCAATCTGACTGTGGCACCTGCCATCACTAAAATATGACGTTGGTGGGCCTCGGCCTATTGTCAACTGAGTTCGGAACCATAAATTATGTCGTGCTGAAAGTTTTACGCGTTATCAACCAGTGAGTAGCCTGTGCAATATGTTCCACACTACACGCTGTCTGGAGTGTTGTCAGGTATAGCATGGCTGTGATCCTACGTGGACCGACAATCGACCTACAACACTTGTTCACATTACCATTGCGTCTGTGAAAATTCGTCGAATAGCACGCAAGCCACATCCCTCACACCCTTATGGATCCTACGATCTGTCCGGAGGAGTCCTGTGAATCCTACATTTTGTCCGGAGACTTCATCCTGCGATCTGTTCGGGTGTGGTTACTTCATCCCACGATTTGTCCGGAGGTGGTGGCTTCACCCTGCGATCTGCTCGGGTGTGGCTACTTCATCCTACGATCTATCGGGAAGCGGTAACTTCATTTTACAATCAACATTTGGCGTCGGGGAGGATGGAAATGAGGAAGTAAACTTGCCGTGTTGAAATGATCGGATACACTTTCTGATTTGAATATTTCTAGCATGGTTGTTAATCGAAACAAAGCAGCAAGTTGTGCAATAATCACCCAGACATGTCACTGATTGCCCCTGGGACCAAGCGCCGACGGTTTGTTGTGGGGATGCCGACGGAGAAAACTACGAATTCTCACTGGTGGGTATTTGATGAGGTTCGTGGAAAGTGAGGTACTTCGAAATAAGTGAGATGATATTGAAGCTCGCTCCGCGCCATTACTTGTGTCCCGTAACACCATATTGCTCTCATACTGTCGAAACTGTTTGACTTCTTACATGCGCGTATAACAGTGCGCTCCTGACGGTCGAATTTCCGGTACAGGTAAGGTGTCAACAACGTCTTTCCTCCCGTTTGTGCTGGTCTTTGATATTGGAGACTAATCATAGAAAAAGGACAGACCGCTGTGATATTACATGCGAACACTTTCAGGCTTGTATATTTCCATAACATCTACCAGCATGGTGACCCTGGGACAGATGCAGTGAGACGGAAAATTATAATACAGTTTTCCTCGGACACGTGCACACTTAATTACACTTAACCGCACACTCATTACGCACTGAACTGCCCAGATTACACATGAGCACAGCAGTTATTTCCCACGCACGTACGTGATCTCTCGCTTTTTATTCAAACCTAATGCGATCCCGAATATGAAGTAATCAATTCAGATTTGCTTCATATGGATCGGGTAGTGAAATTAGGAATTAGTCATAAATTATCGATGGTGATGGAAAGCCCGTGTGCCTCGTAGGTGGCCGTCATGTTCGACGATAATGATGATAACGCGCATGCTGGACCAGATGCCGGAGAACCAGGACTGACTTCTAAGACGTATACCGAGGAATAGGCTGTGATTTGGGCGCACGCGGAGGCAGCACTCGCATCATTTCCTGAGCGTCTCGACTCTCTGCACGCTCCGCTCGAGTTAAGCTGGGATTATTTCAGACCAAAAGCATCCTCTTCTATATTTGCACGTCGCTGGTTCCAATAAACAAAGACGACTCTTTTTTGAAAAATTAGCTATATACACATGGAGTCCGCCAACTCCAACATGGTTCCTCAGCCTGGCACAGACCACCAACAAAAGGAATTCGACTTCGGAGGTTAGCACCATTCATTTTGTACAGCGAGAGGGAAGCATTATACCAATGTTGGACCTCCGTGAGCAATTAATATCCATAAAGAGACCTCAGGGAAATTTTACGGGAAAGTCTAATTATGCGCGTACCGGAGAAATGCTCAAGGCTGTTGTTTTTTTACTTTGCCTTACGTGGGCGTGTAAAGATTAAGGAGGGTGGTACACAAGTTAGGACTCGAAACTGTTTTTCTTGACGCCAGGACGTAAAACTGCAGATGATTGCGCACAAGTCACGACTCGGCATTGTTTCCCTTGACTTGAGTACATAAAACTATCCAGTGGGTGATTTGAGCAGGTGGTCAGTTCAGGACATAAAACCCTTCATGCATGCAGCAGGACGACGAGTATTCGGAAGTGTAGCTGTAGTTCCTGTAGTTTCCTCCTCTTCCTGTCCTGTATGTTCCTGCCGATGTACGCTACAGAGCCTGGTGAGACTGAACAGGTATGGCCTAGCCTGCAGATGTACAGCACAGAGCCTGGTGAGACTGAACAGGTGTGGTCTAGCCTGCAGATGTACAGCACAGAGCCTGGTGAGACTGAACAGGTGTGGTCTAGCCTGCAGATGTACAGCACAGAGCCTGGTGAGACTGAACAGGTGTGACCTAGCCTGCAGATGTACAGCACAGAGCCTGGTGAGACTGAACAGGTGTGGCCTAGCCTGCAGATGTACAGCACAGAGCCTGATGAGACTGAACAGGTGTGGTCTAGCCTGTAGATGTACAGCACAGAACCTAGTGAGACTGAACAGGTGTGGCCTAGCCTGCAGATGTACAGCACAGAGCCTGGTGAAACTGAACAGGTGTGGTCTAGCCTGCAGATGTACAGTACAGAGCCTGATGAGACTGAACAGGTGTGGTCTAGCCTGTAGATGTACAGCACAGAACCTGGTGAGACTGAACAGGTGTGGCCTAGCCTGCAGATGTACAGCACAAAGCCTGGTGAGACTGAACAGGTGTGGTCTAGCCTGTAGATGTACAGCACAGAACCTGGTGAGACTGAACAGGTGTGGCCTAGCCTGCAGATGTACAGAAAAAAGCGCACAGAGCCTGGTGAAACTGAACAGGTGTGGTCTAGCCTGCAGATGTACAGTACAGAGCCTGATGAGACTGAACAGGTGTGGTCTAGCCTGTAGATGTACAGCACAGAACCTGGTGAGACTGAACAGGTGTGGCCTAGCCTGCAGATGTACAGCACAAAGCCTGGTGAGACTGAACAGGTGTGGTCTAGCCTGCAGATGTACAGTACAGAGCCTGATGAGACTGAACAGGTGTGGTCTAGCCTGTAGATGTACAGCACAGAACCTGGTGAGACTGAACAGGTGTGGCCTAGCCTGCAGATGTACAGCACAGAGCCTGGTGAGACTGAACAGGTGTGGTCTAGCCTGTAGATGTACAGCACAGAACCTGGTGAGACTGAACAGGTGTGGCCTAGCCTGCAGATGTACAGCACAAAGCCTGGTGAGACTGAACAGGTGTGGCCTAGCCTGCAGATGTACAGCACAGAGCCTGATGAGACTGAACAGGTGTGGTCTAGCCTGTAGATGTACAGCACAGAACCTAGTGAGACTGAACAGGTGTGGCCTAGCCTGCAGATGTACAGCACAGAGCCTGGTGAAACTGAACAGGTGTGGTCTAGCCTGCAGATGTACAGTACAGAGCCTGATGAGACTGAACAGGTGTGGTCTAGCCTGTAGATGTACAGCACAGAACCTGGTGAGACTGAACAGGTGTGGCCTAGCCTGCAGATGTACAGCACAAAGCCTGGTGAGACTGAACAGGTGTGGTCTAGCCTGCAGATGTACAGCACAAAGCCTGGTGAGACTGAACAGGTGTGGTCTAGCCTGCAGATGTACAGCAAAAAGCCTGGTGAGACTGAACAGGTGTGGTCTAGCCTGCAGATGTACAGCACAAAGCCTGGTGAGACTGAACAGGTGTGGCCTAGCCTGTAGATGTACGGTGGAGAGCCTGGTGTGAAGAAGTAGGCGTTTACTCAGCGAGCTGGATTGCTGCACACGCTGGGAGACAAAATGTTCGGTCAAGTCTCGTTACAGTGCACTTGTCCTGTGCATGTGAAGCAAACGTCACGACACTTTATGGACGACCATTCCAGCGATCACCAATGTGGGACCTTGTGGAGTATAATTTAATTTCCAGAGCAGCGCTGTCCATACTTGTCCGGCTCCCGCACTCCTGCAGTCGGGTCTGGGCAGTGCAACACATTTCCACTTAGTATAATATTTTGTAGATCAGTTTCACGAAATGAAATTCCAACCGATTGGAAAAGGGCAAATGTAGTTCCTATTTTCAAGAAAGGAGAAAGAGGGAAGGTTGAAAACTATAGGCCAGTAAGCCTCACATCCCTAGTCTGCAAGGTACTCGAATCAATTATCGAGGATAGAATGGTAAGTTATCTGGAAGGTAACAGATTGATTCAAGATACTCAACATGGGTTTAGAAAAGGACGATCGTGTCTCACAAATCTCTTGGACTTTTGAACTTCGCCACAGAACAATTTGATCAGGGAAATCAGGTTGATGTAGCATATCTTGACTTTAGTAAGGCCTTTGACAAGGTACCCCATAAACGGTTAATGATACAGCTTCAGTCCCATGGTATTGCAGGTAGCATCTTAAAATGGATAGAGTTGTGGCTTTCAGATAGACAGCAAAGAGTGATGCTAAATGGTACAAAGTCATCATGGCAAAATGTTCTTAGTGGAGTCCCCCAGGGGTCAGTACTGGGGCCACTACTGTTCATTATATTTGTAAATAACATTGAAAGTGGCCTACGCAGTAAATTTATGAAATATGCGGATGATTTGAAGGTCTTTAGGGCAATAACAGGTCAAGATAAGCATATCTCGCTGTAAAAAGACTCAGACGAACTTGTGAAGTGGTTCGAAGTATGGCCAATGAAATTTAGTTTTGATAAGTGCAAAATAATGCATGTAGGTAAGCAGCATATGAAGGCTCCATACTTGATGGGTGGCCAAGTGCTATCAGTGACTCAACAGGAGAATGATTTAGGTTTTATTCTAAACACAAAATTGGGGGCATCAGAACAGACCAAGGAAGCCAGGAAGAAGGCCCTGAGAATGCTCGGGGCAATAAATAGGAGTGTATCATACAGAAGTGAGGAAGTCATCAGGAAGCTTTACTGTGCATATGTCAGGCCACATTTGGAATACTGCATCTAAGCTTGGTCTCCTAGCTATGAAAAAGATTGTTGGCTTTTAAAGAGAGTACAAAAGAGGGCTACAAATATGGTTAATGGCATAAACAACCTGGCATATGAGGAAAGATTGAAGAAATTGAATATGTTTTCACTTAGATATAGAAGGCTGAGAGGAGATCTCATCGAGGTCTTTAAATTTGTCCATGGTCTGGAGAGGGGATATCTTGGGGAAATGTTTGAATTGAACAGAAATGATGCAATTAGAAGTCATAAGTTCAAAATTCAAGTTAACCACAGCAGAACAAAGCTAAGGCAAACTTTCTTCACCAACAGGGTAGTAGAACACTGGAACCAGCTGCCAGAAAACATTGTCAGTAGCAGCACATTGAACATCTTTAAAACAGCATAGACAATCATTTTAAAAACAGAGGGCTTGCTTTTCCGTATTACATGGAGGGCTGAATGACAGATTTGATGGGCAACTGGTTCAGTGTACAGAGTGCAACTAAGAAGGGCCCTTGTGGCTCATAGTTGCACTAATTTTTTATGTGTTTATGTCTTTATGTCTAACACCCCTTCCATCTGGTCACAGTGCCTAAAGTTTCTACACCGGCCACACTAAACTACAAGCAAATACAAATGTCTACAATTTATGGCCAATCGATAATATTCACCAAAGGAACAGCGGAATGTTGGGCATTTAGTCCTACACATCCACAATATCAACATTGTCCCCGAAAGGCACGAGAAAGTATAGCCGTGTCAAAAAGCTTTGTCAAAAAGCATCCATGTAACAGTTGATATCCCTGCTGGGCACCTTGATGGGACGTGTCGTGTGCAACAGCTGTCTGACAGAGTAGTGCGGTGCGTTTGGCTAATTAACGTAGCGTATCGTACTGCACGTGACATAAGCCCTTCTCCGCCATCCCAACCTCGACTTTAGCACCCCATGAGGTGCTAGCATCTAAATTAACACGCACACTGGAAGCGAGGGGGGGATTCATTCACCTTTCCGGTGTTCGCATCTCCCAATTTTACTGGTCGATAGCTCCAGACCACACAAATCGGCGCTGATGCGATACCCATATATGGCATCACCCATATATCGGTGCTTGATTACATCGGTACGGCATACCAATGGGCATTGCATTCTATTTGGTGTATGTGTGCCATGAACAAGCAAAACAGATTAAGCATAATTTTTTCAGGCCGTTTTCCCAGTTACTCATCGGTGAATGCCGATATTCAGTTCACCAAAGTATTTGTACTCATCATGCTTCCTCAGACGGAATTACACAAATTTCCCCGAGTATGAACTACACAAATGCGTCCAATCGAATTAACTAAGCTCACCGATAGCGTTGTCTTAACCAGCGACCTTCAGAACAATAGATAATTAAGCATGCATTATGGTAACTCTCTTAACTGGCCTCAGCGTCAGGTAGCTTGGAACTGTCCGATATTTTAGACGTCAGTGCCAACTGTAGTACAAGTCTCAGAGTTCACGAGTTCGTCCTCCACAGCCGGCGATTATTATAATCGGATATCAGCTCAAAGACGTATAGCTCAATATCCAGCAGAAAATATGCATGCCTCAAGTCAAAATGTCAACCTTAATATAAATTGTTCTGGAAGCGGCTGGCAACCCGGATATGCAGCCGTTCCGGAGAGCCACCGTCAGGTAGCCTTATTGCTGGCAGCTTGAACAGTTTCCATCATTCTAGATGGCCTGACCGGATGCATGGTTCTAATCATCCATGGGTCAGTCTTTTCCCATCTGCGCCTGCCCGATCGTCTGCCCGGCTAGGTCATCATCTAGATCGTGATGGATTGTGGTCGCATGTGGCCACTGGAAACTGATGGCCAGTGATGTCTAGCGATCCGAAGATGACGTGACAATCGATTTGAGGTGAGCCGGGCCAATCGGTTCCAAAATCAGCGTCCAGGCAGGCGCCACGTGGCCAGAACACAGCGCCACGTGGCCCACACGAGCAGCGCCTGGTCAGCCAGGTGTAACCGGTCGGTAGTGTGAGAGGCAGGTGGCTGGCCAGGTGTAACCGGTCGGTAGTGTGGGGGGCAGGTGGCTGATCAGGTGTGACCGGTCGGTAGTGTGGGTGGCAGGTGGCTGGCCAGGTGTGACCGGTCGGTAGTGTGAGGGACAGGTGGCTGGCCAGGTGTGACCGGTCGGTAGTGTGGGGGGCAGGTGGCTGGCCAGGTGTGACCGGTCGGTAGTGTGAGGGGCAGGTGGCTGGCCAGGTGTGACCGGTCGGTAGTGTGGGGGCGGTATGGCCAGGTTGACCGGTCGGTAGTGTGGGGGAGGTGGCTGGCCAGGTGTGACCGGTCGGTAGTGTGAGGGGCTGGCCAGGTGTGACCGGTCGGTAGTGTGGGGGCAGGTGGTCGGCCAGGTGTAACCGGTCGGTAGTGTGAGGGCGCTGGCCAGGTGTGACCGGTCGGTAGTGTGGGGGCAGGTGGCTGACCAGGTGTGACCGGTCGGTAGTGTGGAGGGGCTGGCCAGGTGTGACCGGTCGGCAGTGTGAGGACAGGTGGCTGGCCAGGTTGACCGGTCGGTAGTGTGAGGGCAGGTGGCTGGCCAGGTGTGACCGGTCAGTAGTGTGAGAGGTAGGTGGCTGGCCAGGTGTGACCGGTCGGCAGTGTGAGGGTCTGGCCAGGTGTGACAGGTCAGTAGTATGAGGGGCAGGTGGCTGGCCAGGTGTGACCGGTCGGTAGTGTGGAGGGGCTGGCCAGGTGTGCGTCGGTAGTGTGGGGGGCAGGTGGCTGGCCAGGTGTGACCGGTCGGCAGTGTGAGGGCTGGCCAGGTGTACCGGTCGGCAGTGTGGGGGCAGGTGGCTGGCCAGGTGTGACCGGTCGGTAGTGTGAGGGGCTGGCCAGGTGTGACCGGTCGGTAGTGTGAGTACAGGTGGCTGCCAGGTGTGACCGGTCGGCGTGTGAGGGGCTGGCCAGGTGTGACCGGTCGGCAGTGTGAGGGCAGGTGGCTGGCCAGGTGTGACCGGTCGGCAGTGTGAGGGCGTGGCTGGCCAGGTGTGACCGGTCGGCAGTGTGAGTACAGGTGGCTGGCCAGGTGTGACCGGTCGGCAGTGTGAGGGCAGGTGGCTGGCCAGGTGTGACCGGTCGGCAGTGTGAGGGGCTGGCCAGGTGTGACCGGTCGGCAGTGTGAGGGGCAGGTGGCTGGCCAGGTGTGACCGGTCGGCAGTGTGAGGGGCTGGTCAGGTGTGACCGGTCGGCAGTGTGAGGCAGGTGGCTGCCAGGTGTGACCGGTCGGCAGTGTGAGGGGCTGGCCAGGTGTGACCGGTCGGCAGTGTGAGGGGCTGGCCAGGTGTGACCGGTCGGCAGTGTGAGGGGCTGGCCAGGTGTGACCGGTCGGCAGTGTGAGGGGCTGGCCAGGTGTGACCGGTCGGCAGTGTGAGGGGCTGCCAGGTGTGAGGGCAGGTGGCAGGTGTGACGGTCAGGTGGCTGGCCAGGTGTGACCGGTCGGCAGTGTGAGGGGCGGTGGCTGGCCAGGTGTGACCGGTCGGCAGTGTGAGGGCTGGTCAGGTGTGACAGGTCGGCAGTGTGACGTACAGGTGGCTGCCAGGTGTGACCGGTCGGCAGTGTGAGGGGCTGGCCAGGTGTGACCGGTCGGCAGTGTGAGGTGGCCACCAGACTGGGCTCGCGCCTCTGCCGGTACCCCGGCCAGGCACAATAACTCACTGATTAGAGCCGCTCAGCAGGAGTGCGGCGGCGCCACGTCTCCATCCGACCCGGTCACCTGCCGCATTGTTGGCCAGTGCCGACCGTGAAATGTGGCCGCGCCGCGCATGCCGGGCGCTCCGGTCGGTCCTGGCGACATTTACCGACTGACTCTGGTGACATTTACCGACCGACTCTGGCGACATTTACCGACCGACTCTGGTGACATTTACCGACCGACTATGGCGACATTGACCGGCAGACTGGCGACATTTACTCGTCCGCTGAGGACTTCGTCGACCCTTATTCTGCGCGGCTCCGGTGCGTGATGGAGATCCTTTTAACGCGTGAACTGCGGGAACCAGACATCAGTTATGCCCACACCGGCGTTGTGATAGATGTCGGGAGGGCAGCTTCACCGCTCTGAGGCGTAGTCATGATTCTGTGCTTAGACGGAGACCAGTCTTTCGGTGTCCGACGGAGCAGCTGGTGCCTGCCACACCATATGATTGCATTAATGACGTTTCTTGCGATTTTTCATGCATTGAACTGGAATTTTGTGGAGCATATTGGGGAATAAATCCATCAATCGGATATTTGGATGTGTGCCAAACAACCATATTGTGCTGGATGCGTGCTACGTGGACCTGAAATGATTCGTGATCCTGCGGATATAATTTATAACTGAAACGAACCAAAGATAGGAACGATACAAATATCAGATATAGCCTGCGTTGGTGGCATTTCTTCGTCTGATTTTGTACTTAACTTTCTCTTACTCTGAGCAATGCTTCTTAAAATAGCGGAATGTCGAATGTGCAATTATGGTCAATCTCATGGAGTTGGGAATGCGCCCTTCGTAAATGTATGTATTGCCTGGCTGCACAGCGATCAACGGCTCAGGAAGATTCAACTTTGCATGCCATTATTAATTTCTGCACTATGAGCATGGCACGTGGAACTGTTAGAAACAATTTGGCCATAAATGCAACCGCAGTCAAAAATTGTTCGGCCATAATTTGCCTGAGCCATTCCGTGGCGCGGCTGCTGCTAATATCCGTGGGGGATTGGACCGCTTGATAATGCATTCCGTCTCCCCCTGCAGAGGTACTCAAATATGAAATACCACACATCCATCCGCATGAGTGGATGTTATCCAACCCCTTCTGGGGTGGGTGAGCCATTTTACTTTAGGTGTATTCCGCGATAGCGAAAAGAACGGCAATGCTCCACGCAACGAAATTTACAGCATCTTTTGCATAAGTATCCCTTGATATTTTGCCTGTGCCTGACATGAAAGTTTCAAACTTAGGCCATGAAAGGTGATTGACCTGGCTGAGATCAAAGGGGACCACGTGTGCAAAATGTTTCTGGACATCATATAAATGAAAAGACATCGAAATTAAACTTTCTACGTTAGCACAATTCAGTAGAGTCTACAAAATGCATGGCTGTGACGTTTGTGCTGTCAGTGACCTGAGGTCAAGGCCAGTTTTCGCCTAATTTGGACGAATGCCCCTACTTGGTAGCATTCATTTTCTATTAGACGCTTTTTTCTTAGTACACATGCAAGCATATGCGAACTTCCTCACCAAATTTCCTTGAACTTTGTCACGTGACCAGAGGCTAGGTCAAGGTAAAGTACGTCAAGGCAGCTAAACCTATTTAGATGCTCGTGTTTCGATCCCGTATTTCGAGCTTTCGTAGGCTAAATTTCATAATACGACCTAAATTACCCAGTAGATCCAAAACTACGAATCGCTATCATGGTCCAGGCTATTCAATATAATTATCCTGTAACAAGGTAGATATTTTCTAGGATCGATAACTCATATACTTGAAAATACATCGAATTAAGCTTCCTACATTGTTACAATTTGACAGTGCTTGCAACATTCACACCTTGCATTTGTGTTTTGGGTTAGTTTAGCGACCCAAGGCCACTCCCAGGTTTTGTCTATTTTGGGCCAATGTGACTTTTTGTTGTTGTAATATACGCTGTGCAATTAGCGATCAAGTGACGTACAATTAAACTTGGTGTTTTACCATCAATAAAGACAGCAGGATGTCCTAGAAAAGTCGGTTTGTTCTTAACACAGCTGTGTTGATTTTCACAAATATTTTCAAATGAACTGTTGTCATTTTCGGACCCTATTGATCGAGGGCTGTCCGATGATTCCCGATTCATTTTCGTGTATCGCTTGGTTTGAAAATGATAAGGGATTCTTTATGAACCCCTCTCCACACTAAAACGGGATGCGAGGATTTGACGGAGAGACGGGGAAGGTTAGTTAACAATAGTAATGCGAGAATTACACGGAAAGTACACTAGAAATGCATTATTTAAAATTCACTGGAAGTGCATGAGAATTGCACTGAAAGAATACGAGAAGCAAACTGAAAGAACACGTGAAGTGCACTGGAAGATCACGAAAAGTACACTGAAAGTACACGAGACGTACACTGGAAGAACACGAAAAGATTGCACTGGAAGTAGTTTGTACGTCGAGCTCTATTATCGATTTGTGCAATGTACACGCAAACCACCTATAAACTGCTTGCACACTGCCAATACTGCCGAGCTGCATCCACGCGCCGTCCAGCTCCCAGGGCGAATGGGCGATAGGCAGTGGGCGATAAGCAATGAATGTCGATGCTCTGAGGATAATTATATTAAGTTGCGTTCGACATTCTTTCGCCTCGAGCATTACCGGTGACGGCGAAGGCGAGGCTATGTACTATAGGTCATCGGTTCCGGCGAAGACGGCACACCACCGGGTCCAGTAAACGCTAATGAACGCGATGTCCGCCAATTCTTGGACAATCAGAAGTCCCGGTTTCTGCCTGCAATTCATTATTCTTTTGCTTTGCAGGATAATGCGATTGCGTGTATCAGCAATTGTAGGGATATTGCTGGAGCAAGTGAAGAATATCGTCGACTAGCTTATTCACCAGCTTGGGGACGTTGCTATGACATTTCAATTTAGCAGATGCATATGTGGCGAAGCGAAGGGCGGGCGGGGGTGCGGGACATGTTACTCCACCTACACCCTGTAAATCCTCAGAATTAACATTCACCCTGAGACGCTGACTGGAAAGAGGCCACTCTAAAGCCAACTCGGAGCCCCTTAACTTCTGACGTTCCGCCTCCTGTGGATGGAAAGTCAGATATTAAGGTGAAATTTCATCTGAACTGCATCCAAAGACTTCGCCAGGTGTGTAGGATCGCCATCACTTGCAGACGTCCAAGTTGGTGGGCAGCCCATGGCTCATGGACGCGTGTTCTCTACTCAATGGTGAACATATGTCCGAAACATTTCTGAGGCATGCATTTGTTCCGCCTATCAACCCCCCGAGACGGGTCGGGTTTAGTTATCTGACATGACTGTCGCCCGGAAGTCGCTTGTCCAAATGCTGGCATGTAGCTTCAACATAGCTAGTCACCAAGGAAATATTAGGTTCATGAGCCCCGAAGGTGTCGCTCATTGCAAACAATAAAATAATGGTCTTTATTTTACTCGCAACGACGTCATGCTAAACGAACATGCATTCATGCATTCATGCTAAGCGGACATTTGTTGGTACAGTTGACGCAAGGTGCCAGTTACTACTGATACCTCGTCAGAGTAAAAGAACAGAGCAAGAGAAACAGTTCATAACGTAAGCTCATAAACTGCTTAGCAGGCCTCCTGTTGTGATATGATAACCCTCGGATCGGCTTCAGCATGTTTTGCCATTGGGTGCAAAGTTAAGCGATTTACATTGTAGGTAAGCATTGAGATGGTTTGCGGATCATGTCTCCTGGGTTATTTTAACTGAAGGGGTTCAATGCAGACCTTAGTCGGACCAGGATTGAGCTCTATCCGCCACCTCTCCTCTGGCTCCTTGCTTCGGTTCAGTTGATGTAAAGTAAAGCTTCAACAGCCACCTCGCCGCTGGTTCCCTGCTTGGGTTCATATGATGTTCAGGTAACTCTTAAAGTAACAAATAACAGCGCTGGACCTATTCATAGCCTACACGAGATATTATTTTGCATACTTGCCGGAAGAACGACTAACAGATCTGGTGAAAAACAATGAAAATATCTGAGGATGAGCTCGTGGGAAGATTCCAATAGCTGCTTGGAACCCACTACACCATGCTTTTCAGACCGAATATAATTTACGAAAATATGGACTTGGATGTGGGTCTCTTTGAATTGCTTCAAACATCATTTGCTAGTTTTTTTTTAACGGGAACTACAGTTGAAATGCTTCGTTGTTTTTAGTTAAAAAAATATTTAATCACTTTATTGGAAACTAAGCACGGACCTCCAAGAGTCAGCTATATGACAGTAGCTTACCAGCAAACAAATAGATAATTAAGTAGGAAGAGTAATTACAAGCACCAAACTTACATTTCCTGATGAAGTGACTGCTAATGAAATTAATTTCGATATACGAATAATTACGTCGTCAAGTTTGCGATCAAGCAATCATACCTTGATCATCATATCATACAGGTTACATAATGCATACAAGACACCGAGCATGCATGTTTATATAACACGGTCAAGCATACACATTTAAGCATATATATACACATATGTACACACGCACGCACACACACATACATATGCATATACACACATTTATACACACATATATATATATATATATATATATATATATATATATATTCATATTAAATATGCATACCGGGGACAAGTAGTCTAGGGGTAAGTTGCCCGTCTGACAATCTAAAGATTGTAGGTTCGAGTCTCGCCTGTCGCTACTCTTCGCTCGCAGCCAACCGGCGTGAAAGATCGGCGACGCTACATGACTCAACGGTCGATGTGTCTTAAAACCAATAACCAAAACCATACAATAATAAAACCATACACTTTCAGCAGAAAGTCCTACCTTCCTCAGTGCCACGTTGCACCATGTGTTCGCCACACTCGACAATAAAAGCAAATCGTACTAAGCTGGAAACCAAGTGTCAATCGAAGCTGCCCGGAACACCTCCGATGCCAGACACTAAACGTAACTCAGTAGCTACGCATCGATCAATCTAACTGGCGAATCATTTTATCCGACAAGTCCTCCGACTTTCGACTCAGTTCAGAATATGCTGATCCATCTGTTTTTTTTTTCGTTGTTGCCGGCTAATACACACATTCACTTCAAAACCCTTTCTAGTTCAACTATGCGAAATTCTTCGATTTCATGGTCCAGTCCGTTGAATCGTTCACTCGCTGGAAGCTTTCCTCTTCCGCATCGAATGGGCAAGTGACTTGGGACTCTGATATGCACTTTGTTCCCTGTTTCTCCCACATGACAAACATCATCGCACTTTTTGCAGAACAAGCCATGCACGAATTATAAGATTTACAGTCTATAGTAGGTCTTTCTACTTTCCATCCATGAAATTCAACTTCCTGAAATAAGGCGCGGTATACACAACAATTATTTCCATAATGTTGTGCCTTGCTTTGCGTCCCATACATTACCCTTCTTGTCTTGCCATACACCAATGTATCAGCTAGGTTCGTTTCCATTCTGTATTTTAGCATAGAGCAGATTGGGAATAGTTTTATAGGCTTTCTGATCACCATACCATATGTCGTTTCTCCCTCAATCTGATGTCGGGGATATATCTGGAATAAGTAATTACCATTGGGACCGTTTTGGCCGTATATTTACGTTAAGCCACTTTCATTAGGAAAGGTTCTGTCAATTTGATTGGCCTTATGTACCTGCTTATTAACTTCCTTGAGTGGGTACCCTTCTGCAATAGGCGGTCTCTAATTATGTTTTCGTTCTCATGCATGATTACATAATGCATACAATGTAGGTGCATAATTACAGCATTATGTAATCAACTGTGTGTATGTGCATGACTACAGCATACAGAGGTGGAACAAGCCTAGCTGATAAAATGAGTATGGCAAGACGAGAAGGGTAACGCATGTGACTCAAAGCGCAAAGCACGAAGTTTTGGAAATTGTGGAGATAAAAAAAATTGGTGTGCATGCCGCGTCATATGTCAGGAAGTTGAAGTGCCAGGAAAGAAAGCAGGAAGACCTATTGTAGGTTGTACATATTCTAATCTCGTGCATGGTGTGTTCTGCAAAAGTATGATTATGTTTGTTATGTGGAAGATACAGGGAACAAATTTTATCCCAGAGCCCAAATTCATTCCTTTTCCATTCGGTGTGGAAAAGGAGAGCTTCCAGTGAGTAAAAACTTTAGCGGACCGGATCACGATATCAAAGATTTTCGCATAGTTGGCTGAAAATTGTTGGAAGGAAAATGTGTTTCATAGACGGCTACGGAAAAACAAGTCCATCGGCATATTGCGAACCGAGTCGAATGTAGGGGGACTTAATCGGAGAAAATGATTAGCCCGCTCGATTATTCGATGCGTGACTGCTTAGTTGTGCTTGGTTGAATGTTTTCTAAACAGCTTCCATTGCCACCTTATTTTCAGTTTAGCATGCCTTTATTGTCGAGTGTAGGAACACATGGCACAACGTGGCACGGAACAAGGTACAATGTTGTTCCGAAACTGCATGCTGATTTAACTTGAATATTGCTGATCCGCACCAGTTTTCATCAGTTTAAATGTATATATATATATATATATATATATATTTTTTTTTTTTTTTTTTTTTTTTTTTTTGTGTGTGTGTGTGTGTTTTTGTGTGTTGTGTGTGTGTGTGTGTGTGTGTGTGTTGGGTGTGTGTGTGTGTGTGTGTGTGTGTGTGTGTGTGTGTGTGTGTGTGTGTGTGTGTGTGTGTGTGTGTGTGTGTGTGTGTGTGTGTGTGTGTGTGTGTGTGTGTTGTGTGTGTGTGTGTGTGTGTGTGTGTGTGTGTGTGTGTGTGTGTGTTGTTGTGTGTGTGTGTGTGTGTGTGTGTGTGTGTGTGTGTGTGTGTGTGTGTGTGTGTGTGTGTGTGTGTGTGTGTGTGTGTGTGTGTGTGTTTGTGTGTGTGTGTGTGTGTGTGTGTGGTGGTGTTTGTGTGTATATGTGTGTGTGTGTGTGTGTGTGTGTGTGTGTGTGGGGGTGTATGTGGGTGTGTACGTTTTAGGGCGATACCTACAAGGTGCCGTCTATTGGACCACTGCATCGTATTCTGAACAAAGCGTTTATCTTTAAGCTCTTAAACTGCATGGATTATTGACGTGAAAATACAATACACTATATTGCTGCATAGCATCAGGTGCATTGCCTTTTTGCATTATCAGTGGACGCAAGGGCTTTTTAGTAATAGTAGTTGTTGAGTAATATACGGCTACGCCATCCGCTCAGCACCCTTTCTGCTCAGGAACCTCAAACAACAGCTTCCGGCAGTACAGGCCAACGGTTCTGAACGGTGCATGGCCAACGCAGCTGATGTGCCATTATCTCCAAGTAACGAACCAGCCAATAGGTCAACTTTGAACCTAAACTCTCTGAAAGGTGGAAGTGTTATCCGTGTTGGTAAACTCCACGCGAAAACAGATTGCTTCTAATATAAAAGCGTCATCAAGACGTCTTACTGGGCGGATATAAATCGTCCGGCTGAACGCTGTCAGCTCAAATTCAGCTTGGGCGTTCTTTTAGCGGTGCATCCCCGGTAATTTCTCATGCGTTATAATTCCTTTCTTGATAGGCTTTCTCTCTCAGTCAGAAAGCCTTCTCACCTCGACAAGATGGTGGGGGTGGGGTGCACCCTCACCGCCCCATTGATGACTGCTGCGACATCCGTGAGGTGGGAGGTCTGGGAGGAGTGAGAGTGGACACCAACGTCTGTGATGTTGTCACTCCACACTGGTTAGAAGAGCACCATTCCATACCGCTATATCACACACTCACTTTATCCGTACGCCCAGCTTTCGTTCAGCCGCTCGTCGGCGAAATATTCAGCCACTTCGCATCGCCTGCTCCCGTGCTCTTCCACCAGTTGCTCCCGTCAGCAGCTCTCCCCGTCCACATCGACGAGATGCTTTCCGCGAGATCGTCGGGCGGAGTCGCCCAATTCCAGCCCGCTTTGTCCCTTCCATGACGTCACACCGCTTGTGTAGTTCCGGCCGCTGGCGAGACGATCGACGAGCTGGCCGTACCTCCGTCAGCGACAACAGGCTGGCGATCATTAGCGGAGTGTGTGGGTGGGGCAGGGGGGGGGGCGGTACCCGGATACGGGCCCGGATAGCGCCGGATCCCGTCCGCCCGGCCTGGAGGTGACGGCGGGGACGGTACCCGACTACGGGCCCGGGTAGCGCCGGATCCCGCCCGCCCGGCCTGGAGGTGACGGCGGGGGCGGTACCCGACTACGGGCCCGGACCCGCAGCTGGGGACTGCCGGAGCCCGCCCGCTCGGCCTGGAGATGACGGCGGGGGCGGTACCCGACACTACGGGCCCGGACCCGTAGCCGGGGACTGCCGGAGCCCATCCGCCCGGGCTGGAGATGACGGCGGAGGCGGTATCCGACTACTGGCCCGGACCCGTAGCCGGGGACTGCCGGATCCCGTCCGCCCGGGCTGGAGATGACGATCCCCAGTCGGACCGTCGACGACGATTCGTGTCTTGTGTCGCCCACGCGGCCAGCCCTCACACCGACGCAAAATGTGTCGGTGTGTTCTTCCAGATCACGTCAGAGTTAAATTGGCCGTACAGACGTTCCCTAGCTTCACCATTGTTCCTTCGTCCGCTTTATGGCGTTCAGGGTCTGCCGTGCAAACACCCTCGAAATATTTTATGTGATAGCTCAGTGGATTGACAAGATATGCATGCGAAGCCTTGAATACTCACATGGGGCACAACTTTCCACCATATTCATCCAGTTTTTTTTCCAAGTATTTATTAGCTGCAAAGTTATACCCTGAAAAGTTATACCCGGAAACCCGGCTATACACGGTGCAGCGTGCATCACCGGCTGTCTTGTGCGACGCAAGACCGGTCTGCGTCGCCGACTGCTGGCCGGGTGACGTGTAGCCTAGGGGTAAGTTGTTCGTCTCATAATCGAAACGTTGTGGGTTCGAACCTCACCTGTCGCTACTCTTCGCCCACGGCCAATCGACGTGAGAAATTGGCAACGCTACATGACTAAAGGATAAATGTGTCTTAAAACCAAGAACCAACCAACCAGCTGCTGGCCGGCTGTCCTGTTCTGCGTCGCCCGCTGCTGGCCGGTTGTCCTGTTCTGGATCGTTGGCTGCTGGCCGACTGTCCTGTTCTGCGTCGTTGGCTGCTGGCCGGCTGTCCTGTTCTGCGTCGTTGGCTGCTGGCCGGCTGTCCTGTTCTGCGTCGTCAGCTGCTGGCCAGCTGCCCTGTTCTGCGTCGTCAGCTGCTGGCCGGCTGTCCTGTTCTGCGTCGTTGGCTGCTGGCCGGCTGTCCTGTTCGGCGTCGTCGGCTGCTGGCCGGCTGTCCTGTTCTGCGTCGCCGGCTGCTGGCCGGCTGTCCTGTTCTGCGTCGTTGGCTGCTGGCCGGCTGTCCTATTCTGCGTCGCCGGCTGCTGGCCGGCTGCCCTGTTCTGCGTCGTCGGCTGCTGGCCGGCTGCCCTGTTCTGCGTCGTTGGCTGCTGGCCGGCTGTCCTGTTCTGTGTCGTCAGCTGCTGGCCGGCTGTCCTGTTCTGCGTCGTCAGCTGCTGGCCGGCTGTCGGACGGTGGCTTTGGTCGGCTCGCGTCTGTGAGCCGTGCCGCAGCTGGGCATGAAATGGAAGTTGGCAGCATATTCAGAAACACATTAGGCAGCACATTCGACAGCACATTCGCAGCATATTCAGCAGCAGACTCGGCAGCACATTCATTGGTTGTCGGAAGCTCTTCAAATCAAGGATTAACCAAGTGTCAGTCAATGTCCAGTCAGTCGAGTGTTGATTCGTGCACAGTACTGTTGGTTTCCTGCCAAGAATTGTGTTGGAAAAAATAAAAATTACATTTCTCAATAACACCCGTTGCTTTTCAGTTGTAAGAAAAAAGTTTCCAGCCAATTTCATTGGGTGGTAAAGGTTTATCCACGCAGTGATTTTAAGCGAAATCGTTGAGGCCTCCCCATAGACAACAACATTTTTAAATGACATAATTTTCCCTATGGGAATACATCCACAACGAGATTAACAAACGTATTTGGTCCACGAGTACTTTTTATTGACATAGGGTCTGGTTGGTTTTCTCCAAAGAAGTGTGCTGGGAAAATAATTCCAAAACATATTTCTCCAAAACACCCGTTGTTTTTCAATTCTAAGAAACACGTCTTGAGCAAATTTCATTCGGTGGAACAGGGCTATCTACACAGTGATTTGAAGCGAAATCGTAAGGGCTTTCCCATAGACAACAAAATGTTAATTAATAATGCTTTTGAGTGACATTTTGTTTCCCAAAAAGGGGGGCGGGAAAAATTAAAATTAAGTGTATGGTGTGGTTACTGATATTGTTCCATCTCACCGAGCAACACACGGGTTAGTGTATGAAATGAAAAATATAAAGGAAAAGTGCCACAAGTGCAAATACGTGGTGGTATCTATAAATATATATGTACTATAACGGGCGACCCTACCTACAAATAAAAAAAAAAAAAAATATATATATATATATATATATATATATATATAAACTTGTGAGCCATGACTGTAACTGCAGTCTGCCTTCACTTCCGGAACCATTCTATTCGGCGGACCAGTTTTTGTACAATAGCGAGTTCCTTGAACGTCGAGTCCACAGAAGCCATTAGCGCGTCTGAGCGGATAACTGAGATGTCCGCTGGCTGTGTGAGGAAGGCCAGCGGCTCATTAGACCCGTCAGCGCTCTGTCCTGTCACCTGCTGGGGCGGAATGTAAATCCCTCGCGTGCCGCGACCGCACCACTGACGGCGTCGACAGTGAATCGCGCGGCGGCGGCGAGCCCGTCGCATTCGGCATTGGTATTCGCGGGCCCGGCCGGCTGCATCGCCCAGCTGGCGTTAATAGGGGCGCGGCGCGTGCGTACTGCGCTTGTACCGCGCCGGTCACATTGTCGCAGCGTGATCCGTCTCCGGCACGTGGGTACAGGGCTGCACCGCCAGCTGCCCGTGCTCCTATGCAAGCTTCGTCTAAGACAGGGATTAGCAGCCAGGGTAGCTACCCGAGGGTTACAGTAGGGAACTACTCTGGTTCTCGTTGGGAAAAAGGATATGGTGGAATTGTCAGGTGTGATTTGTGCTGTATGGTTCTTCATGACATCGTTCCCGTGCGAGAGGTGTCTGATCTCATAGACGTTTCACACGCTGGTCTGTGGGGACGAGTAGTCTAGGGGTAAGATGTCCGTCTCACAATCGAAATATTGTGGGTTCGAGCCTCACATGTCGCTGCTCTTCGCCCGCAACAAATCGGCGTGAGAGATTGGCGACGCTACGTGACTCAACGGCCGACGTGTCGTAAAACCAATAGCCACCACCACCACACGCTGGTCTGTGGGAAAAGCACATATGCCCATGCTGCGGTGCATGTTGCGTGACCACACAAATATCAGACGAGCAGGACACTTTTGGGTGGTCAACTGTAGCACATTCACCGTCCGGTGAGCTATGGGTTTCGGAATATGCACTTATCTACACACGGGTATGTTTTAAGTGGTCGGTGTCCGTTTCGTCGCTCCTAACGAGAAAGCTACTGCTGTGAGAATTTTCCATGAAATGTAGCCCTGGTCCCAATAGCATACAGATGCAACGATACGGAAAGGGGATATATATATATATATATATATATATATATATATATATATATATATATATATATATATATATATATATATATATATATATATATATATATGCATACATATATACATGCATATATATATGATATATATATATATATATATATATATATATATATATATATATATATATATATATATATATATATATTATATATACGAAGGGGGAGTTACAGCCACAAGCTGGATCTGTGATTTGTGCTTACCAAGTATTTCGGGAGATCACATTTTTGGGAGCGTTCCCTAGTCGTATTTCTTAAAGCGAGTGTGCCTGGTTTCTTGTCCACGCGCGCCTCGTTTCCCACGACCATCGTATCCGCGAAGCCCACGCCTTAACCCACTTCCATCACGCTCACTTTGGTCCGGCTTTGTGGACCAGGCATTGGTGGCGTGAAAAATGGCTGCGGCGGGCCTGATTGTCCTGTCGCTGCTGCTTTAAGCAGACAGAGCGACAAGGGCCGATGCCATTGTCGGGTGGCGGTGAGGTGTGGGCCAGGTCGGCGTGTCGTGTGCGGCCCGTTGTTCCCCACGACCGGGGTAGCACCCCCCAGATTGATATCGCCCGTCCACGTCATTCACCCTCTTCAGTTCATGGTTAATGGAGTAGAAGAAACGAGGTCTGCTTTTTCTGTCGACCAATGGCCGCCCCTTGCAAAAATGTGTGATAACGCCTCTGCTCCCGTGACGCTGCTTGGGGGCTCCTGCCGGTCCATGAGAGACGTAAGCTTGGTGTTGAACAGTTGCTGGTACTGTAGTTACTGCGCTGGTCGATACCTGCAGCCAACAAATCACATCACATAAATAGCACTTTGCAGTTTGCTTATCACGACGACGTTCCGTCGAGTCCAGGTGAACTTAGATCTGTGACTAATCCGCAAGTCAATTCTACATTTATAGCTGTTATGTCGCTGCTCGTAGCGATCATTTATCCTATAATTCTGTAATTACACAGCTGAGTCGTCCTAGCTCAGCCTACGTAATCCAAGTAAGCCATGCTATTTAACGATAATTATAATGCTAAATGTGGATAACGTTGTTTTAATTACAGCTGTAGCTAGTGAACACACGCATAAAACAAGCAAGCACGTCAGGGCCAATGTTCTTCCTGGTGTGGATACTGTGGATAGTGTGTATTGTTTCTGTGATGTACTGGATGGTGTCCATAGTGAACATTAGTCTTGTGTTGAAGTGGATAATGGGCCTGGTGCCATTGCTCTTCTGGTATGGTGGATAATATGAATAGTGGGCATAGTGTTCCTGTGCTGTAGTGGATAATGCGGATGGTGGACGTTGTTCCTGTGCTGTAGTGAATAATGTGGATGGTAGCCATTGTTCCTGTGATGTGGATAATGTGGATGGTGGGCATTGTTCATGAGCGATGTTGGATAATCGTTCTACCAACGCTCCGGGCGACAGTGCCCTTTGCAATGCTCATCTGTGGATCACACTTGAGCGAACACTGCGACAAACCCTGCTGAAGGTGGAAGGCGCGAAGTGCGGATCGGCGGACAAGTCCTGCGCGACTTGAAACCACGTGTTCATTCTGCGCGGACCCATGCTGGTCGCATGGGCTGCTTCCGCAGGCACAGTGTCCCGCGGGATGGTCACCGTACCGTTGGCCACGTCTGGCACGGCCACCAGTGGCACGGCCACGACTGGCACGGCCACCAGTGAGTGGCACGACCACCACTGCCACACGGTGGTGCTTTTTGTGATGGCTGGCGCGGGCCGGGCGGCTGGGATATAAATAACGCCTTATAACTGACGCTAAGCCCAATCGCACACACACATATCTCATCGGTGCCTGTCGGAGCGACAGGAGCGGGAGGGGGCGCACGTGCTGTCCGTGTCGCCTGCCTCGCCACACACACGGGTCGGCCGTATCAATAGCCGTCGCAGACGCCACGACGCCCCTTTGTGCGGCGGCAAAGTTCACATTATCATGCGCTCGTTATAGTGCTACACTGCGGGCATATATTTACATAAAGGAATTCGCCACGCATTGTGTTTATTTTTTGCATGGGAGTGGGGTGTTTCGATCGGACGTTCCACGGTGGCTCCATGTGGGTATTGTGGGAAGAATTTTCGTGTGGTCTCAGTCAGCGATGATTTTGCCGATGATAGATCGGCTTTCAAGGCGTTTGATCGGGATAGTTATTTAGAGCAGCTCCCAAAGCCCGGGACCAAATTGGAAGGCGCTGGGAAAAGAGACATCGAATGAAGTAGGTGCAAAAGGAAGCTTTGCTCTTCCCCGCTTATGCTCACACGAAATCTTTCCCAGTGTTGGAATTAATCTACAGACAAACAAAAGCAACCTATGAATTGATCTTGAAGCGTTTGTCTTTTTCCTTCTCTGTTGCACCAGTGCTTCGCTGGAATTCCCTGGGTCACCCATGGGTATATATATATATATATATATATATATATATATATATATATATATATATATATATATATATATATATATTACTTCGGATTTATAACATCGGGATTTTATTTTTCCTGTATTTGTATTTGAGTATTTGATGTATTTGAGTATATGCAGTGAATTGCCGACCAATATATATTTGTACTCATGTGAGACGTCCGATGGGAAGATATTGCAGAGCCCCGCCGCCGGCACCCAATTGAATGAAAGCCGCTGTCTCTTCTGCCGTGCCATAAACAACGGACGGCATAATGCAGCGACGGGGATTTAGCGCAGCCACGTCGACAAGCGGCTGCACAGTGTGCAGTGTGGACAATCGCGGAGACCTGTTGGTCGTGGCGGTGGAGGTGGCGGTGGCGGTGGCGGTGGCGGTGGCGGTGGCGGTGGCGGTGGCGGTGGCGGTGGCGGTGACGGTGGCGGTGGCGGTGGCGGTGGCGGTGGCGGTGGCGGTGGCGGTGGCGGTGGCGGTGGCGGTGGCGGTGGCGGTGGCGGTGGCGGTGGCGGTGGCGGTGGCGGTGGCGGTGGCGGTGGCGGTGGCGGTGGCGGTGGCGGTGGCGGTGGCGGTGGCGGTGGCGGTGGCGGTGGCGGTGGCGGTGGCGGTGACGGTGGCGGTGGCGGTGGCGGTGGCGGTGGCGGTGGCGGTGGCGGTGGCGGTGGCGGTGGCGGTGGCGGTGGCGGTGGCGGTGGCGGTGGCAGTGGCGGTGGCGGTGGCGGTGGTGGTGGCGGTGGCGGTGGCTGTGGCGGTGGCTGTGGCGGTGGCGGTGGCGGTGGCGGTGGCGGTGGCGGTAGCGGTAGCGGTAGCGGTGGAGGTGGCGGTGGCAGTGGCGTTGGCGGTGGCGTTGGCGGTGGCGGTGGCGGACCGTGATGGGTGGTGACCGGTGCTAATGTATAACTGGGCGGACCGCCGGTGCACGAGTACCGCCATCTGCCCGTCGGCCTGTCGTCCGCCGCCTTAACTGCTGTCCGCCGGTCCACATCAATATTCTATATCTCTTCATTAGTGCCCGCTTGCGGTGCACGGCATCGCCGGAGGCAGATGCAATTACGCTTATATGATGCTACCGACTGCAAGGTTCAACAAGGCAATCACAATTGAAATTTGTCGGTAATGGACGGCGGGTATGGGTGGTAGAGGCGGTGGTGGCGGCAGCGGTAGCAGCGGCGGTGGTAGCAACGGTGGCAACCGCGGCGGTATCGGCGCTGGTAGTCGTGGTGGTGGCAGCAGTGATATGCCAGCCACCACCGATGGCTACGCTCTGTCCGGCTGTAAACGCGGTCATTGGTAGCGGCGATGGTGGCAGCACAGCTATGCCAGCCCCGCCGATGGCCACGGTCTTTCCGCTGTAGAATGTTGCGCCCGACAGTTGCCAGTTTCGCTGCCGACAGTCACAGTTGACGGAGCTTTGAGATTAGTGTGGGGAGGCTGTCAATGTGCGTGGACGTCGCAACGCATGTCGTACTTTCTGCCCTCGAGGTGAATGGGCTGTGTATTCATGCACTGTCCTTTCACATTTACTCTGTTTATCTCATTTGTCGTCCTATAGTATCTATCTAACGACGGAACAGCCAAGAGCCAGGAGGATTCATATAAGTGTTTTACGTCATCCGTGATATATTTTGTTATTCATGTAAAACTTGTAATATTCCCCAGTTGGTCGTTAGAGTTTCGTTAAAGTTAAAAGGGTTGCATTGCACATGAAATGCCTTTAGTCGATGTAGCCAAGTGCATTAAATCTTTGGTTTTGAAATCGTGAGTTGGAATTTGACAACCGGCGGGATTACCGAATCCACTCGCGACCGACCGGCGTGAAAAGGCGGCGACGCTAGATGACCTAGCAGTTAATTGTGTCACAAAGTAACCCAAATTTATCTCCCAAGATGCTTTAAAAAATCCATAGGGCCCATACCCGAAAGCTGAAAGCGTGCCTGAGGTAGGAAGGTACTTTCAGGCATGGGCATAGGCCAGGGGATCGTGCAGTTTTGAACCACCTACCGAAAACAAATCTAGCATTCGGCCTCTTCACAAGCGGAATTTGAGGCCGAAATGTGCAGTGCAAATCACAGCTGTTATTTTCACTGCACATTTTGGACATAAATCCATTCTGGACGTCCTCCACAAAAATTACGAGAACTACCAACAATCACTTGTAACGCAGTGGGCCACACATGTCTAGATAGTATGGGCCACACAAGATAGTATGTTTAACTCATACTATCTTGTGGGGTCTTCTACGTCCCCATAATACTTTTTCCGCGATATCAGACAAATGGCGACTGGCAGCGGGGTGAAATCTTCAACATATTTTATTTAATTGCTTTTGCGTCTAACATGAACACTGCAACCTCTGGTCTTGTAAGGTTATTGACCTAACTAAAGTCAAAGAGGACACCTCCAAAAGGAGGACCACCTCCTGTTTGAGGATCTCACACACATACAAAGGAATGGAAACCGAACTTGCTATGTGAGTATTTTTGGGTACTGCCCCCAACACGAAGATATTTGAATTTTTGTTGGAAGTCAGGTCAGTGACTTATGTCACTGACCTTACTGTTACAGTCGCCCGTATGTCTGTATGTCACCTGTATGTCACAGTCACCTTTGGGCTATTTTGGGACAATTTTTGTGTAGTATGCTGCTCTTCTAACAACATTCTTATTTTGTTATGTATGCAGAAGGATCAGGAGAAGTTCGCCATCCAATTTTCTTGACCTCCGTGAAATGGCCTGAGTGAATGTCGGGTTTTACTTTGATGAAGAAGAAACGGGATTGATGAAGAGAACAGGCCCTCACGTTGAAAACGTACCGCTCGGCAACGCAGATATTTGTGCAGTGCACGTAGACATGCAGACGCGCTATACCCAAGGGCACCGGTTCTGTTTTGGCGCCCATGCTGGACAACCCGTGCACGAACTGGCACTCAGATTCCCTGTCGTAGCACTGTGTGAACGAGACCCAGGGCCAAATTTAAACCAAAGGCTTCTCACCTTCAGGACGGTCGCATGAGCCTAGTGCGTCAACGTGGTCGTTAATACCCCTCTCTTACTTAGTGAATACAATAGTTGCCTGCTTACATTTAAGTTCATTGGCATGGTCGGCAACATAGCGTCATCACACAGCGACGTCGGACAACATTGGGAGTGTGCCCGTCATTGGGACAGCATTGGGGGTGTACCCGTCATTGGGACAGCATTGGGAGTGTACCCGTCATTGGGATACAACATTTGGAGTGTACCCGTCATTGGGACAACTTTGGGAGTGTGACCGTCATTGGGACAGCATTGGGAGTGTGCCCGTCATTGGGACAACATTGGGAGTGTACCCGTCATTGGGACAGCATTTGGGGTGTACCCGTCATTGGGACAACATTGGGAGTGTGCCCGTCATTGGGATACAACATTTGGAGTGTACCCGTCATTGGGACAACTTTGGGAGTGGACCGTCATGGGACACATTGGGAGTGTGCCCGTCATTGGGACAACATTGGGAGTGTACCCGTCATTGGGATACAACATTTGGAGTGTACCCGTCATTGGGACAACTTTGGGAGTGTGACCGTCATTGGGACAGCATTGGGAGTGTGCCCGTCATTGGGACAGCACTGGGAGTGTACCCGTCATTGGGACAGCACTGGGAGTGTACCCGTCATTGGGACAGCACTGGGAGTGTACCCGTCATTGGGACAGCACTGGGAGTGTACCCGTCATTGGGACAGCACTGGGAGTGTGCCCGTCATTGGGACAACATTGGGAGTGTACCCGTCATTGGGACAACACTGGGAGTGTGCCCGTCACTGGGACAACATTGGGAGTGTATCCGTCATTGGGACAACACTGGGAGTGTACCCGTCATTGGGACAACATTGGGAGTGTGTCAGTCATTGGGACAACATTGGGAGTGTACCCGTCATTGGACCAGCACTGGGAGTGTACCCGTCATTGGGACAACATTGGGAGTGTACCCGTCGACGGGAGCCGGCACGCGACCTTCGAAGCGGCCGGTGGACAGCGTCGTCGACCAGGGCCGCCAGCCGAGCCGCTGATGATTTATCCCGCTCCGGTCACGCGCCCGCTTCTCGTTCCGCTATCGTTTCTGCCATCAATCCTTGGTTGTTGTTTTTCGCATACACTGCCGGCGTACGTCCCACGCAGCCGGCGTAAACACCCCGCTCGCGCCCACAACTGACCAATGAATGAACGCCGCCGACGGCCAGCCGGTCGGCAAAAAATGCCTCCGTATTCCGCCGCGTCCACAGCAAGCGAGCACCGTCGGCCCGAAAGTGGCGGCGCCTGTTGTCGGCCCGGCCACAGTCGAAGATATACCATCTGCGGCCGTCCGTCCGCTGACGGTGAGCGATGTGCCGACCGACGTGTGCTGAGCACGTCCGCACAACAGACGAGCACGCCGCTTCATGTGGACGAGTGGAGAATCCACCGAGCACGCTGGTCCGCATGCATATCATGCATATCATACACCTCGGCGAGTTGCTACCACTTCCGGTTGGATTGGCGCTGATAAGCGGATCGCATTGACTCCTTGGCTGGACTGGACTGGACTGGACTGGACTGGACTGGACTGACTGCGACTGGACTGGACTGGACTGGACTGGACTGGACTGGACTGGACTGGACTGGACTGGACTGACTGGACTGACTGGACTGGACTGGACTGGACTGGACTGACTGGACTGGACTGGACTGGACTGACTGACTGGACTGGACTGGACTGGACTGGACTGAACTGGACTGACTGGACTGGACTGGACTGAGACTGACTGGACTGGACTGAACTGAACTGGACTGGACTGACTGACTGACTGGACTGGACTGACTGACTGGACTGACTGGACTGGACTGGACTGGACTGGACTGGACTGACTGGACTGGACTGGACTGGACTGACTGACTGGACTGGACTGGACTGACTGGACTGGACTGGACTGGACTGACTGGACTGACTGGACTGGACTGGACTGAACTGGACTGAACTGACTGGACTGGACTGACTGGACTGAACTGACTGAACTGAACTGGACTGAGACTGAACTGGACTGAACTGGACTGGACTGGACTGACTGGACTGAACTGAACTGAACTGACTGAACTGAACTGGACTGGACTGACTGAACTGGACTGGACTGAACTGGACTGAGACTGGACTGGACTGAACTGAACTGGACTGAACTGAGACTGGACTGGACTGGACTGGACTGAACTGGACTGAACTGGACTGGACTGGACTGGACTGACTGACTGGACTGGACTGGACTGGACTGGACTGGACTGGACTGGACTATTCTTTTATGGTTTGATAATCTATATTTTTATGCTTTGGTAATCTTGCAATGTCGGTTTTTAATAGAAAGTCAATGCCGAAAAACAATTCATGTCGACATAATGGGGTAGTTTAGGTTGTGCGATGCAAATTTTACACTATTTCGCCATGCAAGTTCGAAGTAAACCGTACAAATGATCTAATCCAAAATGGGCTTAGTCCACACTGAGCAGTTTATCTTGACCTGACCTCAGGCCACTTGAGGCAGGTCAAGCAAATTCGATAAGGAACTCACCTGAAAGCTTCTGCATGCCTGTCAAGGCAAACACGTTGTTAGACGAGAATGCATATTCCAAAAATTGGAAAATTGGCCCATAATTCATCGAAGTTTACCGGGACCTTATGCCGCTTACCTAATCTCAAACCAAGATGCGAGATATACATTTTGGACACGATTGCACTCACGTAGTAGGTTTCATTTCAGTATCTCTTCATGTTTACAAGTTATCGATCCTCAAACATTTTTTAAGTGGTCCTCTGAATTGAGCTAGGTCTTAGCTAGGTCTTGGTCTTCTTAGAGGACGTTACCCGACTTGACTTCAAAATGTTCACGTCAGACGGAAAAGCGATCAAGAGCCAGGTATTGAAAATTTTGCGCCGCAGCCCATCATCGCCTTCCATGCCATCGCGTAAAAACAAAACGTGGGGGGTGGGGACACCCAGAGGCAGAGCAGGCTAATTATTATGGTACAGGGCACCCACGCTGTGCTAATTTGAAGCAATATTTCGTTTGCTTGGTCGATTAAATGGTGCAATCGAGTAGTAAATCGAATAAGTTCGGACATCAGTCTTCTTTGTTCACCTGGCTGCAAGATGTCCCGCGCTTCCTTTGCATTAAATTGCATTGCTGTCGCTGTTGAATGCATTAGTATTTGAAGATTAATTTCATTGATTCATGACCCTATACCGAAAGGAAACGATTGCTTTGTTGGGACACAAAATCAGCTGCATTGTTTCCTAAGAATAGCACCAGAACGGAGCCATACGGAAATGAAGCAATACAATTGAGTCCAGTCGGCGAACCAGACGGTCATGGCACGCAACGATTTTGCCGACCATAACGTGCGCCCCACGATATTTTGGTTCAAACTATATGGCCTCGATCGAGCAGTGTTTGAAGGTAAAAGTGTTTGTAAATCAGACGTAATTTCAGCAGCATGGTGTAGCAACGCCAATTGCAGCGGATCGTATGCCTCAGCGTTGAGCTCAGGTTGGGCGAAGAGTTAATGGCTTGTCTGGGTCTGGTGACTGTAGACGATCGTTACCATTAACTATTGCAAAGCAGAACATTGGCCGGATCCATTCTGCCTTGGATGGATTACTGAAGTGGGCGGATAGCTGCCAAAAATTACTATTGCGGTGCATAGTATCGGTCTCTGTCGTTAAATTCAATTATTGCGGTCTCTTTCAGGTATAAGGCTGAGCCCTTCATCGCACAGAATGAACATAAATTGCATTAAAATCATACAAGTGAATATAGGAACATCAGGTTCACGAGGGTAATTTTCGTACCCTTTCTCGATGGAGAAATTATTGCAGTTGCAAGGAAGTGCACTTATAAACACTTTCGCATCAGGAATGTGATATTTGTATATACATATATATATATACATATATATCCATATCTATATACATGTGTATGTATATTTATATATATATATATATATATATATATATATATATATATATATATATGTATATTTATATATATATATATATATATATATATATATATATATATATATATATATATATATATATATATATATATTCCTCACAACTGCAATAACGTTTTCACGAAAAAATAGCATGCAACATATATTGTGCTGCGATATTCATTTGTATTATGTTAGTGCAATGTATCTTCATATGCGCGGATGAAGGGCTGATATATGAGCCCGAAACGCGTCCTAATAATTAATGAGCATTCCGTAGACAAGTATGCAGCAATTTTATCCCTACAATTATAAGTAACCAAATAACAATTGTTCTGTTTGTAAAAGAGGACTTATCCTCCAGGGCTATTCCCGCGATCAGTGAATGCGATATGGCTGGAAAGCTGATACATGGAGCTAGTACAGTAGTTCGGTAGTTCAGTAAGACCACAGATTATCAGGGTGCCTTGGCAAGCTGTGGCGGCCGTCACTGAAGTCTGAAATATGCATGATTCGCCACTGTACAGCTGACGTGATTTGCCTTGTACTGAAGTCACCCAGCTACAACATCCGGATGCATCCGGAAATGCGCAGCACCTCGAAATAGAATCTTTGCGAGGCAGCCAATTCCTGGAAGGACTCTGACACAACTGCCCGATGTATCAGATGACTGGTGAAGTACCGAACAGGAGGAGGAGCAGAGCATAAAGGTGGCCATGTTTAGGCGTATAAACACTCGGGGACAGATGGAAGCAGTCGCTAGGGAATGCAGGTATTTTGCTATGCAGGTTTTGTCCATTAGATGAGCGAGTGTGTCGATCCTGATTATTTCTCGGCCTGCGATTACATTTTGGGCGAAACAAAGTGGGAGGAAATAAATACACCTACACCCTCATTGCAGCAATCCCGGTAACGCCTCCAATGTTTTCCCTTAAATACTTGATCATCAATCAACTTATCTAGTTAAGCGCAATTCTTAGCTTTTTTAACAGAAGCTGGACCCAGAGTGAAAGGCCGCCCCGGTAGCTCAGTTGGTTAGAGCGCTGGTCTGTACTGATCTCCCCTGTCCTGGCAACACAGGGTTCGAGTCGCTTCGCGCGCTTGCATTTAGCCCCCGGCCGGGAGTGTCAGTTGGCAGTTGGCCCGATAAGGTCGGGGACGAGCTACCGGGTGGCCGTGTCGGTGCATTGGCGGCACGTTATAATTTGGGTCTAAATTCTGCCATTGAACTGGAGTTCATGGATCGGGTGGTGGGGCCAGGGTTCACGCAACAAGCTATGCTTAGCAATAGAACGCTGGCTCCTCAAGCCACCCCAGCAACAACTCGGATTAAATTTATTTATTTATTTAAAAAAAAAGCCAGCTGCAATCAGTGGGGTGACGATGCCATCCCATTCAGTGTGCATGATAACGTGAAGTAGTGCTATTTTGCAGGGAATGTTCTTTAAGAATCATGTGTTTTACGTACACAGAAGGATATATTCTCTTGGAATATAAAATACGTCAACACGGTATGAAAAGCACAAAAAATATTTTGGCTCGTTAGGCGATGTGATAGTCTATTGGCCTCACGTTCGCTTCACTCCGGCTGCCCACCACAGATCATCCACTGCACGGTGCTGTGCAATTTCTGCACTCAACCTGCAAAGGTTCGGACTAATTTACAAGTGGGCAAGACACCGGCCGGAACTACGAGAGTACGACTGTCATTACAAACAAACACACAAACACGCCAGCGCACACCAGGACCACAGAACCGTGTCGCTCGACCGTCTCCCAGCGACTGCCAGTCGGGGAGGGGGCGGTTCTCTGAGGACGCGCCGGCGGCTGACAAATGCACGGCGCCATTTTCGTCGGCCACCGCGCGGTCGTCGGCAGGCCATTGTCTTAAAACGCAAATCTTGCCGCGGTCGCGGCCCGGCGGCGTCGCCGGCCGGCCGGATGGAAGGATACTGGACGCGTCACAGTTGCACTTACAGTAGGTCGGCTGGCTGACATTGGTTGCGGCATTTACAGTTACAGGACAGCATTATAGCAATAGTCACTGCACGTGGAGGGCATGTATCGTGAAAAATGTAAATAAAGAAATATCTGAATATTATTATGTCAGTATACCCATTTGATGGCTGAAACAGTACATCTTTAGAAACTTCGTTACAAAAGCAATACAATGCGAGAATCTCACAGTCTTGGAAGAGCGATGATTATTCGATATGCAGATGTAATCTACCACAATTGCGGACCGGTGGCGGCATGACACCACAATATTGGACCATCGGCGCAACATGAGTTATTTGAGATATGGAGCACATTGAACGCCGCTCACTGCCTACCACAGGTGTGCCATCCAGCCGACGGTGCAACACTGTGGCACCCCGGGTCATTATGGTATGACTAGATACTGCCAACGCTCTGATGGACGTGCTGGCTGATCTTGATGGACGTGCTGGAAATTGATCAGCCAGCATGTGCTGGCTGACCAATTTCCCAGGGCACCGTCTCGGTGTGTGACGAACCGAATGAGTAACGACATACTTACGACGTGTGAGGTAGTGTCCTGGGACGGAATGTCCGTGGACGGAGGGGTCGGTCTGAGACGTCGTGATATGTCAGACAAGTTGTGGAATGGTTGTGTAATAGTCGCGTAATGGACGGGCCATAGTCGCATAATAGTCGTGTAATAGCCGTGCAATAGCCGTGCAATAGTCATGTAATAGTTGGACAATAGTCGTGCAATGCCTGTGCAACAGTAGTGCAACAGTGGTGCAATGGTCATGTGATGTTTCTCCGATTCTTCGAGTCGCACTGACCACTGTGTATCGGACCGAGGACACCGTCACCATTCCAGGACAGTACCGCGGTCCGCACTGTGTATCGGACCGAGGACACCGTCACCATTCCAGGACAGTGCCGCGGTCCGCACTGTGTATCGGACCGAGGACACCGTCACCATTCCAGGACAGTGCCGCGGTCCGCACTGTGTATCGGACCGAGGACACCGTCACCATTCCAGGACAGTGCCGCGGTCCGCACTGTGTATCGGACCGAGGACACCGTCACCATTCCAGGACAGTGCCGCGGTCCGCACTGTGTATCGGACCGAGGACACCGTCACCATTCCAGGACAGTACGGCGGTCCGCACTGTGTATCGGACCGAGGACACCGTCACCATTCGAGGACAGTGCCGCGGTCCGCACTGTGTATCGGACCGAGGACACCGTCACCATTCCAGGACAGTACCGCGGTCCGCACTGTGTATCGGACCGAGGACACCGTCACCATTCCCGGACAGTGCCGCGGTCCGCACTGTGTATCGGACCGAGGACACCGTCACCATTCCAGGACAGTGCCGCGGTCCGCACTGTGTATCGGACCGAGGACACCGTCACCATTCGAGGACAGTGCCGCGGTCCGGACCCGGACAGCACACTGGTCCAGCTGTGACGCTGTAGCTGCAGCACAAGCGTGTTTAACAACAACGCTAACCTTCTCCAGATGTGTACGAACACATCGTTATTTTTCTCCAGAAGTGTATAACGGTAACGCTAACCTTCTCCAGATGTGTACGAAAACGTCGCTAACGTTCTCCAGACGTGTATCACAGCAACGTTAACCTTCCCCAGACGTGTGTGACAGCAACGTTAACCTTCCCCAGGCGTGCATGACAGCAACGGTAACGTTTCCCAGGCGCCTGTGACAGCAACGCTAACCTTCGCCAGACGCTCACGACAGGGAAGTCAGTCTTCTCTAGCACACAACCCATTGCACATTTGGCAACGCCAATAGTCTCTCAATTTGCATGCAAGAGTGTGAGTTGCGACGTAAAATTTGTTGACAATCTTCCACGTATGGTTGGGACGCCGGCTCTATCTGAGACATGCTAAGCCCATGGCACCACCAGCTGATTTCAACGTAGCGGCACAGTTTTGGCTTCAGCGTCACCCTTTCATTTTATTGCATAATTATGCATTTTTACGGTGTGTCGGTGGTAACCAATTGTACCTCAAATAGACAGATGATCTACTCTGCTGTTTCACCATCCACAAGTTCCACTTCCATTTTTATCGAAACATTTCCACCCCGAAACTCTACCCCGAGGCTTCAGGGCGGCTCTACTCTGGGACATTGCTGTTGTCCCGACACAAATCGGACACACACCACACACACACACACAATCCTGATCCCACACGGCACGCCTGGAGTGCCGTTCTGCGACATTAGCCTGATGAGACACATCCGCTTTGAAGAAGACTCGACCGACTGGTGTGGCGCGCGCGCAACATTATTCAGAATATACGTCAGCGGCCTGATCCCGGCTACTCCCACCGACCGCGCGCAAATCAAATTGTTTCGCTGGTTCATGTGGGTGCGACGACGCCCCCCATGGCGTCGGCAGCTGGGCAGCACCCTTCCGGTCGTCGCGTCGGCAAGAGATATCGGCGATAATCACTGGCGGGATCAGCCGGTCCCCCGGTGTAAACAGGGCCGGCCCCGACCGACGCCCGTGCCGACCGCCGCTCTAACGCCAGCTGCCGGGCGTCTTCTTTCCGACATGTCGAATCGACACGTCGAGTCGACATGTCGAACAGTACCGTGTCGTTTCCGGCTGCTGCCGTGTCGGCCCACGCGCTGCGTGACCGACCAGTGACGCGATGTGCGTCGTCGTGCTAAGCCGCTCCGCCTCGACTTGTCGGCCACAGGCGGTGATTTCGCGGGCACGATGTGCCATGGCCTGCCGCGCTGTACCTCCGGCTGTCGATCGGGTCACGGCCGCGACTTCCAGCTCACGTGCTGCCGCGCCCCGCCCACTGACTGCCATGCCCCGCCCACTGACTGCCGCGCCACGCCCACTGACTGCCGCGCCCCGCCCACTGACTGCCATGTGCTCCGCCTTATACTGCGTGGCCCACCACACATGACAGATAGGCCCTTGTCATTCCAGCGAAATATTGTAGGCTAATTAGCACAGGTTGGCTGACGTAACTTCAAAGGAAACCGCATGACATATTCGCATGCATACGTTAGTTAGATGGAATATCGTTGGATATTGCGTGTAAACTGAACACACATAGAGTGCACATATGCACTTATGTCCGAACTTCAAAGGTGTCAAATTTAGTAGTAATTCTCTGCCGGCATCTTTCACATTTTAACAGCAACAGATATGCATAGGATGGAGCATCAGGACGTCAATCGTGGGCGACAAAGCGCTGGCAGATGTCAACAGCAACAGATGTGTACAGGATGTCGCATCAGGACGTGAATCGTCATCGTCGGTGACTAGTGTTTTGTTGAGCTTTACCAGTCCACCACCGTGTGGGTAACGTCGGCTGTTGTTGGTGACTAGTGTGTTGCTGAGCTTTACCAGTCTGCCACCGTGTGGGCAACGTCGGCCGTTGTCGATGACTAAGCTCAAGCAGATGTTGCCAGCCCCATTTGTTTCCTTCGAATTATTTCTGCGGGTATATGTGCTGAGTAAGATCGATGACACAGAACACGGTTTGTCACATACCCACCTATTTTATATATTTGTCTTTTGAACATTTCTACACTATTTGCATGTACTTTTCCAATTGAAAATGGTCGCAGTTAAGGATTTGTTAGCTCTGAGTCGTAGAGCCGTGAATAAAACTATTTCATAATTGCTCGCCACTTGTGTTGAACTACCACAAACCACCAACTTATTTGGCTGCTCCTTTCTATACATACCTTTTCCACAATCGCTCTAATGAGGAACGCTCTGATGAAGGAATGACTTAGGCACCACCGAAAAGGTAAGGGGGGACCAGGATGTGTGGATAATTGCATTTTTAGTGCTGCCTCTGCATTATGGACCCATGACGTTTAGCACAGAGCCTATGTTAAAGTACCCCGGAAAGTTCTCAGCACATTTTCCAATCAATGGAAAAGCACCCCTGAAACTGTGTGCAATTCTCCACCAATTAACAAGCCAGCATTTAAGTTAACTCATTTATGTATCGCTCACTAAATTACGAGTCAAAGTTTCCGAAAAGTGAGGACATGGCTCTTGTGGTCTGAACTGTACCTACTTTCGTTACACGATGACTGCACACTGGTACAATGCACCAGTGTACCAGTGGTACATTTACCGCTGTACCAGTGGTACATTTACTACTGTACCAGAAGCATCATACGAGTTTGGTGCACAGGCAGATCAAAACTGCGGGGTCTGAGGACATGGTATATGGGCAGATCACAACTGCGGGGTCTGAGGTCATGGTATATGGGCAGATCACAACTGCGGGGTCTGAGGACATGGTATATGGGCAGATCAAAACTGCAGTGTCTGAGGACATGGTGCACAGTCAGATCACAACTGCGGGGTCTGAGGACATGGTATATGGGCAGATCACAACTGCGGGGTCTGAGGACATGGTATATGGGCAGATCACAACTGCGGGGTCTGAGGACATGGTATATGGGCAGATCACAACTGCGGGTCTGAGGCATGGTATATGGGCAGATCACAACTGCGGGTCTGATGACATGGTATATGGGCAGATCACAACTGCGGGGTCTGAGGACATGGTATATGGGCAGATCACAACTGCGGGGTCTGAGGACATGGTACATGGGCAGATCACAACTGCGGGGTCTGAGGACATGGTATATGGGCAGATCACAACTGCGGGTCTACGGACATGGTGCATGGGCAGATCACAACTGCGGGGTCTGAGGACATGGTATATGGGCAGATCACAACTGCGGGGTCTAAGGACATGGTATATGGGCAGATCACAACTGCGGGGTCTGAGGACATGGTATATGGGCAGATCACAACTGCGGGGTCTGAGGACATGGTATATGGGCAGATCACAACTGCGGGGTCTACGGACATGCATGGGCAGACATGCGGGTCTGAGGACATGGTGTACAGGCAGATCACAACTGCGGGGTCTGAGGACATGGTATATGGGCAGATCACAACTGCGGGGTCTGAGGACATGGTGTACAGGCAGATCACAACTGCGGGGTCTGAGGACATGGTGTACAGGCAGATCACAACTGCGGGGTCTGAGGACATGGTGTATGGGCAGATCACAACTGCGGGGTCTGAGGACATGGTGTACGGGCAGATCACAACTGCGGGGTCTGAGGACATGGTGTACGGGCAGATCACAACTGCGGGGTCTGAGGACATTGTATATGGGCAGATCACAACGTCTGAGGTCAGAACAACTGCGGGTCTGAGGACATGGTGTACGGGCAGATCACAACTGCGGGGTCTGAGGACATGGTGTATGGGCAGATCACAACTGCGGGGTCTGAGGACATGGTGTACGGGCAGATCACAACTGCGGGGTCTGAGGACATGGCATATGGGCAGATCACAACTGCGGGGTCTGAGGACATGGTGTACAGATCACAACTGCGGTGTTTGAGGACATGACCAAACTTGACGCCAATCAACATGGCTAAGGAGCCAACTTTTCACATTCGATAACAGCTACAACTGCTGTTAGCCGCGAGGGTTCCAACCGGGGATGGCCTGTCAGTCACACGTCTCTCAAACCACCCGCCGTACGTGAAAACGGGAATTTCTCAATCAAGCCCATATCTCGTCTACATCCCCTATGCATCTACGCAACTTTTTCAGCACCGTGGTGCATGATGATGTACGTACTCCTGGCTTTTGCTGGACCATCAGTGTTCTTAGCGGCTATTAAATCCACAGCCATGGTATTCAAGTAGTGAAAACGATGTTATGCGACGGAAGCTACGTGGTGGTGGTGGTTATTGTTTTTACGACACGTCAACCCTTCAGTCACGTAGCGTCGCCAATCTCTCACGCCGATTGGTCGCGGGCAAAGAGTAGCGAAAGGCAAGACTCGAACCCGCAGTCTTTCGATTGTGAGACGGGCAACTTACCCCTAGACTACTCGTACCCTAAGCTACGCGATGGTAATCTCTTTCGGCGTCATTTACTTCATCCTGTTGTCGACCACGCCGAGACGCTTAGACAGAGGACTGAGGTGTAACCTTCCTGTGATGAACGAGTCAAGTACTGATCACACTATCACCTAACCCGTACCGTCCCTGGGAATCTCTTTCCATCACCCCCACCGCCACCTCCCGAAAGGTTTTCCGCGAATAGGGAAAACGGCGCTGCAGTGCGCCAAGGTTTGTCATACATTTTCCCACGTCCATTTGACATGTTGTGTGAAGTCCCACGGTCACTGAGTTAGTCACGGTCAAGTGTGGGTACCTCCGAAATAAGTTGAACCAGACGTTCCGGTTCGTTTTCCAGCCGTCTGGCATGGCTCTTGTCGTGACACGTCGTCACGTTTTCAGTTTCATGCTAATGAGATGCACGTACTTGCTGTTTTATGTTGCTATTTGGTTTAGCATATCAAGTGTTTTACAGTTTGTCTTTGTTTTGTGAAATATATCGTAAAAGCAAATGTACCATTTTATGAACTTCAGCTTCATCTTATCATCTTCTGGATGCCATAAATAAGCCAACATTATGCGAGTCACAGCTTAGTTGAAGTCCCTGAATCAGCCGCCCTATGGAATAACTCCTGTTGAACAGGATGCTTTTAACTAATAACTTAGCATGCTGGGGGACCGATGGATGAAACTGGGGGGACCAATAAACATATGCCCTGAAGCTGTAATTTCCTGCCCGTTATTTGTGATATCCCGTCCCAACGTCAAGCGGGTGCTTAATATCTTGCTGGGCAGAGGGAGTCTGATCCTGTCCGAGCCCATCTCCGCTCACCATGTTATTCCTTACGTGAGCGACGGTGTCACGCCCACGTACACTCTTTTGCATTTTCTTGCTACTATGTCCCGCACATCTTGTCACGCTCCTCCCGCGTCCTTAGCAACCCTTTGGTTCTGCCTACTCCCTGCGCTGCCCCTCCGACCCTTGTGATATCCATCCCGTAATCAGTGATGTCCTTCCCGCATAATGCGATATCCATCCTGAGTCCGTCGATGTCCCTCCCGCATCCTTTGATGACCGTTTGGTGTCATTTTCGCGCGGTATGATGTCCATGCATTATATGTGGTGTCTCCCAACACAGTGTGATGTGCCCCGTGCAGCATGATGTGCTCCTCGCGGTGTGATGTGCCCCGTGATGTGCCACGTGTAGCATGGTGTGCTTCACGCGGTGTGATGTGTCTGTGATGTGCCTCGTGCGGCGTGATGTGCCCCGTGCGGTGTGATGTGCCCCGTGCGGTGTGATGTGCCCCGTGCAGTGTGATGTGCCCCGTGCAGTGTGATGTGCCCCGTGCAGTGTGATGTGCCCCGTGCGGTGTGATGTGCCCCGTGCGGTGTGATGTGCCCCGTGCGGTGTGATGTGCCCCGTGCAGTGTGATGTGCCCCGTGCGGTGTGATGTGCCCCGTGCGGTGTGATGTGCCCCGTGCAGTGTGATGTGCCCCGTGCAGTGTGATGTGCCCCGTGCGGTGTGATGTGCCCCGTGCAGTGTGATGTGCCCCGTGCGGTGTGATGTGCCCCGTGCGGTGTGATGTGCCCCGTGCAGTGTGATGTGATGTGCCCCGTGCGGTGTGATGTGCCCCGTGCAGTGTGATGTGCCCCGTGCGGTGTGATGTGCCCCGTGCAGTGTGATGTGCCCCGGTGCCCCGTGCGGTGTGATGTGCCCCGTGCGGTGTGATGTGCCCCGTGCGGTGTGATGTGCCCCGTGCGGTGTGATGTGCCCCGTGCAGTGTGATGTGCCCCCGTGCAGTGTGATGTGCCCCGTGCAGTGTGATGTGCCCCGTGCAGTGTGATGATGCCCCGTGCAGTGTGATGTGCCCGTGCGTGTGATGCCCCCCGTGCAGTGTGATGTGCCCCGTGCAGTGTGATGTGCCCCGTGCAGTGTGATGTGCCCCGTGCAGTGTGATGTGCCCCGTGCAGTGTGATGTGCCCCGTGCGGTGTGATGTGCCCCGTGCGGTGGATGTGCCCCGTGCAGTGTGATGTGCCCCGTGCGGTGTGATGTGCCCCGTGCGGTGTGATGTGCCCCGTGCGGTGTGATGTGCCCGTGCGGTGTGATGTGCCCCGTGCGGTGTGATGTGCCCCGTGCGGTGTGATGTGCCCCGTGCGGTGTGATGTGCCCCGTGCAGTGTGATGTGCCCCGTGCAGTGTGATGTGCCCCGCGTGATGTGCCCCGTGCAGTGTGATGTGCCCCGTGCGGTGTGATGTGCCCCGTGCGGTGTGATGTGCCCCGTGCAGTGTGATGTGCCCCGTGCGGTGTGATGTAGCCCCGTGCAGTGTGATGTGCAGTGTGATGTGCCCCGTGCGGTGTGATGTGCCCAGTGCAGTGTGATGTGCCCCGTGCGGTGTGATGTGCCCCGTGCAGTGTGATGTGCCCCGTGCGGTGTGATGTGCCCCGTGCAGTGTGATGTGCCCCGTGCGGTGTGATGTGCCCGTGCGGTGTGATGTGCCCCGTGCAGTGTGATGTGCCCCGTGCGGTGTGATGTGCCCCGTGCAGTGGATGTGCCCCGTGCGGTGTGATGTGCCCCGTGCGGTGTGATGTGCCCGTGCGGTGTGATGTGCCCCGTGCGGTGTGATGTGCCCCGTGCGGTGTGATGTGCCCCGTGCCGGTGTGATGTGCCCCGTGCGGTGTGATGTGCCCCGTGCAGTGTGATGTGCCCCGTGCGGTGTGATGTGCCCCGTGCGGTGTGATGTGCCCCGTGCGGTGTGATGTGCCCCGTGCAGTGTGATGTGCCCCGGCAGTGTGGCCCCGTGCGGTGTGATGTGCCCCGTGCAGTGTGATGTGCCCCGTGCGGTGTGATGTGCCCCGTGCAGTGTGATGTGCCCCGTGTGGTGTGATGTGCCCCGTGCGGTGTGATGTGCCCCGTGCGGTGTGATGTGCCCCGTGCAGTGTGTGATGTGCCCCGTGCGGTGTGATGTGCCCCGTGCAGTGTGATGTGCCCCG
>JAOTOL010001486.1:1017500-1224563 GCA_034440575.1 Imbricaverruca yamaguchii | reverse complement strand
CCGGAAAAAATACACTCCTTGCATTGCTGGATGAAGACATACTTAACTAGCAAGACAGCTAGATGTCATTATACAATAGTGATAAATTGGGTGGAGAGGAAGATTCAGTCATACTGGGTCCCCTACCACATGAAGTTTCCAGTATAATTGAGGATAATACACATTTGTTATTTCGGGTCATCTGTAGGCACATTCCAAGAGGAGGCAGGAGTGGAGCCGAAAATGAGATGCCAGCCAGATTGGAAGAATATCAGTTTGCTAGCATGCACAAGTACAACATATGTCAATGGATGACAAAATATGGAACACTGCAGTCTGAATATGATCTTAATGCCACTGAACATTCCATCTTCCATATCATTCTATAACATTTCATTTGTGCATGTGCGATTTCTGGTGAGGTGCAGGTGAATTAATAAACAGCCACCAATGCATTCATGTGTATGTTCTCCATTTGTGGATAAACCTCAGAACAGAGTCCAGATATGCCCAGAAGAATGTATGGATGAACACCAAGAGCTAGAGTGGCATCCACACAACTGGTAAGCCACAAAGTGTAGCACTTCCCCCAAATCTCCAAAATACTGGTGGATATGAGCCATGTTTTGCTACAGCATAGGAATTGTCATGGGCACTATTACTTTTCCACATGCTTTACACACATTTTGCCTCCATGAACCATACAAAGGTATTAGGTTTGGCTAAGTTATGCTATATTTTTTTTTGTTGTTGTAAGTTATCCATTTATCAAATTCCTTTCAGAATCATTCAGGATTATAAAATAAAGCTTTTGAATTAAAAAAAAACACTCGGGCTACCATAGGCTGTTTGGTTAGAATAGGTCATTTACTTTTAATTTGTTAAAGGAAAAAATTGCTTAGAATTTTTTTTTATTAAAAAGGCTTTCTTGCATCCAGTTAGGCTGTAGCTTTTTCTTCCTTTTAACATCACATTTCATGGTATATTTCCCAACCAAACCCGAGCAACTTTTTGGTGTCATTTTGCTACCCAACTGCACTTGCCAAAAATGTGAGGTCACATCATGTAAGTACCTACATTATGAACACATTCATAATCATTGCACGAAAAATACATTTCAAGAAATCAAATCACCTTAAACTGCAAATTTGTCCATTCAGAAAGTCACAGACCAGAAATGTTAAAAGTATAATGGTATTGAATGGAGAATGGGGACAGGATGCACCTAATAATTCCTGAACATTTCATGAATGCACAAATAATGCTTGAATGCATGCATATCTATAATATCTGCAGTCAATGTGCACTGAAGAGGCCAAGCCCCATTTTGAAAGAAAAACATTCACGCTTCAAAATGTGGTAAGTTAAAACAAGATTTTCCAGAAAAAAGCAAAGCAATCAGTTTTGTTCATTTCTACGCTTGTCGACAAAACATCACAGCAATTAATATTATCATGTCCTGCTCCTTGTATTATCTGAAGATATAAAGGGGTAAGTAGGTAGGTACCTACATAGTCAAATAATACAACCTCCCATACCTCGAGCCAAACACGCAGTCAATTTCATCCGGATAGCAACAAAGAGCTTTAAAGAAAATCCCTTCGGTGAATAAAAAAAACACTACGCTCCGCAACCAAATATAGAAATTCACCTTCACCAGCCCCCGACCGCGTTCTTGGATTCAATGAGTTCACCGCTCTCCATCTCCCACTCCGGCCGGAGCTATTTGAACCATTGCCACGAAAAGCCATGGATAATGCATTTCTTCTTGGTTCCTTGGAGAATGATATGTTCTGCATCAAATGGGATGGATAAAACCGTTCATATTTATATTATTAAGCAGTCAGGAGCGATATACATAAAAGATATCGGAAGGATTTTCCCCATGAAAATTGCCTAAATGGTACCAAAACGTTCCTAAAACCTGCTAACACTTTGCTCCAAAATGAAGACCCATAGAACCGGAAATTTCACCTTCTTTCGATTTCATGACTTATATTGTTTCCGAATTTCATCAAAAAGCGGGAATAGTTGTATTCATGCCACTCCGACCGCGAGGTTTCCCCACTCCGGACAAATTCAGATTTACGTGTGTTGACCTAATCCTCTACACTCTTATAAGCCTCATTCTGATCCAATGATTAATTTCTTCCCACAGTCCTGATTATTATTATTTGAAAAAAAAAGTTCTCTGTAATTCTCTTGGCAGTTTTCTCTAAGTTTTCAATGTGATACGAAATGATTGCCACTACTGTAATCAGCGAACCGAGTACTATATGTATGCAAGTATTCATGAGAATCGCAGGGGTCCGGCTGTTGAACGAATCTGAATCTCAATGTAAATATGGTGGATATACATTTGACTCTGGAGGGCATATTTTTTCATGTGACGCAAAACGGTTTTCACCATTGAAATCAGCGCATTGAAGAGCATACAATAGCACATTTTGGTCCAAATCGTAGGGGTCCGGGGTCAACGTCCTTCCTGAACAACCAGCGTCCTTGACCTCTGGAGGTCAAAGTTTCCAATGTGATGCGAAATGACTGCCACTGCTGTACTCAGCGAGTCGAGTACTATATGTATGCAAGGATTCATGAGAATCGCAGGGGTCCGGTTCGACGATATCGAACTTCGATGACCACTGGAGGTCAAGGCTTTCAATGTGACGGTAAATGAATGGTACCACTGTGATGAGCATTATTTGCTCTATCAATGTGCAAGTTTTTGCAAAAATCGTAGGGGTCCGGTTGAATGACCTTGAAATTCGATTGCCTCTGGAGGTCAAACTTCTCAATGTGATGGAATATAAATGCTGCCGCTGTAATAAGCACACATAGTGATACATGTGTGCAATCTGTCGTCGAAGTCGTGGGGGTCCGAGTTAACGACCTTGAAATAATTTGCCCTCTGGAAGTCAAAGTTCTTAATGTGATTGGAAGTAACTGGCACCGCTGTGATTAGTACTATTAGTACTACATGTGTACAAGGTTTTAGCGAAATCGTAGGGGTCCGGGTTCGAATGTAAATCCGAATGTGAATCCGAATATGAAGCTGTCTTGACAGACGTCTATTCAGTGTGCAGGCACAAGGTTTGGTGCATTGTGGTCAGCATTTCTGTTGGTTGTGGTGTGATGTGGTATGTGTTGGGGTGTTGTATGTGTGCTTGATGGTACAAAAAGTGGCTACTTTATTTGGTAATTGTAAGTAGAATAACATGTTTGATGGATGTTTTATTCAATCTTGTATTAGTTTTCTTAGTGGTATTTTTGTTCCTTCTGTATGTTGATGTCGGAATACATGTGGAGCCCATTTTATCTAGTATGAATTTGGAGTGCAAAAATGTTTTAAGAGATGAAATCTCTTAAGAAGTGCCTTACTTCCCACCCTGCCTACCACCATTGAGACCAAGTATTCGACCTTGGCACCAGGCCTGGTGATGCACCTCCTGCCTCTGCCAAGTGGAAAGCACTTTCAAAATGACAACCGTGTCATAAGTACCTTTGAAATGAGATTAAATACGGATAAAAACGTTGGTGTCTGCAAGCGAAACAGTATGTAAAACCAACACGCTGACTGCGACGCCACTGCTTTATGAACGGCTAAACAAAGATTTCTGTTGGTTTCTTTGCGCAACTGCAGTGAATGCGGAGAATCTGCCGCAAGTTTGAGCAACCACTGCAACCATTTTGGATGATTTTACTCAAAGTAAAATGCATTGGATATTTCGGCGTGACATGGAAGTTGAAATATTCTAGAATACAGACTTCCCGGCGCTATATATTTAGGACGCGTGTATATCGACGCAGGTTATTTATAATAATACTGTTATCAACGCACCCTAGTGGCGTCATGGTCACTGGCGGATCTAGCCTACCGGTTTGGGGGGGCAACCTTCTTATTTGTGCGTCAGCCCCCGCCTCTCCCTCAATGGTGTGCCTAATATTTCTATGAAAGGGTTGGAATGGATTTGGACGGTGCCCATCCTGCTATTATTTTTGGTTTAATAGCAATGCTGGAAAATGCACTGCAGTATACACTTACCATGGCTTGTGCCAAATTATATTGGCATCGGCTTACCTTTGCTTACCTTTGCTTACCTTTGCTCAAGGCTTACCTTGAGCAGGCTTACCTTTGCTCAAGGAAAAAAAGTATCTAAAAGTTGTCAATGTCTTGGATAGCTAGAACTATTAAACCGGTTGCATATTTGTTGTATGCCAACTCTTTCCACAGTGCAAAAACCCTGACCTGCTGTTTACCTCACCACATTAGCAGCTGTCTCCAAGATAATCATAACTGAGACAATTGTTCATGTGAACTCCTTACTTGGAATAACAGCAAGCAAACTGATCACAGTCTCATTAGGGTGGTGCAACTATGGATCACAGCAGGCAGAGGCTGGGCTGGGGATAACTTTTGGTGTAAGCAGAAGATCGAGACAGCAGAGGTTGGAGGCAGAAGCTACTCTTTCAGGAGAAGGTTGAGATGGAGAATCTAGTATGCTTGTATGCTTAACTCGCTTGCATTTACTTTTCCATAGCTGCGTACTTTAGCGTCTTAACTAGAACATACTGTGTCTTCTAGTTCACATGAATTGTCGCTAAGTCATGTCAATACATGTCAATACATGTCATCCAAAACAGCTGCATCAGAGCAGCCACAGGCGTCCTTAACGCTACACCTTAGCGCTAGTCTTCTAGTAGACTCAAACACACCATCACTCCACCACAGGACACAACACCTGTGCCGTTACCACATCAAAATCAAATCCATTCCAAATCATCCGGCACAGCGCTGCTTCATGCCTGGCAGATACGACAAAAGCCGATTTGCGTGCAAACTTCCACCATATAGCATTCAAATTGCCACGGCTCTCTCAGATCTTAACCTCACAATGCCATCCACTGTAGCTCGACCGCCCTTCTGGACTTTCAGTCAACCAAAGGTCGAATACTTGCCCTCGGAGAAGAAAGCCACTATCACATCAGCGGAGATTCTAGGCCTCTTTCACAAGTTCGCCGATGACAACAATCACAAATCACTCATATGCACGGATGGGTCGAAACACGAGGCTAAGGTAGGCATCGGCATCACTGGACCAGGTCTCAGACTTTCCAAACATCTCCCGGATAACTTCTCCATCTACTCCGCTGAAGCAATGGTCATTCTGGCCGCTATTTTCATTCTCATCAAGCGAAAAGTCAGAAACGTAGTGATTTGCTCAGACTCCAAATCTGTTCTGCAGTCAATTATCAACACCCACGACTGTCCTCATCACATCATTGATCGAATCCAACAAATCGTGACCCATAACGTAAACATGAACTTTTCCTTCCTCTGGATTCCGGGCCACGCCAACATCCCAGGTAACGAAGAAGCAGACCGGCTCGCAAAGCAAGCCTTAGCATCGAACACCTACCCCACCGTGGAATATTCGGTAGACGATTCCAAAGCACTCCTACAACATCGCATTCGCCAACACCAACAGAACACATGGACACAACACAACTCAACGCAACACAAATCCAACCACGCCCACGCAATAAAACCAACCATAGGCACATGGAACACATCAAATCAGTCTCATCGACAGAAAGAGGTCATCCTCACTAGACTTAGAACCGGTTGCATAAAACTAACACAACCTCGATTAGAGGATGACCAACACACAACACCTCACTGCGACACCTGCAACACCACGTTAAGCATAGGCCACATCCTGCTAGACTGCAGTAGCTTTAGCTCTCAGAGACAACCACTTAAGGCCTTCTGCCAGAGAGAGGGCGTCACCCTATCGCTTCCATCGCTTATAGGTGACAAACACGCAGAACTCATTCAATTGCTATTTGAATATCTGTTTGCCACAGAACTAGCAGGAGCTCTCTAAGCACCACCAACGTTCACATCAACTTGCAATACATGACCGCGAAACACCCGTAGGAAACACGTAAATAGCCATCCCCGCATGGCGTCGGACGTACATGAGCCGATTTGCTTCCCAGTTAGGAATAAGTGGCTACCTTGCGGTTCCGTCGGAGGTAGATGAGCCGACTTGCTTTAGGAAAGCATAGATACAAAAAAGTAGCATAATGTAAAATGACTGCCCAGAGGAGCCCTCGGACGTAGATGAGCCGATTCGCCTTCTGACTCATAACGTAAATGGCTACCCAGAGGAACAGCGGACGTAGAGCCGAATTGTCAAACACCGTACTAACACAACTGACAACCCTGCACGGCATGCTTAGACTAACAAGCTACTAACAACTAACACGCGGTAGCCTGCGCAATAGGCGGTGTGGACAATTGCCTCCTTGTCCGCACTGTAAAAATCCCTCGGTGCTCTTCGATAGGAGTAGACTAAAGCCGGCACCCTGGCAAAACCAACTCGACAATCTCAAAACACCCTAACCCTACCCAAACCACAAATTATATTGTGGAGGAGTAAAGTAAAATTAAAACCAGTTAGATATCAGCGAGACGTCCCCAACCCAGCCCCCGCCTTCTGCACCCAAAAACTTCGCGCGAAGTATAACGTAAAATTCCCTTAACGTAAATGTCCACTTGCCTCTACCTTGATAGCAACACTCGTTTTATAGATACATATGTAGCGTGTTCCTTTAAAGACGGCGCAAATGACCTTTATGGTCTGGCACGCCTAAAAAATATCTCCCCTGTCAATACAACGTCCATGAAGTGTTCAGTACGATTCGCTCGTGCCCATCCACAGCCACTGTTCACTACGCCCTGCCAGCTTTTGCCCGATTGACTGCAGGTTATTGCTGTTTATTTTTTCCATTTTCGTGGGGCGACACCCGTCGCTCTTTTCTCAGCTTCTTTCCTAGTGGGGTGACACCCGTCGCCCCACTAGGAAAGAAACGGTTTTTCATCTTCGTCGTATATTCTGTTCCCTGAGATCCTGTGCGAGCTTGTATTTATTTAAACAACATTATGTACGGTATTTTCCCCACGATGGGGAAAAACGTAAGAAGGACCCCGACCCCTGCTCTCCAACGGACTCCGACCCTGATTGTCCGCCACTGGCCACACCTGACGACCGTCGCACGAACGCGGACTTGACACCCAATGCACCTTCGCTTGATACCGCCACTGATGACCCACTCCAGACAATTCCCTTCATGACGCAATGGAAGCCCTCTGTGCCTCACCGACCCCTGCTCGTTCCACGAACTCGCCTCGCAATCCTGACCATACCATTACTATCCACACCGCTGACCCTTGCTTTGACCAGACCAGTCCCTCTCCACCTGAACTCATCCAACCCCTCGAACCCTGCCTCGACATTGCTGGCTCTTACATAGTAGTCAAGCCTGTTGAGGAAACCGCTTCCTTCCGCCGTATCAACGTTTTCTGGCCGACGAAACAACTCCTCGCCATATGCTCCTTAGCCAATCCTGATATCGAAGCCCCTGCCAACGGAACCCTTGTCATAAAAGCCCAGACTAAAACCAAAAACCAAAACCAAAACCAAAAAAACCAAAACCAAAGCTCTCCTCCGTACCAGCACATTTTGTGCTAAATCCGTCACAATTTCCTTCCATTCCAACCGCAATACAACAAAGGGCACCATCTTCGCGCCGGAGCTCCGCTTCATGTCTGAGGCAGATATTCAAGCGGAGCTTAGGCCGGAGGGGGTGACCCATGTCCGCCGCATCACATCCTTCAAAGACGGTCAGAAACGTGATGTGAGCCTCCTTGTCCTTACGTTCAACTCTACTACTCTTCCCAAGACCCTCCTCGCCGGATACCTACGATTCCAAGTCCGTGTATTTATTCCCGATCAACACCGCTGTTTTAACTGCCGGCGCTTCGGCCATGGGAGCAAAACATGCCACCAACCAGCCCGATGCTCTAAGTGCGGTGAACCACTGCATCCCGAATCCACCTTCTCCAAACCAGCTCACTGCCTGAACTGTCACACCTCCGATCACCTGACCACATCACTCCTATGCACAGTCTGGCGCAAGGAGAAGGAAGTCAGCGCAGTGAAAGCTACGACCGGAGTGTCCTACCCCCAGGCCCGACGGTCTGTCGAGGCCACCTCCCCGTCCACAAAATCTTACGCGCAGGCCGCCGCCATTGCTCGCCCACTCCCCGCGTGAAATCCACTTATACTTCTATACAAACCGACATCATTCCTGGCTTAGCTCCAATTAAGGAATTCACACCATTGACCACAACGACACAAACCACCCTGGCTCCCAACCATAGGCGCACCGGAGGGGGGGCCCAGGGAGCCCGGACCCCATGAGACCAAAGTCCCCTTTTGGCCAAGTGTCCTTTAGACCGAAAAGTGCCCTCCTGGCCGGAATGTCCGAAATTCAGCCCAAAAATCACCTTCCTCATGTGCCCCGCCTGTGCCAAAGGTGCCCTTTGGGCCCAAAACTGCCCTTTTAGCCAAACATTTTTGCACGCCCCCCCTCCCTCCGGTAAATAGACCTTCCAGCGTGCCCTGGGCCGCAGTGCCCTTTGGGGCCGGTCAGGTGTCCTTCTGGAGCCGGCCAAGTGCCCTTTTTGGTCCGCCCCCCCCTGGGAAAAATCATGGGTGCGCGCCTGCTCCCAACACAAAGACCGCTTCGACTTTGCACACACAAACAAATTCCTCAAGGGATCCCAGACCCCGTGGCCACTCGGCGGCGGGAGGAAATCCATGTTCCTCATCAGACCGCCGATCGAGCCCTGTGCCGCCCAGCGCCCACGTGACACGGCCGACTCCAAGCCGGTGGATATATTTACACTGATTCACCTCGACCTTCATGCCCATAATGCAGTACTCATCTTGCAGTTTCATATATTCTCATACACTGTCAACACTAACATGACCATCGAAAAACACTTACAAACTATTGGCGTACACACAACATCCCATTTTCTTTCCCTACACTATTAGGAGATAAGCACGCTTTTCTCATCAATCTACTCTTCAATTTTCTCAGGAAAACCAACTTGCTGCAGGACATATAAATTGACTTTCATGACATAACTTTTCTTATTCTTTCTGTTTATAGCACGAAATGGCCTAAGTGCTCAAAATACTAAATGTCAATTAAATGTCAATACAGGGTGTTCGTGCCCCATTCTGGCGGATGGTTTACGGGGAAAGCCTGGACAGCGGCGGTGACACGTGCGTCACCGCCGCCGCGGAATCCTACTTCTTTCTCCTTCTATCCTAAGGGAGGCGTCCGTACCGCACTGAGGGAATGGTGCAGCCGAGCTGTGCACATTCCAGGTGTTATTTGGCAACGACGTCTCCCTGTGGTTTTCCCAGATAATTTACGCCTATCCACACATCCCCACACAACCTCACAGGCGCTACAAAAATACCAAAATCAGCATAGAATGAGAGAAGGCTTAAAATGTGTTCATTTATTGTAAATTCGCGCAGACCTATTCATTTGTACAAAGCTCAGGCCTGGTCACGATAAGCTACATGCCTTTTGACATTTAGAAGTGCAAAACTGTTAATTTTTCAAGAACACATTTCATGTTTGCCTTTTGAGTTTTGAGTTTTCCATTCCACTTGTTCACAAGCGATTGCCTGGAATCATGCTTTATTTGGCTGAAATATTGATAATCGGACGCTCGGAAGGTCTTCAACCGCCCCCCCTCCTTAAAGGTGTCCGCGGATAGTGAAAGAACGGCGCGCGGCAGCACGCCGAAAATTCGCATACCGTTTCCCATAGCAATTTGGCATGTTGTATCAAAATTTTGAAGTCGGGTCAAGAAGTTAGTCTAGGTTAAGTGAGGTCACCTCCAAAAAAGGTTCAGCCAGTCATCATGCTTTAACGGATGCAGATATTTTAATGAAACTTCCAGCATTTCTTCATCAATTAGTGATGCGACAAAACGCACCAGCCATTTTTCGTTTTTTCGTTTTTGATTACTTATTAGTTTTGCATATTTGTACATTAGAGTTCAAATTGAAGATTCTGGCTAAAGTAAGCATTTTGATGGGACCAATTTGACTTGGAACAACGCTTTTCGATTCGCTCTACCCATTAGACAAGGAAAATTAAAGAAAACTTGCAAACTGAAAATTTTGTAATAAAAAATATTTTTGGGTGGCCAAATAATACATGGTCCTGAAAATGCATGAATGGTCGATTTCGCTGTCATTTTCTGATTCCAAAGAATTCTTTTTTATTCTCCCCAGAATGAACTCCCAGAGCCAGAAACATGATGCAAATCGTGAAAGACCCTTAGTGACGTCACTTGGCGGAATTTCAGGGTGGTGCCGGGCCCTACTCATCGAGCGCTTTCCGATGCCATCTCTTTCGTTTTCGTGCGACGCTTAATATAGACATTAGGGGAGCGTTCCCATCAACCCCCCGAGACGGAGTGTGGGGATCTGACCGAAGTAACAGACGGTTAAACACAGTCTTTATCGGATTAGAAAAGCGTTCGGGAAACAGCATAGGCGAATTTCCGTGTGTTCCCCGAACCCAGCAGAATTGTTCGAAATACGGCACGTGTATTTACGCCGGCTAAAAGGAGTGCGCTGAATTCCGAACACGAACTTAAGTGGCATTTTAATCCCAGCATTCAAGCATTTTTTAAGGCTTTATTGGGCAGGGGCGAATCCAGTGATTCTTATTCGGTAGGGGACATTTCCTCGGAGGGGTCTTTGGCGAGAAAAAAAATCGCTAATTGGGGGGAGGGGTGCACTGGAGCATACTGAAGAGGCGTAACAAATTGCAAATGCATTGCAATTTTCCCTCTGAAGTTGCAATATTACGACATCCAATATTTTTTGGGAGTTGCCTTAGATGTTGCTCTATTTGAACGTGTTCGTCAAAATTTGAAAATGATTGCACCGCTAGGGTTAGTATTAAATGCTATCAGGTTGCGTGTAACTTTCACGGATGTTCAATGTTCAAATCGGCTTGCATGCAAATTGGCCTCTTAAGTACAGCCACAAGGAGTAGTGCATCTTATAGCGAAAGCTTGGCTGCACTTGGAACCAGGCGTCAAATTTTACTTTTCCCGTGAGTTAGTAGTTACACCGATTGCATCACGATTTTAAATAAAGTTCCCTATGGCGAGTTAACGCTTAGAACCGGCCCAACACGGCTAAATGAGCGGCTCGGTCCGTAACGGTACTAATCCAAAAGTTGACGTATGTACAGTGTGGCTGCCGGAAATTGCGACCTGCCGCTTGACCGGCGGGTTACGCGGAGTGCTGCGGTGTCTTGTATTGGCATTGCATGCATCAGTGTTGAGATAGTCTACTTTCAATGCTTTGTTTGGCAAACATGTGGTAGCCTAGTGCACCACTTTCATTTTATGAATTTTATCCAACCTGATCTCAGGTCAAACGCTCACCTTGGAGGTCACATGCTCGAATGTACTGCTTTCTTGTTTGGTGGGCGATTAGATATTTGAGACTAATATCCATCCGGTAAATGCATTCAGCAAATGTAATTCGGTACCCAGTGATTTTCCTATAGGATTTAATATTAAAATCTTCTTTGACGTTAGGTCAAATGGTGACTCATGGTGACATGCTTGGATGTGCTGCTTTCTTGTGAGATGAGAGATTTTTTTGGCGCTAGTGCCCATCCGATGAATGTATTTAGGAAGGTTTTATTCGGTACCTTTAGATGCTAATAGTGCCTGGTCAAAGCAATACTTTGTGAACATAGATCAGTCTATGAGATTGTAGGTCTCACGCTTAAATATGTGGCGTTCATGAGACGTACCCTATGTCTGGGTGTGATTTTGTGGTGACATGTAAAATTTGGCGGAACTTATGGGGTGCACAAGAATTTGGTCTATTTACTATTTTTAGGCCTTTTTGACGACCGGTGAGGAATCCGTGACCATAATGGGTGATTTTGATTGATGTATGTGCTATGCAGGCTACCACCTGCAAAAAATCAGGTATATTCAACGTGTCACTGTGATTGTATTTGGTACCCTGTAAATAGATATAGTACATGAGTAAAACGAACTTTCGTGACCTGAGGTCAAACTGTGACATTGAAGGTTGCGTAACTTGATGTGCTGCATCCTTGATGGACAGCAGACATCTAGTCATCAAAATCATTCGTCTAAGTGAAACACTGAATTGTGTGTCGTACCCTGTTTTTCACCCGAATGACCTTTCTTGGCCTCTAGATATCGAATTACTCGTCCTACTGAATACTCGTTTGCCTTACTTTTGCAAGTGACAAAGATCATATACTGAGAAAAATGAATGAAATCGAAGAGCTTGCGAATAGGATGTTGAATGCGTATGTAAATGCATTGCTAACGTCATGGGCATACATGATCAATTTCAGCACCATGAAGGGCTGCTTCGAGAGGTGGGAAGCAATGCACCTACTAGGTGTCTAGCTGGGCTGTATAAATTTACTGTTTTTTGTAGTTGCTTTGTTTTTGGTGGCATGTAGTTAATGGAACCAGTATAACATAGGAGTTGTTTTCCTCGGGAATTTTAGGCATGCTGGACGAACATGGCTATGTGTGCTGGTTTATTGTGCTCTAGAAGGTACCTGGATTCTGAAAATGTGTTTTTTGCTAAGATCATTGCTTTTTCTTGAGCATTTACTTAAGTTCTCAAATTTGAAGGTTGAACGATGCTGTTTGCAGGCTTCTGGCTTCAAAGTTGATGCCACTACAATAATATGTATCTGAAGCATTGTAACCTTGAAGGTTATGACCAGGGGTGTCGATTTTTGGAAAACATTGGTGGGGGCCGAAGTGTACTGGACCCCCCCCCACCACCACCACCACACACACACACACACACACACAAAACTTATCGGGTTTCACCCACTATATTTTCACACCTCAATAATTCTTATTTTTATTCGACAATGTGTGGGTTTATGTTTATTCAGCATCCTCGCCAACGGGAAAAATCGTCCAGTAACAGGTGAAGTCACATAAGCAAAAGAGCAGTACACCGTTCATGCCAACTTCAAACTGTGAGTCGTAGCATGCGACTACAGTGTCATACAGCGTACTCGGGTCCATCGTCATCGTCAACGTCAACGTCATCGTCATCGTCATCGTCATCGTCATCGTCATCGTCATCGTTATCGTCATCGTCATCGTCAACATTACCGTCACCCTCCCCTCACTCCAAACACGAACAAACACAACGGTTTAAATAAAATCATCGGAGCACAGCCGGCCTGAGTTGTGATGATGATGGGTGAGGGTATTTCCTTGGTGCCAAGCATTAGGGAGGGACGAAGCCAACGTTTTGGTAGGGCGAGTCTAGGGTCAGGAAGTTCACTATCTAAACATAATTTGTTTCTTTACATTACAAAATATGCTGGTTAACATCAACTCATTTTTTATATGTAGCATGGTGTTTTTCTTGTTTCTTCCTTTAGCTTTCTTATCAGCATAAAACAGCATAGGTTATTGGGGGCCATAACCAACATTGGGGGGCCAAGATCAACATTGATAGGGTCCTGGCCCCCACAAAAGGATACAAATCGACACCCCTGGTCATGACACTGCCAAGCCGGAACCAGTGGCTTCCAATTTAAACAATGTGAAGTCTAAAGCCAGTGACTTCCGACTTTGGGTATTTTTGTGCATTAACACGCGCCATGTGGGGCCTCTGAAAGTAACGCGCACTGGAGGGGGCGGATTCCCCCCCCCTAAGATCTCAGCTCCTATGAAGGCTAGAGTAACAAAATTCACAGGGTGGATGGGCACCATGGTGGTGAACTCTATTGTGTGCAAAGTTGATGACCTTAGGTCAATATCTTCAAGGTCAAATGAGGTCAAAATAGCAAAATTTTCCGGTTTTGCGTGGCTTGGCTTCTCTTCATTGTTATGGATCGCTTCATTGTTATGGATCGCTGTGGTTGTGTTTAAATTTTCCCAAATTGGCATTATTGATGTTTTGGACATTACCAATGAGGCAATACAGATGTCAGATCGGCCATTTGACCTCAGGTCACCTATATAGGAGCACTTTATTAGGTCATTACCTGCTCCAGTTACCGGAACCGGGCTCCCATCCCGACTGCTCCGTTGGGCGGCTCGGCACAATCGGCTTCGCAAAGAAAGGAGTGAAATACATGAATAAAGTATGGAAACGCTTAGGCACAAAATGACAAACAGTAGATTTCGGGATGTATAGGGAGTAGCATGTAAAGCGACATCAATCACATGGCAGTCATTTTCATTTATGACACATTCCAGTTGACCAAGTTTGGTTCCATTAGCCTATCATGAACTTGACCTGACTTGACCTCGGCGACCTAACATGACTTTTATGTTATATAGCATAACAATATGCATCAAACAAGTTGCTAGTGTTGTCAAGAAGACTTCCCTATTGCCAATATACGGGAAGCGCATCAGCGCCGATTTTTGTGGTCTGGCGCTGCGAACTGTTTTTACTTTAACGGCCCTTAACTTGAAACTTCTCGGCTGATTTTAATTTTTCTTGCTTTAAACAATGCGCCGGTCATTTCTAAGCAGGTACGCGAAAGATTTGGCGTATATCGGCCGGTACAATATGGAGTTATGTACGAACAATCGGAAGGATTGGCGGATTTCGCCATACGCCCTCTAGTGCATGTGTTAACCTGTTATGAACTTGACCTGACCTGACCTCGGTGACTTGACATGACTGGAACAATGTAGCATGACAATGTACATCAAAGAAGTCGCTAGTTTTGCCAAGAACACTTCCATTTTGCTAATATACGGGAAGCGCATCAGCGCCGATATTTGTGACCTGGCGCTGAGAAACTTGTTTGACTTTAGCAACCCCTAACTCGAAAAATTATCGGTTGATTTTCATTTTTGTTACTTCAAACAAGGCGCCGGTCATTTATTGGCAGGTAGACAAACAATGGCGTATATCGGCAGGTAAAATCTGGAGTTCTCTACGATATTTTTATGCTGATAAGAATCTAAAGGAAAAAAGAAAAAAAACGTCAAGTAGAAAACTTTGTTGCTACACATTTTGCACCGCAAAGAAGCATATTTAGATTAGATAGTAGACTAGCTCTCCACATTTTGCTGTAAACTTGAAAATTGTGCAAAAGAACTGAAATAGCTGGATTTTCCTGAACTGTGTAAGGACAACTTACCTACATCATAAAATATTGAGATTAGCTGATGCTGATGCACTTTAAACCAGATTGTCTGACAAATCTGCTAAGCCACTAAACAACAATTGCATTGTCATACTGATGTTTGTACACACCACTAATGGCAACGCCACATGCATATGGAGCTTGAATAGGATTCATTCCATTCTAAATTTCCAGTCATCAAACTTCAAACAATCCAGTGCAATGAAAACAATCACATTTACCATTGAGATTACGGATATACAAACTATGATAGTATCCGGCAGCCCACCCATCGCCCTATCGGCTTGATACTTACGAAGGTAGGTACCTACCTAGGCACATGCCCAATGAGATATTATCTAGGTAGGTACCTACCTACCTAGGTACCTCAAGCTGAACCAACGAGAGCCATATCTGAACCAGTCTGCCAGCTTATGATACCTTGAAAGAAAAAAGTCAGAAGAAGCTGCATGGACACTGTTACAATTGATATTCCTGAAGAAAACAATAGGTAGGTATTAATCAGTGCAGTCATACACCAATATAAGGTGTTCTTGCGCACGACCAATGTCTGGTAGCGCGCATCAAATGACACCAAGGACACCATTACATTAGAATGAGCATCAATCAAAGTTTGCCTGGAAGCCTTAGTGACATCATAGCTTTTTCCTTTACTACTGCAGGAATTGATAGAATCAGACATTGCCCTCTAGTCAATAGCATCAGACATTGAACTCTATATATATAACTAGACGGCTGACTCGCCTCACATTCTGCGTCCTATTCCGGCCGGTCCCGGCTGGAGCAGCGGTATATGGTCAAGAGATTGAGCGCGCCACCCACTCCCATGCATGCATTTTCCATGCATTTTAGCCCTGGAATGAAATGTTGTAAGATGAAAAGTTAGAAAAATCTTGCAAAATATTGTAATTGTGCTTTTAGTGTCAAACGTCTATCATCGTTTTGCCAACTTTGTGCGGTATTCGGCATGTGTACCCCATGACATCATAACCCAATCACGCTTGCGAAGTAACGCTTGGAATGTTTGTAGTTGACAGCATACGTGTACTGCGTGTGCACCCTATATCCTAATCAGGGCGAGTTCCAGTAATTGTTACGGGAGAGGGGTATTTGTCAGGGGCGCCATTTCTTAGGAGGTGCACCCTGCAAAAACACCTGAAGGTGCTAAACGAAAATCTGTTTAGCAGGGATGGACGTGTACTTGAGCACACTGAAGGGTGCTTCTGGTTGACAAATATTAAGGGGAATACTCGAGTCTTCCCGGAGGTGCGCAGGTTCCATGGGGACATATCCCTGAATCAGCCGACCATCCCTGAATCCGCACGACCAACCTGCAGGGCATCAGTTGACGCTCGGGCAGGGGTGGTGCTATATATACTTTTGAGGGGAAAAATACCAATATCAGTGTTGGCTTTCCCCCACCAATGATTTCAAGCCCTAACATGGGACCCCATAGAGTGTGTTCCCCCAATCAATCTGGGCTTGCCTATTGCCTTATTGTATTTTGGCCTCCTTCACCCCCACCCCCGCCCCCCTCCCTCCAATAATACCAAAACGTTTTAAATACACATTTTCACGAAGAGCATTTTTTTCAGAAACAGCTTATGTTACGTTTGGTTAGGATATGTTTCCTTTCTAATGATGAGCATTTTCAGAAAATAAAATGCTTGACATTTTAATTTTTCTCTCAAAAGGTAGGTTTGGGTAGATTGGCTAGGCATTTTTACACGTTCTTTTTTATGCTACATGACCTAACTCAAAGCCATTTTTGACATAATTTTCCTCACAGTATGAAAGGTATGCATTTGAACATAAAATGAGTGGTCCCATCATCTTAGTCACCTTCATAAGCATGGTATCCTGAAGAAAGATTCAACAAACCTGTTTTTTCAAACACCATAAATGGAAAGGTTACACACGAAGTTGTATTTTTGTGGGAAAACATTTTTGAAAACTTTTCAAAAGCATTCCAACTTAAAAAAACTATACAAACCTAACATAACCGAACCAAACCCATTTATTTGCTGTTTGGAGGAAATTGTGTGTAAAAACTTGTCTTGTTACCACATTAAAGGACAATAATACCAGTTTGGTTAGGTTAGACTACTGTAGGTTTTTTAAGGTGGAAGTTTTCGTCTCAAGAAGTTCCAAAAAACGGCAATGTTTACATCGAAAGCAGCTGGCGTTACGTTAAGCTAGGCTGGGTTCGTTTGTTATATTTGGGGAAGCTTTTGGAAAATGTACTGCTTACAATTTATATAATGTATTACTTGCGATTTTTTCTCTAGAGGGAGGATGTGATATGCTATATTACATTATGTTGGTTATGGTTATTATGTTGTGGAATTGATTCACTTATGAGCAGGGGCGGTGGGCCCATGTAAGGCACTAAGGCAGTGCCTCACCTGAGTAGAGCTGGAAAGTATTTTTGTACGTTATTTTCATAAAATGATGCTTTCATCCACTGGAGAATAGCAAACATGAAAAACTGAGAAAAAATATGCATTCGGGACTCATAATTATGGTGAAAATTTAAGTTAATTTACATTTACACCATTACATCTTAGTTTCCAAGCAGCTCTATCACCGATCGGCAGAGGCTAGCCTCTCGCACATATCGCCATATAGTAAGTTTTCGTTTCATAACAAGCGCAGGGTAGGCCGGGCCCTCCAATATTTTTTGGAAATCAGCGACGTCACACGGGCTAAACAATTCCTGAGTCCCAAAGGCGCTCCGGCCAAACTTCCGTTTATTCAACACAATATTTCCGATCTTAAATATCATCGAAATGGGACAAAATTGGGTTCATTTGAAAGCTTGAAGAATCTCGTCCACGAGTATGAGCCGTATTTTCCATAACATTAGGATTTTTCGTTTGGACCCACGCTGACTGCATTCATGTGAAGCGCCGCAAGAATCGCGTGGTGCCACGGATAGTAACAGCATGATGAGACAGGCCAACTGAAGATCACGGCCGGGTAGGAGGGGTAGGAACAAGTAAGGGACATCAGACATCAGAATATCAGAACCTCTAATACTCAAAACCTATAATGCTTCAGAATCTATCATACTCAAAACGCATACTGCTTCAGAGCCTCTAAATAGTCGTCTTGGGGAATGTTCAATACCTATAATGCTCAAAACCTATAATGCCTCAAACCACAATGCTTGGAACGTATAGTTGTTCAGAACATATACTCAAATCCTATAATGCTTCAAAGCCTCTAATACTACTTCCCTGTGGGAATTTTCAAAACGTATAATGCTCAAAACCTATAATGCTTCGAAACCTATAATACTCAATTCCTGTAATGCTTCATTTCAACTAATATTCAGAAAGCATAACTCTCGAAACAGCTAATGCTTCAAAACCGCTAAAGCTCAAAGCCTAGAATGCTTCAGGACCTATAATGCTCGGAGTCTATAATGCTCAAAACCTATAATATCAGCTGACGGTCGCACGCCATAATCGGCCGTACGGTTAACTGTGCGTCTCATCGTAGTCTGCCAATGGGGGACATCCCGCGGAAGCTTCCAGGCGCATCCGCCAGAGCGGCGACACATGCGAGCAGAACGTTGATTGCTCGCAGCATGGGCCGTGTTCACGCGTATGGCTTGTGAAAGCGGGATATTAAAGTGGAAGCTCCCTGAATTAAATTACATGTCGGCGATTTCTAAGCTGAGTCACTGGTTTTACGAATAGGCAATTTCAGTGTTTAAGCACCCCATGAGCGGATCCCGATGTAGTATGTGCTATGGCCGATTATTCCGCCTTGACCGCTGCCGTAGAAGTAGAGGAGACCTGGCCTGCAAGGGAGCCTTGCATGCAATAAGTATGCTTACACTGAAGACCAATGGTGTACCTATAATTTGTTCCGGGGGGATTTTGAGGATGCCCAGGTTTGTCCAGTAATACTCATGCTCAATTTGAGTGGCATAATTAAACAGTGGCGCAGCCACAAATTTCTGAAGGAGCAATCTCAGCTGGAGCGGACTTCCAACAGCTGGGGAGTAAACAGCGTGCCTGATGGTCAGATAGGGCTAGGATGATCATTTGATTTGGAAGTGCCCTTGGCGGAAGAACAAGACCTCTAAGAGCTAAAGTGAACCAGCGAGGTTCCATCTCAGATTTGAAATGTCCTGAGATGATAGCACGTGTTGATCCAGGAGGACCCTTACGTTCTCAAAGTACCTAACTGGCTAGAAAGGTATGTTTATCTCAGTAGAGCATATATAGCTAATAATTGTCCGCATATTGCGAAAATCGCACAGACGGGTACCTTTGTCTTCCAGCTGCTTTATTATTTTATTGATTTTAGCTGAGTGTATGCACGCAACTGACTGGGTTCAAGCTCGTTCTACTGGCAGGACACTTGCCCACCCAGCTAACATGCGACCCGAGGTCTTGCTTCATTAGACGATGGCAGAGATTATGCATTGGACCAATCGCGCCTATTGCCGAAGACGCCATGCTGACCAAAACATGGTCTACATAACCTGTCAGGATGTAACGATTAACATTGGAGATTTATATGGTATTTTAAGAAGCATGGTAGCTAGGGATAGGACCTTATCCCGTCCCGTCTCGGGGGAGGGTCTTGAACCGCCCCGCTCAGGTTTTTCGCGGATAGCGAACAAACGGCGCATTTCCCACATCAATTTGACATGTTATTTCAAAATTTTGAAGCCAGGTCATCTGGAATCAACGAGTTAGTCAAAATCAAGTGAGGTCACCTAAAAAAAAATAAACCAGTCGTCACGCTTTTACAGATACAGATATTTTGATACAGCTTTCTGCGTTTGCTTATCTTTAGGGATGTACCAAAACGTATGAGAGGAATTTTTTTTTTACTGTTTTGGACTACTCATAGCTATTGCACATTTGCATATTGCAATTCAAATCGAAGATTCTGGCTAAAGTAAGCATTTTTGTGCGGGCAAATTGACTTCCAACAAAGTTTCTCGGTCTGCTCTACCCATTAGAAAAGGAAAATTAAAGAAAACTTGAAAACTCAAAAGTTTGACCTTAAAAAAAATTAAACAGAATATTTTGTGGGGCCAAACAAAGGTATGGCCCTCGTCGATATCGCTGTACTTTTCTGATTACAAATATTTTTTCCCAAATATCCCCAAAATGAACCCCAGAGCCAAAAACATAACCCGTCCCTTCTCGGAGGGGGTGGGACTCCAACCGCCCCCTCAGGTTCTTCGCGGATAGTGAACGAACGGCGCGTGGAAGCGCGCCAAAATTTGGCATAATTTTCCCCACATCAATTTGACATGTGTGAAAATTTGGAAATCAGGTCATCTAGGGTCAACGAGTTAGTCAAGGTCAAGTGAGGTCACCTCCAAAAAAGTTCAACCAGTCGTCACGCTTTAACGGATGCAAATATTTTTTAATGAAACTCAGCGTTTCCTTTTCTTTTGGGGATGCAACAAAACGTACAAGGGGAATTTTTCTTTTCTTTTTTTAACCGTTTTTGACTACTTATAACTTTTGCATATTTGCATATTGCAGTTCAAATAGAACATTCTGGCTAAAGTAAGTATTTTGTATTAGGAAAAGTTGACTTCCAGCAACGTTTCACGGTCTCCTCTACCCATTAGAACAGGAAAATTAAAGAAAAGTTAAAAACTCAAAGTTCTGAAACATTGAAAATTAGCATTTTTATGTGGGGGGGGCAAAAACATGTACGATTCCAAATTATTTTTCTTCCAATATCTCACAAAATGAACTCCCCAGAGCCAAAAACATATTGTAAGTCGAGAAATGTAATGAAAATCTAGCCACGTAGTGACGTCACTTTGGGGAAAAATTGTTCTGGTGTGGATCGGGACCCTACTAATCGAGCGCCTTCCGATGACACCTCTTTCGTTTTCGTGTGATGCTTAGTTTGGATTTTAGAGGTGGAGTTACTATCCCCCCCGAGACGGGGTGTAAGCATCTGACCGAAAAGACAGTGCGGGTTAATGTAAGTCGTGAAAAGTCGTGAAGATCTAGCCCCTAGTGACGTCACTTTGAGGGAAATTATTTTGTGGGTGGATCCAGACCCTACTCGTCGAGCGCTTTCCGATGACACCACTTTGGTTTTTGTGCGACGCTTAGTTTGATTTTAAAGGGGGTTACTACCCCCCCCCCAGAGATGAAAATTCCTGAGTCTTCGGAGACACAAAAGAAATTCAGTGGTACAAATCGTCACTTTTCAAAATTTGGTTACCATGTCCCCGCTGTCCGCCCAAGATTACACCCTTGACAGCAAGTAACATGGGTCAATATGGGGTTTGGAATTTATGTGCGATAAACATGAGCTCTTAATCCGAAAACAGCACACACAAGTGCTCTGGAACTAGCCTTGACCCATATTGACCCCATGTGTTGATCTCTGATCAGTAAAAGTAAATGGTCAGTTGACCAAAAGTTGTTCAAACCGTTAATTCGTAGGGTTAAATTTGCCAGCGAGGTCACTTTGGCTGAAAAGAGAGGGAAAGAAGAGGCTGCAAGAGACCGTTCCTGTGGGGACGCCATTCTGAGGGACGCTGAGGCACAGCCGAAGTGGTAGCTCCCTCCCCCTTAGCAAACAAAATACTCCAGAGGAAGCCAAAAATTGTGAGATTTTTCAAAACTTAGAACCATAAATTTTCGTTTCTCCGAACGCTTTCCCTTTTTCGAAACATCCTTTTTTAGTCGAGCCTTCCTTAGGAAGTTCCTGGCTGCGCCCCCGGAAGGACGTACCTTTAATGTAAGTAACATCAAGATCCCAGGGTATGCTTTAGGATATTTTCCCCGGGGAACGATTCCGAAAACGAGGAATTTGGTCGGGAGGTGTCAGTTTAACCCTAAATTATTAGCTTATTTGATGGCTAGTACAATTTTCGTCCTCAGCTAGCATATCAACAAAGGCTCCGCTTGATCCGCCAATGGGCAAAGTTATCCGAGTGAAGTGATCGTAGCTTTAGCTTCAGATGACACACGAAAGATCACTTTAAGTTAATTTTAGCGGTGATGCAGCGTAAAGCGTGATGTGTATCAGAACAATAATGCACGTGAAGCATTAGTAGTTCGGGAAAAATGACCAGACAAATTGCGAACATGTGAATTCACTTATGTAGCCATACCTATATAAGTGAAGTGTCACAATGCCGCGCTTAATCTTGAAGATTTGCTTTATTTTAAGAAGCCTGGTATTTAGGGAGAGTAAGCAGTTTTACTAAGATCGTCAAGTGGGTGCGACGCCCCTTTGCTCGCGCAAGGAAGGGCGCAGCACCCCAGCGCCACATACGTTCCGTCGCCCATGCTGCCAGACTACAGGCATGGCATCGCAGCCACTGTAGCGGAACCATTAACGTTTTAGGAACACCTCTGCAGTCTGAAAAAGCGTACCCATGCCATTGTGAAGGCAACCACGCATTATGCAAAGTGGCTCCGAGCTGTTAGGGGCGCCATCAATTTGCACAGTGCCACCCGCGGCACTGCAAGAGCCTACAGAGGGACACCCCAGACGTAGGACAGCCATGAAATGTGCAGAGCGAGTACTTCAGCTGTTGTAAGGGCACCCCATGAGATTTAAAGGCACACAACAGTTGTTTGGACATCCCCGAAGGGAATGCAATTCCAGTAATTGTACAAAATTCCTTGTCTTGCTGAAAGAGCATCCTGTGCAGCGCAGGGGACATGGTATGTACCGTGTCAGGGGACAATGTACCGTGTCTGAAAGTACAGAAGATATCCAGGATGTTGAAACAAATTAGCCAAGTCACAAAGGTGTCATATGTAAGGTCAATGGTTTAGGTTTCCGAGTCTGATTGACAACTATTGGTCATATTGTATGAAAATGTTGCTACTGCATCACACTGATACGGGCAGACAGAGACACAGTTACCACAAAGTGGCACCCTGCTATGCAGTAGCGGCGACAGTGTTCGGTCCCCTCGGTGGGTGGCCATAAGTTCGTAGTGTCCAGTGATGATCTTTCATGGCGAATCCCGGGATTAGCGGCGGCGGCCGCCGACATCAGCAGACCGCCCGTCGCTGGGGTGGACGGTATTGTGTATGCACCGCGGATGGTTACAAAGGTGGGCTGATGGAATTTGAAACAAAGACGCGGTCCCATGCCAGACTACCGGCTGCCTTCTATGTTTCCATTCGAATATGCAGCCAACACTAACATATGCCAATTTATGGTAATAATGGGAAGGTGGATACCTTCCACGTGAACAGAACTACGTGGTGAGCAGTCACCTGCTGTGCACCATAATATTGGGCGTATCAATAAATGTCGAGAAAGATCGCAGGTCTCCACTGCTAGCTGTGCCCAGCAGAGATGACAGAATGCACGGGGTGCTGTTTCCCCTTGCGCAAGCCAGTGTGTATATGGGGTGAGTCACACCTGATTGGTAAGTTCACTAAAACCATTTAGGTACTGTCTCTAGATACCATGCTTCATAAAATAAAATATAAGTATCAAATGTTAACCGCTACATCCTGACAGGTTATGTAGTCCATGTCTTAGGCAGCATGGCGACTTCGGCAATAGGCGCTATTGGTCCAATACAAAATCTCTGCCATCGCCTAATGAAGCAGGACCTCGGTTAGCCTGTTAGCTGGGTGGGCAAGTGCCCTGCCAGTAGAACGAACTTGAACCCAGTCAGTTGAGTGTATCCACCCAGCTAAAATCAGTAAAATAATATAGCAGTTGAAGACAAAGGTACCCGTCTGTGCGATCAGACGTCTATATTGCCAATACAGTTGCTATTCCGGACAGCTTTGCGGCTTGAGAATGTAGGCACGTTTCTGGGCCACACGGGCACCGTTCTTCGCAATGTGCAGAAAATTATTAGCTATGAACGCTCTACTGAGATGAAAAACATCTTTCTTGGCAGCTAGTTACTTTGAGAATGCAAGCGTCCTCCTGGGTCAACCCGTGCTGTCATCTCGGGGACATTTTGAATTTGAGATGAAACCTCGCTAGTTAACTTTAGCTTTAGAGGTCTTGTTCTTCCGTCAAGGGCACTTAGAAATCGAATGATCATCACAGCCCTCTCTGACCATCAGGCACTCTGTTTACTCCCCAGTTGTTAGAAGTCCGCTTCAGCTGAGATTGCTCTTTCCAGCTGGCATAGGCATTCCACAGGGACACGGGGCACATGAAACAGCACCCCGGAACAGAAGTGTTGCTTGATGTCTTTTGTTATTTTTGAAAACGGTCTCTGTTTCATGACATTTTTTTCGTCAACCCACCCCTTCAAAAACTTCTGACTGCGCCGCTGCCTAATTATGCCACTGAAAAGTATGCATAAATATTACTGGTCAAACCTGGGCATCCTTAAAATCCCCCGATACAAATTCTAGGTACGCCCTTGGTCTTCCGTGTAAGCATACTTATTGCATGTAAGGGAACACGAGCGCCAGGTCTCCTCTACGTAAGCCCGGCAGCGGTCAAGGCGGAATAATCGCCCACAGCACCTATTAAAGCTGAATCCACACCTGGGACACTTAAACACCGAAATTGCCTATTCGTAAAGCCAGTGACTCAGCTTAGAAATCGCCGACACGTACTTTAATTCAAGGAGCGTTCACTCCGATATCCCGCTTTTCACAAGCTAAATAAATGCATGAACACGGCCAATGTGGCGAGCAATCCACGTTCTACTCGCATGGATCGCCGCTCTGGCGGATGCGCCTGGAAGCTTTCGCGCGATGTCTCCCATTGGTAGACTACGGTGGAGACGCCGTGAACCGTACGGCCGATTATGGCGTGCGGTCGTCAGCTGATATTATAGGTTTTGAGCATTAATAGTTCCGAGCATTATAGGTTCTAAAACATTATAGGCTTTCAGCATTAGAGGTTTTGAAGCATTAGCTGTTTCGAGAGTTATGCTTTCTGAATATTAGTTCAAACGAAGCATTATAGGAATTGGGCATTATAGGATTTGAAGCATTTTAGGTTTTGAGCATTATACGTTTTGAAAATTCCCACAGGGAGTAGTATTAGAGGCTTTGAAGCATTATAGGATTTCAGTATTATATGTTCTGAACAACTATACGTTCCAAGCATTATGTGGTTTCAGTCATTCAGCATTATAGGTATTGAGCATTCCCCCAAGACTATTTAGAGGCTCTGAAGCATTATGCGTTTTGAGTATTATAGGTTCTGAAGCATCATAGGTTTTGAGAATTAAAGGTTCTGATATACCCCCGCAAGTAAGAGATAACTGTTGCAACATAATTCCTCCCCACTCGGTGCAGGGGCGTAAACAGAGTGGGGATACTGGAGGCATGTGCCCCATGGGAAGGTGGTACCCATCCGGCCAGGAAAAGGCCCCAACATTTTATTTAGGCTACCGGCGGAGGAACATATACTGGTTGGAATAGCATGCCCTTATCACCCATGTGCAGATACGGAACCTGCAGCGGGTTTTCAGGATTGCTTTCCATTTTTCGTTCATATACGTCTAGACCAGACGTGTCCTTTTTGTATATTTTTGAAGGGCAAGTACCCCCTCAATGTTGGCTTTTCCATCTCCAACCCCAACCCTGACCAAACTTCAGGAGCGCATCCATCTCCAACTCAGCCTGTGGAAGAAGGTATGCATTGCAGCAAAAGTACTATGATCTTAATTCCATTGTGTCCCTGTTGCCTAATAGTCGATCCTTGCCTACCCATGTAGCATATGTTTGACTTTCCTCAAACTGCTGGAGAGCTTGGGAGATGAGTGATGAAACAGATGAGCTATTCCTGGATACTTATGTTCAAGAATTACATGGGACAGGTGCGTGCCGAATGGGAAAGGGCCATTGTGGGCAGTTTCCCCCTGACAGGTTGTGGGTCCCCCAAGAATTGCGTAAAGCTCCGGAAAAAGATGCGCTAGTCTCTCTAAAAGTCTTGTTTGGACTCTACCAAGAATTTTCAACATTCCGTCGGAAATCGAGAAAAAAAACTGATGTCGGTAATCTAAGGCATACCAAGTTTCGCAAAACCGACAGGGCCTTTAAATATGATCTGCAGCTCGAAATAAACAAACCGGAAGGCCTAAATAAAAGCATCACGGAGGCCCTCAAGGCACATCGGGGTCATGAGACTGCATGGGGCCTCAAAAAGGGAATTGATCGTAAACATGGAATGGAAATACCGCGCAATAAATCAAACATCTTCGAAAAAACCTTTTCGAAAACGCGCCGACACCTCAAAAATGCTATCGGTGTATGAGAAGCAACAAAGCTGTAAAAAAAAGATCCGGGTCTCAAACGTGATCCGGGTGCCTAAAATAATTGGCTGAAGCTGTAAAACGCATACATAGAAGAAAAACGCAACGGGTAAAAAATGCGGACACCTAGGTATGGTCACGGCTCGGTAGCCAATTTGCGAGCTTATTGAACCAAAGAAATGCGGTGCATGAAGCTCAGTGTATCTCTGGATTTCTTAATGAGGGAAAATCTGGGAAAGAGAGAACTAATACATCGAATTGAATTTATCGATTCTTTTTTTCAAGCGAGTCGTCATACCTGGCTTTTCACATGTCAAATTTTGCACAAGACTATGATGTGACAGTAATTATCAAAACGTGGGCGGCCTAACAGAAACCGGAGAAGCGCGCGTAGAGTGGCGAACGCGCCGACTGCGCAAGGCGGGTGTACCCGTTCACGAACGTTGGCGTTTTGGCGACCGGGCGTTATTAATTGGAGTGCCTGGTAATGACAAATTTGATATTTTTGGTGGTTTGTTCAGGTGCAATTTCAGCAGCATAAGGTGACTTTTCAAGGGAAACCAAAAAAACTTTCAAACAAGATGTGGGATGTTGTGAAGGTCCTTCTTCTAGGCTCGTGAACAGTCTAGGGTCTTGACCAGCGCGCCGCAATAACTCCGAAGGCAAAAATGATAAGTACTCTGCACGGTATATTGTGTAGTACGTACAGCGAATATGACGATTGATTTCAATTGTAAATTTGGAGGCCGAAATACAGTTATTAATTTACGCACGCGACCGACAGCGACAGGTTCGCGGCTCGACAGTTCAGACACGTCTCCAAGCGGGGGTCTGGCCATCGCCCTGGCTCAACCACGACCGGAAGCCCGGGTGCACGTCGCCGTTGCCGGGCGTTGTCCCGTAGAACGCTGACTCGGTTCCGACGAGGGCCGGTGACCGCGTTGCCGGCGCCGGACGGAAAAGTACGGGCGTGACATGTGCGGGGCATGGTAGGTCGGCTGATTTACGGGGTCACAACACCCACAGTTAGACATACAATTAAAACAGTACGTGTCTAGCAACATTGTTGCAGGGAAGTTATGGTTTAAATCCGGTAATTCAGAATGGTGGTAGATTTGGCCCCCTCCACAGGACAGTGAATTTGGCCACTAATTATGATATGACAAAATATAAAGAACACATTTGAAAAAAATATTGGTGGAAATCCGAATCCTTTTTAATTGGGGCAGGTGGACACGTCCAAATCAGTTTGCCCTCTCTCGCAAATTCTATGCACGACACTGCCATGGCATGGCATAATTCGACATGTTGGTGGCTATGATCCGCCGCAATGGACGGTGTACTGCGCGGCCCCGGTCTGCCACAGTGGACGATGGGCTCCGCGCCACGCTCCGTCACAGTGGACGGTGTGCTCGGCAGTCCCGGTCCATTGCAATGGACGGTGTAGTCAACGGTCCTGATCTGCCACAGTGGACGGTGTGCTCCGCGGCCCCGGTCCGTTTCAATGGACGTTGTATTCCGCGGCCCTTATCCGCCACAGTGGACGGTTTGCTTCGCGACCCTGATCCACCACAGTAAATGATGTACTCTGCGGCCGTGATCCGCCGCAGCGGACGCTATGCTTCTGGACCATAGTCCGTGGTAGTAGGTGTGCCACACGACCCCGGTTCACCACAGTGGATGGAGTACTCCGCGACCCTGGTCTGCCACATTTGATGATGTATTCATCGGCCCTGGTCCACCGCAGTGGACGGTGTGCTCCGCGACTCCGATCCGTTACGGTGCACCATGTGCTCCGCGGCACCGGTCCGCCAGAGTGGATGGTGTGCTTCGCGCCCCTGGTCCGCCATAGTAGAATGTGTACTCAACACCCCGGTCCGCTACAATGGACAGTGTGCTCTGCAACCTTGGCCGGCCACAGTGGACGTCAGGGTTGAAAAACGGGCTTTTCCTGGAATTTTGTCATCCATAGCATCATCCCCTTCTCAAAATTATAATCCATGTTGTTTTCTCCATGTGTTTTCAACTTGGACGCCTGATGGTGTTATTCGACAATGTACCCTGCGCCCTGTGGTAAAGTGCTCAAGATTCACCGAAACTTCAAAGCGAGATTCTGATGCAAATGTTTGAAGGAAAGCATCCCCTCCGTATTCCATAACTCAGAAATTGTCCTCTCATCTAGGATTGCAAAGTATAAATCCAACCCTGGTAGACGGGATGTACTCGACTGCCCTGGCCAGTCGAGGTGTACAGTGTGGGATTACTCGCGGCTTTGCATCAACTTTCCGAACAGTTTTGCGTGCATTAGTTGTCACTTTCTCAGCATTCTACCGTTCACCTTACCATTAATGGATACCAATGTCACCCATGCATTAATATTTCCCCATTCGTCACAGCCATTGAATCTGCTCGAGACACAGCTGCTCTTGTTCTGCATTTCGATCAATGAATATTGATGACATCAGAAAAACAAATTGTCAGCAGCGACTCACCTTATTTCCGCTAAAGTAATGATTACAGGTACTGACAGCACCGCGACCAGAAGTTATTTTGGGTGCGGTACCCTTGTGGCCTTATTTATGCCCCCCGCACCTTTAAGAAGACTCCTTTCGTATGCCATGTGTTCCTACTGCCCAATATCTTGCACCTCTATACATGTCTGTTCTTTATATGCTGTATATTTGCTTGACATAATAAGGTCCAGTCACACGGAGTCGGGTTATCTTGGATCATTGTTCACACAATGACATGGTGTACTGGTGGCTCTAAAACCTAATTAAAATTTTAATTCACAGGGAACAGTAGCATTCGGCATAAGACGACATGGCGGGCACAATGTCGCCCGTCGCCGCTGCCGACGCGTACACAAATCCAAACTCCACACAAAGGACGGCAGTGTAGAATATGCATAATAGTTGACCTGACCAACACCACTGGCCGGGGCACATTTGAAAGCAGAATGTCTATATCATTCTTTTATCATGTTCTGCACGAAAAAGTTTTCTCCTTACTGCGATAAGAAGAGATAATTTGACCTAACTTCTGTTTAGTAACCTTGACCTTCATTATAATTTTTGAAAGTAGTTATTCGATTTCATAAAAGAACATTATGATCTTGATTTGGTGTTGCTATCCTTCAACTATCGCGAATAATTGCATTTTGGAGATATGGGAATATTATCCTCCCACGTCAATTTCAAGGGGGAGTAGAAATAAAATTGGTGAATGAGGTCAAGAAGGTAAATATGGTGGGTCCAACCACTACCAAAGGATTAACAATCCGCTCTGTATATCGACGCAACCGCTTTTCAAAAGAGGTTGTGTCGATACGCGAAAACGCAAGTTACGTTTTCGCAGCTTTGCACAGATACCGACGTTGTGTTCAACCGTAGGTGTGGTGTCGTATAATCTTGGTAGGGCATTTGGCCCTTCTGACAATGTAAACTTTTCACGGGGACCATGTGGATATGCCCCAAATCCATTTGGGCTCGTCCATTGGCTCTATGTCATGCTCCCGCCCCCAAACAATTTTAAGTTTCAGAAATTAAGGCCCCCTGACGCATACGAATATGTACACCGGGACAGTTCCCTGTGTATGTCGCCGTTGGAGCCTCTTCCAGCCTTTCAAGGCTGGCGGCGGTATATGGGTAAAATATCGGGTTCTTTTGGCTCTGGAATGAAATGTTGTAAAATGAAAAGATGTGGATATATTTTATATAAAAAGTTGTATCAAATGATCCTGTGTTCATGGTGAGCAGATTCAAATGGTGAAACACCTTGTAAAATATTGTAATTGTTCTTTGGAGTTCTAACTTGTATCATCGTTTTGCCAACTTTGTGTGGTGTTCGGCATGTGCACCCATGTAATTGAGGTCCCGGATACCCGATATACGGTAGCGAAGTAACCCTGGGAATGTTTGTAGTTGACAGCATATGTGCACTATGTTGGCACCCTATATCATAATCAGGGGTGGATTTAGGAATTACCATGCGAGGGGCTTGTTCCTTGCCGGTTTCGATGCGATCTTGGCACCACGCTGTGCTTAGCTGGGACCGCCGACGCCAACTTTTGGGAGCCCTGAGGGGAATTTTTGGTCAAAAGTGCGATGTTTTTAGGGGGTACTTGGTGCTAGTTCTCGAATCGCGTTGTACTTATCTGGGCCCCAGTGTTAATTTTGCTCTTCCCGGCACAAATTGCCTGGTTCGGTGCAAGCTCTTTGGCGCGCGGGCGGCCCCAGGGTGATTTTCTGGGCCCAGACGCGAACTTTTGAGCCTCCAGCGTGACTTGCAGCGGCCCAGCCCGTCTTTCTGCGGTCCCCATCGTGATTTTCAAGTACCACAGTGCGACTTTTTCTGCCCCCAGCGTGGCTTTCAGGGGGCTCGATCAAACCTGTTGTGCCCCAGCGTGATATACGGAGTCCCAATCAAACCTTTTAAGGCCTTTGCGTAATTTCATGGTCACTGGCGCGACTTATCGGTGTCCCGGCGCGACGTTTTGGAGGCCCAACGGTATTTTCGTGGTCACGGTCCCACATTTTAGAGCTATCAGCTTCATTTTTAGGGTCCCGGGACGATTTTTGTGGTCTTCAATGTGATTTTCAGAGGCCTTGGTGGGATTTTGAGAAGCCTCTTTTTCAGGGACTCCTGCGGAACTTTTTGCGGCCCCAAAGTGATTTGTATGGACCCCGTTGCGATTGTAGGGGACACCAACATCATTTTGATTGAGCCTGGTGCTATTTTTCCGAATCAAGGCGCAATTATTGGGCCCGCAACCTGTCATGGGGAGGGGGATTGCTCCAATGCCCCCTCCCTTCGCACGCCGCTGCGCATGCCCCAATGATTGCATAGTTCAACCATGACGTCTATGGAGTAAATGGCACGGCATCGACTTTCCTATGCAAATTTAACTGAGTGCACCATAAGTAGCAATAAGAAATATACAACGTGCAATTGGCCTAAATTCATATAATTTTCTTCAGTGTTCTTAAATCCCAGCCTGGACATATACATCACTGGACGATGAAAAGCCTCGATTGCAGTCTCTGTTGTAATTCTGTGCTTTGTACTTCTAATCAAATGACTTAATTGAATAGATCATGTGATCAGTGGCTTCGCTGAGCAGAGTTTGTTACACATACTATGGCACCACCAACTTACCGAACCATTTCTGTTCAACGAAATAATTTGAATACAATGTTTAACGTGCTGTCAATGTCACTACCAAGTTACACTACAGAAGATCCACGCGAGTAGTTGCCATGCTCGTCATGTGCCTTCTCAGGTCGAATAACAATCATCGCTTGTTATTCGTGACATCACTCTTCATATTATTCGTATATCCTTGTCAGGTCGTACCATGAGCGCCTAATCCTCTCGGGGATTCTGAGATTCTGACAGGCGTTCTCGCACTTGAAGTTGATGTAATATGTTGTGACTTCATTATTGTATCTATGCTACCATAATCAATGATGGGAATAAGGATTTTGCTTTTTGAATACAATCACCGATAACACACAGGCATCTCACTGAAAAGGTTCGATATTTGTGTACTGTGCCAAACTGTCAAAATTCATTGAAATGTGGGAATTTGTATGCTATATTTAATACTACGGTCACACAATGTATGCATCGTGGCAGTAATTTTATACTTCAATATTCAAAATGCATTAAATGTTACATGCAAAAATACAAGTGTATAGCAGCTAGGACCAAGACCATATATAATGCATGGCTGTGCAATATCAAGGCAAGAAACATGCACCTGCAAATTGTACGTCTTATTTTGATTGTGCTACGTTACTGCCCAAAGTCTACAAATTTTTACTGCAGTAAATAGTAACGAAATCGATGCTAAATATGTTAACAGTAAAAGAACCACAGTGTAATTATAGTATGAATGCATTTTGGTACTGGCTGGCACATTATCTGCTTTATAGTCTAATCATAACATAATATAAGGTGTGAATATCCATACATCTGCTGCATTACATCAACTCCTGAATTAGTTGTGTTGTTGGAAGGTCATGTCCAAGTATGTATGACTTCAATAGTGCTACCGTGTGCTACCGTTCAAAAGTCAAAAGTGCTACCGTGTGATATGCGCCACTTTTGCAAAGTTATGGATTGCAGGACGTTTTTCACAAATTCAAATGTGTGCTTGCTCCATTTTAGTAACCCTAAATGTCTCAAAAGTGGGAGGGTCAGCTACTATTGTTGTCCCTCCCCCCCCCCTCCACTTTGAAAAGTGGGAGGGCCATGGCCCCCCTGTCCCCTGTCCCTACGCTCTGCCCCCGCCCCTGCACCCTGTTCCTATGTATAGAGGTCAATGAGTATTTCGGAGCAGGGTGGGAAACTTACTTTCCGGGCTTGGAGTCGGAGTGCAAACAGATTTCTTCCGGAGTACATTTTCACGGACATATGATGTTTTATGCATGGAATCTATTTGCCGGTAACCGACAGGAAAATCACATGTACCTAGTCAGTACCTACGTAATATGCATAAGTAATACACATCATCATCATTTTTTGTCACATCAAAGCATAGAAACAAAGTGAGCAAAGGACGGCACCGCAAGACAGGGAGTTGTGATGATCGGATCAGTTTTGTCTCTCGTAACTCACAGGAGCAATGCGCTTTTCTTTCACTGTTGGTCTCAGTACAAGTCTAGCCAAATGAAAAACAAACACAAATAATCCAAGCTTCACCCTCAGCTCATAACACACACCCTCTTACATACCCAGCCAATTCCCTGCGCGCGATACGGACCAGACGCCACTGCCTCACACGCGACAGTCGGAAGCGATGGCCGTGCGCAGACAAGGTCTTGTGTTTGCAGCAGGGATGCAGAGCCGGGAAAATTTTGGACGGCTCCGGCTCCGACTCCGGCTCCGGGGAAGTATCTCGGCTCCGACTCCGGCTCCGGTTCCGGGCAAAATGTACCGGCTCCGGTGGCTTCGGCTCCTGCTCCGTACATCCAAAACGTGAGCCGCCCCGCTTTTGACGACTCCGGATCCGACTCTGACTCCGACTCCAGCTCCGGCTCCGGGCAAAATGTTCCGGCTCCGGCGGCTCCGGATCCGCATCCCTGGTTTGGAGTATGGCACTGTTAAACATGTGTTCAAAGTTGTTAACGGTTATGGCGTCATTAAAAAAAAATACCTTCCATTGATTGGTTGAAAGACAGTTTTCAGAACAGAAAATGCTAACGAAGCAAATCTCGATCGGCGGCCTCCGGACTCCGGAAGTCGTCTCTTAAAACGGTCAGTTTTTCTCACTATAGGGTGGCTCGAAAGTAGGTTTCTGGAGACGCATTGGCCGAATTCGTAGCGACCGGAGGCCACTATTCAGTGCGCAGGCGCGAGGTTTGGCGCGTTGTGGTCGGCATTTCCGCTGGATGTGGTGTGATGTGGTATGTGTTCGGGTGTTGTCTGTGTGCTTGATGGTACGAAAAGTGGCTAGTTTATTTGGTAATCGTAAGAAGAATAACATGTTTGGTGGATGTTTTATTCAATCTTGTATTAGGTTTTTTAGTAGTATTTTTGTCCCTTCTGCATGTTATGTCGGAGTACATGTGGAGCCCATTCTATCTAGTATGAATCCGGAGTGCAAAATGTTTTAAGAGGTGAAATATCTTAAGAAGTGCCTTAATTCCCACCCTGTTTCGGAGTGGCCCTACAACTGGCCCTCCTCCAACTCGCACTCACGTTCGAACGAGGTAGTGGTTGCCAGACTTCGCCTCGGACACCAGATTGACACACAATTATATTTTTATCGACCACGACGCCCTCAACTTCGTAGCACATGTCAAAGCCGCATAACCGTCGCCCATATTTTACTTACCCGTGCAACTTATGCTTCTCATCGTCACGCTATTATCCAGTATTTCACCGAGATCCATGTGCAAATTTCGCTTCGGGCTCTCCTCGGGAATGAGCACCCAGCACTCCTCAAGCTACTTTTCCGCTTTTTGCATGGCACTAAGGTTTTCAAACTGATCTGCCTCCTCTGACACACGTTACCTGGTTCAAGCTGATTTGGTGCGAAGCTAAAAGCCATAAGACACGCGCTACACTCCTTGTTAGCTACATGCCTTCGTTTCTCACGTCTTCCTCTCCGACGTCGTAAAACACGCACATATAGGTTGTTTTACACAAGGTAGGCAGGGAAAGATCCATTTCGGCCAAAACGGACGGTTTTTCTTATAGATTGCGGCTGTTTTTTGTTTGTTACCTACTGGTTTCCAAGCAGCTTGGTTGTCTCCCTTCTCAGGGTTTTCCTAACTTTAACTTAAACATACAACTACACATACAAGGTCGGGCCTGACGCTCACGACTCGCTCTGAGCGCCGGGCCTCCGCTTCGTTTGAGGTCGCAGGTGGGTAGTGGAGCCTGTTGGTATGCTACGAAGCTGCCCACCCTCCAAATGTTCTGATTGTTATGCATGTTTGTATGTATGTATATATGTACATGAACCTGTATACCATGTATGTATCGGCCCATTACGCCACGTTCTTTATTTGTCGGCGCCTCATCTTTCCTCTCCTGCTTAATTTTTTTTTCTGATTAGTTGGTTGGTTCCTCTCCTGCTTAATAGATATAACCGGATGCACATGAGGGATTATCTTACCTTTTCCTGAACGTAACAATCTCTAGCAGATGGCACTCTGCCTCTGATAAAGATATATATATATATATATATATATATATATATATATATATATATATATATATATATATATATATATATATATATATATATATATATATATATATAATATATAATGGAGTAGGTATACACCGAGCCCCCACGAAGTTCGTATGGTAGCGAGCTTGAAGGCTTCCCTTCGCCATTGGATTACATTGCAATTGTACCAATTTTCTCTACGCTATCTCGCACGTTTTATGGTAATATAGAGTACTTTGACGAATACCAATTGAAAGACCAATTATTTTGCTTCAGCAAAATGTATCTCAAATGACCCAGTAGCCATCTCCCTGCCTAACACTGTGCCGTTTCCAGTAGGCTGGCCATCAAGCGCCTCCGAAATAAAGGGATTTTTCCCGATATTGGTAGGCTCTCTAGTGTCCACTTCACCCCGCCAGGTTGTCACCCTCGTTCGGAAGTGGAAGAAAGGGCAGTTCGGGGGCGGAGGCTAAGTGCGCCATAGTTTCTTCCCCTCAATGGCAGGAGAATGTCTGAAAGATAATCAAAGAAGACCGCCTGAAATGATCTAACCACACCCGTAGACCGCAACAGGGTGCCCACTGTCGTTATAAGAGGTCATATAGCCAGCACGGGAAACCCATAGCTGCCACAGAAGGCAGGGGCGGATTCGGGAATTCAGATAGTTGGGATATCCTCAGATAGCCGACGTAATATATATATATATATATATAGATATATATATATATATATGGCTCTGCCGATGGCTCTGCCGATGGCTCCGCCGATGGCTCCGCCGATGGCTCCGCCGATGGCTCCGCCGATGGCTCCGCCGATGGCTCCGCCGATGGCTCCGCCGATGGCTCCGCCGATGGCTCCGCCGATGGCTCCGCCGATGGCTCCGCCGATGGCTCCGCCGATGGCTCTGCCGATGGCTCCGCCGATGGCTCCACCGATGGCTCCGCCGATGGCCCCGCCGATGGCTCCGCCGATGGCTCTGCCGATGGCTCCGCCGATGGCCCCGCCAATGGACCTGGAGCCTGTGACGTCCGCCCATTCACTCTAGTTACGTGTCACTCAGGACTGTTTCCAGGTGAATGATCGCCACCGTTAACGACTATACCCTGTAGTGTGACCAGCGTACTGGTATCCAGAGACACTGGGCCAACTGGCACCGTCTGCACTGCTGAGTATCCTGCCGCCATTGCTGACACCAGACCTGGAGCCGAGGCTTCCAAGAACCTTGTCAGCTGCGGTGGCCAGCTAGCCCAGAGGAGCTTCCTCTGACAATAGCGATAATGCTGCCCAAGCTACCTGTTGCAGCCGTTGAAGACATCGTCTTCAACAGCTCACGGGCCATGTGGAGCATCTCCTGCTGTATTCAGTCCGGAGTGCATGTGCACGGGCAGCTGCACCGGCTGCTGATCTGTGAGCTACTGACGGGGAAATTGGGCAAACAATCGCACCACGGACACGACGATCACTTCTCACGATCAACCAACCGATCAACCGAGCCAAGCAAAGAGCACCGAAGCCCCTTTCGCCTCTCGCAACTGGCAACACGGACAGCCAGCCATAGAGCGACGCGAAGCCAGCACCACCAAGAAGCTTCGACGCCACTGGCGTAACAGAACGGCTGCTTGCCAACGTGCAAACGGGGCAAACAATAAAACCCGGGCTGCGTCGAAGGCGTGCCACAAGAGCCGCGCCAACGCCAGCTGTCTCCAGCTTAAAGGACGCCGAAGACACCGACCAGCCTGCCACCAACTTCTACTCTACCTTACGGACCTCCAACTCTAACTCTACTCACTGCCAGTCTGCTCCACATCTGCAAACTCCGGGTTGGTTCGGCGATGCCGCCAACCCCCTCCACATACCGCCGATATAAGTAACCAAGTGTACACCCTTCTTTCCTAACCCATATATATATATATATATATATATATATATATATATATATATATATATATATATTAGGGTGGTTCTTAGTATATAGGGAACAAATAAACACAGGAAAGTACTTCTTCCTACCCCTGGGAATTGTTCCTTTGGGAGCAAAAAAACGTGTGAAGAAAGTTTTGTTCAAATCCGATCGTAATGAAATGTTGCACATCGACCTCGTAAATATACCCAATATCTGGCTCCAGGTCCCGCTTCCGCAGGAGTGTACACACTGCTCAGGAGTATTATCCGTTCAAAGACGTGGGGGCCAAACCACTCATTGTTGCCTGGTCTGGGCAAGTGTCGTCTTTTTGTGTCCGGAAACTGCTTCCGGTGGGCCGCCACTACCTGGAGGAGGAACTGAAGCTGCTCCTCATCCTTGGTCAGCGACCGGTTGCATTCACCGATGAGGGCCACTCCACGTTCCGCATGGTCGTTGACCACCGCCAGCCTTTGGACTACTGCTGCCGCCGCCTTGAACGGCTCCCGTTCCTCCCACGTCTCCTGGGGAAGTCCAGGAACGACTTGTCCAGGTTGAGCTTCTCGAAGAAGCCGAGCGTTCGATCCGTGACGAAATCTTCAAGATGGACACTGCGGATAGATTTCTTCGGCAACATGACCCTCTTCGGAGTTGACTCCCCCTCTCACCGCTCTCTTGCCTTGTAGCCATCGCCATCGTCTTCTTCCTGTCAACGGAGACTTCAGGGTCGAAAAAGGCAAGCTCAACCAGCTCCTCCGACAGGTACCAGAGGTGGTTGGAGAGTTTCTTCAAGGCAACGTTCCCCACCTCGGCGTCAATCTTTCCGTACGTGTCCAGAGCCTTCAGTAGGTCCAGATCGAGCCGAGGAGCTTGAGCGGGGAACCCTGCCTTCATCCACGCCATTGCGTACACTCTCGCAGAGAAGACGCACATCTTCATCAGTGCGTTCTCTTCTCTCTTCTTGAGGGAGAATTGATCGCGAAACATCCATACCTTGAACGAATAGATGATCTTACTCATCCAACGTGCCTGATGCATTGGTCCAGGAGCTCGAAACCGGACGCCGCGAGCAGGAACCCCGTCAAGGAAGATGATGACAAGCTCGACCAGCTCCTTGTAATCATCACGCAAGTCACTGCGATCCTGAAGGACTTGCATTGCCAAGCCCAGGCCTTCGTCCTTCATGTCCTGCAGAAGAGTGGCTACCTCTGCACTCTGCATCCCTGTGGTGAAGGCTTCGCGGTCAATGTTCTCCCAGTAGTTCTGGAAGCGTTTGAAGAGGAGGACATCGGGGGAAGAGGAGGCTCCGAGGAGATGGGTGAAGACGGCTTGAACCATGACTTCCAGGATACGGTGTCGGCAGGCAAAGTGAAGCATGTCCTTCTCGAGCTGTTGTTCGATGAGCACACAGGCGCCATTGTTCCTGCCAGTGTTCGCAGCCGTGGTGTCGAACGACACTCCGGCCACCTGATCTGCAACTCTCCATTCCTCCAGAGCGGACACCACGGCGCGAGCGATGTCGTGTCCCGTCCCGCTGGCAAGCGTGGCAACACTCAGTAGCTGAGATGTTCCCTTCCCTGTAACAAGAATGGGAAGCCTGACCACATGGTCTTTGGTGGTTAGGTCAGGCATCAGCTTGCCATCCCAATGGACAACAAGCGGAGTGTCCGCTCGGAACTCTTCCTTGAGCTTGGAGGCCAGTGCTTCCCGGTGCTTTCTCCGATGGCGGCGGATGGAAGAGCGGTTGATGTTTAGCTCCTTGACATCGCGTCCGAGAACACTAGCAGTCGCAGTCAGGACGTGAACGGCCGATCGATCCGTCATCTTCGTCCTGTCCAACGTTGCCGCAAGAGCTGGACTGATCATGTTGGTGGTGGCTCTCCGGATCCGTTTCTGCGGACTCGCTCCGCCAAGAGCATCACGGACTTCGGCAGCTTCAGCAGACGACTCTGGATCAGATGCGCTGGAACTGGTGGAGGACTCCAGCTCAACCACTGCGGACGAAGACGTTGCCTCTTCCTGCGCGCGCCTCTGTTGCTCCAGTTCTCTCTCTCTCTGTTCTCTGGCATCGTCGAGCTTCTTGTCCAGCAAGGACAGTATCCATATTCCCCATCCTCCCCCGTCGGCCTGGTTCGCGTTGGGCAAGCAGAAACGCCTTATCATCCGCATTCGTCATCGTCTTCAAGGCGTCTGCGTGGGCCACGTCGAAGAGATTCTCCAAGACGACCATGAACGCCTCCTCATTGGCCACCTGCAGCACCGAGCGTCGATGCTTCCCCTTCTTCAGGAGCTCGTACTCCCGATGCAGCTTCTCCATTTTCGTCACCACGTTGTCCTTCCTCATCATGGGAATCCGAGCCATGCTCCAGTATCGCGCCACCATGGGAGCAACGACAAGCGTCACATCACGGAGCGACGTCTTCTTCAAATGTAAGTTGTGCAGAATAACGGCTAAGACATCGCCGTTGGATGGAAGTTTGGACCCCACCAGCTCTGGCTCGGGCACAAGAAGGAAATTTGTGTTACGTGTAGCCATAATAATCTGAGAAAAAGAAGAGAGGGGCGAGGTTAATGCAATACCGATACTGCCTAAGTACACTGGTGTACTTACTGTGGTAAAGTAAAAATTTCAACGTCATATCGCACTGTGGTAAAACACTGGGGTAGAGTAAAAAATCAACTTCGATGTGCAACATCTTCACACGAGCCGATTTTGAAGACAAAAATACCTACGCGGTTTTTGCATGTATATGAACAGATTCCCGGGGTAGGAGCAACATAATTCAAACTTTTGATTTTAAGGACCACCCTAATATATATATATATATATATATATATATATATATATATATAAATATACATCTGGTGCATTAATGGTACAAAAGCAATCCGCACCAGTGGGCCGCATAGGACATTGCAAACGTGCGGCCCTTTACAACTTGTATATTTCTTTGTCAAATATCTGCTTCTCGGTCCCTAAGTACGGAACCATATGGACTAAACCATAAGCCTACACATGAATGGATGTACACGTTTGGTTTGTGGGTGCATATGCAGACTGCATATATTGATGGATAATTGTGGAAATAATTGGTATAGCAGGTGCTGTTTGTCCATGCCCCCTGCTGGAATATGTTCGGCATGTCTGCATGCAGGAGGCTTTCTACACCTGTCCTTGAGAACACAAGTCACAAATTGGAAAATTGCATAGAACAGCACCTTCGACCCAACTGCAGATGTAGTTCCTTCTTGCGTAGTTCATAAAACTCCCCGAATACGAATAAATATCGTACGAATATATTCGTAGTACAACTTTCACGTCTATTTGCGCATACATATTTCAAGTACGAATGTATCGCGAACTGATAACATAAGTAAGTAACGGCGGCAGCAGCACACTTACCTGCGTGACCAACCGATAGCCGCGCAGTGACGCCAATAACTACTAAAAACTATCGACTACTTACTCCCAGCTACAGGTACCAAAATTCACGGGCAACTCACGCCGGTCCAGTGGGGGAACTGTGGCTGGCGGAAAAAAAAATGAACTAACAATATCGGAATCCTCCACTTGTGGCTTCGCCTGCGTTCCTTAATCACTCGCATCGCAGCCGTAATGGACGAGTAATCGGCGCGCACGTGGTGACCGTCTCTGTCGCAGCGCGGCTTGAACTCTATCCCGTGTACTTAACCGGGGCGGCAAGGGAGAACAAACGCCAGCGGATAAGGCTACTACTGATGGTGGTCTCAGCTGAGATACCACTCGCGGAAATGATGTCACAGGAGCCGACGGGGACGGCCTCGGGAGCGAATACAGCAACGGCACCACTCGCGACCTGATCTGGCCACTATGGCGATGACCTGTCGGCGGTCCGCGAACTGGGCCGTGCACGCCTGACCCGCTGTCTGCACGTCGGTCGCTAACAGCCGCCGGCTGCGGAAGGCTGACGTCTTCCTCTACCATTTCTTTTGGAAGTCACTATTTATAATCATATTTAGGTAATGAAACATCCATAGGCTTTAAGCAATCCAATAGCAATGCGTTCTATGTGATTCAACATCGGTCGGTTTTAGGCCATCCGACATCGGTGGGCCAGGTTGGATTAAGTAACATCACTTTTAATTGATTATAATTGCATGCTATTTTTCATTATAGGCCACCACACCAGGGTTAAAATAATGTTTTTTTTTTCGTTAGGTGTGAGATGTAGAAACGAGCACAGCAGGATGTCGAAATTTGCCGTGGAATTAGAGTCATCTAGAATGGTTTTGAAGCCACAGACTGAAATTCGAGCTGATGGTGTAGGCTCCAAGGAGCAGGATGTGGATATTTTTGGAGAAGGATGTCGATTCAGCGTTCCGAAAGTGGCATATTCCACCCTATTTCACTAATAATTTATCACTGCATCACACCAAAACCGTTTCCCATCTGCTGTTTAGGTGGGGTAGCATGCACCTGCACTGTCAAAATTATTTTCTTGTTTAACAATACTGTATTTCAATGTTGTTGATATTCTTTTCTTGGACTGATTTCTAAGATAGAAGTATACTAACCTGATGTATGAGATGTAGAATGAACCAATTCGCCGAGAAGGGGGTTCATTCTCCGAGAAGGGGGTTCATGTGTTAGGCAAAGTGTATGAGCATGTCCTTCAGGGTAACTAGAAAATGGGGTGGGGAGGGATGAAATTGCATTGCCAACTCAGAAATATTCCAGTAGTGTCAGCCAAGGGAATAGAACCTCAAAGTCAGCAAATGGGGACAGCAGTAGCTCAAGGAGGCAGAGTGATAGTTCATCTGGTGATAAAAGAACTCCTCAGCATGAAAAAGCCAAAGGTGGTTATGGAGCATTTGTTAAGTGTATGATGTTTAATGCTCAGAGTATCCGATCCAAATTTGATGAGCTCAAGTGTTATGTTGCTGAAGAGGAACCAGATTTTGTTTGCATTACGGAGGCATGGGCCAGTGAAGGGTACTTTGGAGAAAACTCGCAGGACTATGAGATCCAGGGATACAATATGTTTTTGTGCAATAGGGGTCCAGCAATGAAAGGGTGTGGTGTAATGCTCTATGTAAATAGCTTATTCAGTTCTCAAAAAGTAGCAGGTGGGGACAAAAATGTGTCTGTGGAGTTAATTTGGCTTGATGTCACTGTGGGAAAAGGCAACAGCAATACTCTGAGGATAGGAGCTTTCTACCGATTAGGAACCCTGCCACATTCTCAGCAACTGGAGCTTGATAAGGTTATTTGTGAGGAAATCAGTAGAAACTTTCAGAAGAAGTGCCTTATTCTTGGTGACTTTAATCTAAAAGGATATGAAAATGTTGGCAACATCACAGTGACACCATGCAAAATGTTTAGGAAATGCCTTGAAGAGGACATGTTCTTACACCAGTTTGTATCGGAGCCTACCAGGCATGGCTCATTCTTGGACCTTGTATTCTCGGATTTAAGTGACTTAAGTGACAGCAAAGAGTGATTTATTTAAGTTAAGTGACAGCAGAGTGATGCTAAATAGTACAAAGTCATCATGGCAAAATTTTCTTAGTGGAGTCCCTCAGGGGTCAGCATTTGGGCCACTACTTTTCATTATATTTGTAAATAACATTGAAAGTGGCCTAAGCAGTAAAGTTTTGAAATTTGCGGATGATTTGAAGGTCTTTAGGGCAATAACAGGTCAAAATGAGCATATCTCGCTGCAAAATGACTTAGACGAACTTGTGATGTTGTCCGGAGAATGGCAAATGAAATTTAATTTTGATAAGTGCAAAATAATGCATGTAGGTAAGCAGCATATGAAGGCTCCATACTTCATGGATGGCGAAGTGCTATCAGTGACTCAATAGGAGAAGGATTTAGGGCATCAGAACAGCCCAAGGAAGCCAGGAAGAAGACACTGAGAATGCTTGGGGCAATAAATAGGAATGCATCATACAGAAGAGAGGAAGTCATCAGGAAGCTTTACTGTGCATGTGTCAGGCCACATTTGGAATACTGCATCCAAGCTTGGTCTCCTAGCTATGAAAAAGATTGTTGGCTTTAGAGAGAGAGTACGAAAGAGGGCTACAAAAATAGTTAATGGTATAAGCAACCTGGCATATGAGGAAAGATTGAAGAAATTGAATATGTTTTCACTTAGATATAGAAGGCTGAGAGGAGATCTCATCGAGGTCTTTAAATTTGTCCATGGTCTGGAGAGGGGATATCTTGGGAAAATGTTTGAATTTAACAGAAATGATGCAATTAGAGGTCACAAATTCAAAATTAAAGCTAACCACCGCAGAACAAGGTTAAGACAGACTTTCTTCACCAACAGAGTAGTAGAACACTGGAACCAGCTGCCAGAAACCATTGTCAGTAGCAGCACATTATTACAGTATTAAAGTATTACAGGGAGGGCTGATTGGCAGATTTGGTGGGCAACGGGATGAGTGTACAGAGTGCAACCAAGAAGGGCCCTTGTGGCTCATAGTTGCGCTAATCTTTTATGTCTTTATGTCTTTAAGTGCTTATATATTTGGAAGTTTTTATTTCCCAAACAAATGGCTGTCAAATTAATTGGAATCACATCAGAAAACACCAGAAAAACAACATTGTGATGAAAATTATCCAGGGACTCCGTATGCATTAAAAAAAAAAAAAATTTACACAAATCCTATCATTGCCAATGGAAAGATTTCAATCAATAGGCATTACTCACTTGTTATCTTATGATAACCTCTTTATACTAAGTGTAAGACAAACTTAAATAACACAGGTTAGGACTTCCAGCCATTATGTTCAGACCATCTTTAAAAATCGATATAATGACACACATTCCAAAATATTTATTGTGTTGGATCAAGAACACTGGCCTGCGTTTCAAAACGTTTTTCAAAGGGTCGGAAGTTTCTCAGCTGTTCTAATACAAGTTTCGTGTGCTGAATCCGAAAATACTATCCATTTTTTCGATTAGCTCAAGTTTTCGCACTACGTCAAAGATAACAACTCACACACTGTTGTATTACTATGTATGCTGCAATACGATATATCAGTAGCGGAGAGAAGTGAGAATTGTGACGCGGGAGAAAAGGGACGAAGCATTATCTCTTAAAGTACAAGTCCAACGCTGCTTTTTATTATGTTATATTTTCTTATTAACAGCGGCAGCGTTGGCAAGCACCACCGTCTTCCTTTTCGACGCGCAAGGTGGCTGTGTGAACAGTGAGCGGAAAAGGTTCTTATTTTGTGGCGTCAATATCTCGTTTCTTGGTGTGGTATCATCAAATATTTTGTTAAATTACGAATATATTACTAACATATAGAATTTTACAACATTTGACAAGTGTTTTTGCTATTTGCTCGTGTGTGTTCGACATGCGGACCTGATTGATGGAAAATGGTGACGGTGGGAGAATTGGGACAAGCGTCGAAATTCTCACAGCCTGTCCCACTATAATGTTACATGTAGTTTACATGTAATTAACCCGTCATATCGCAATAATGCATTTTATTTGAGTAAATGTAAGTAAAATTTAGTAAACAACCTCAAGAAACTACTGTCAACTGAGCCTGTAAGTAATCCATCATATCGCAAAAAAGCATTTGATTTTAGTAAATGTAAGTAAATTTTAGTGAACTACTTCAATGAAACTACTGGGGCGTTCCACGACAGATCGACAAATAAAATTTCGATTTTGCACCCCCACATCTCAGATTTTGATGAAAATGAGTCTATAGGGTTATCAGCAGCCCTAAACACGCCTGTGACATTTTCAGGCCTCTCCGACTTCCGGTTTTCGAGCTACAGCCTGCGACATTTTTACATTCGATGCATACATGGCTTTGTTTGGCAGGATTTTTCCCTGCTACATTGAATGATAAGTAGGTGAGTTTGTACATCAAAATGATTGCAATCCCATGAAGAATGAACGTTTATCACTATCGAAACCATAGCAATTAAATATATGTCAAATATAACACTTAAAAAAATGCCAGGTTCTCTTGAGCAACTTTCCCCTTCGATATTGTGATTTTTGATATTTTTTAATGAAAGAGCGTTGATTATTACCTATATTTCATCAATAAAAAAAGTGGTTATCGGCTTATAAATATTTTAAACATAATTTCAAACACCAACCGCCCGGCCTCATTTTACCCAATACGGCGTCGTTCAGCAACGGCCGCGGCCAGCTGCTGCCAACCGGGGATAGGGGTGCTGGCGGCTGTCGTCCGCGGCCCCGTGGGATTGAGAGGACACTGCAGATTATTTATAAACACCAGGCAGGACGTTTTAGCACTTCATTTATTATTCACACAAATAACAAGCCGGAAAGTACATGTACATTTGCGAATGCTAACGAGATGGTACAATGAGCCTTATCAGAGGTACAAAATGCATAACTTAACATTAGCTCACTTCACATTGTAATTCGCACATAAACAAACGGAAATCAGCTGCCGATGTAGGTCACGCTAACCATTCAACCTAAATCCTGTAGCAAATCAGGCCACCATCACTTCTCTTCCTTCACTTATGGCAAGTTCTCGGACAACGACAATGTTTGCCTTCACTGGAGTTACCCTGTGTATTTTTAGAGTCCCTTTGACAGTTTTTGCCATTGACAGTCTATCGCCAAGCTTATGCCGTGTACGACTAACCTCTTCTTTCGCTACAAAGTAGCACTCGGTATGCAAATTACCCTTGTCCTGTAGCACTTTACATAGCTTTTCCGCAGTAAGAATGTGGTCCGAGTGTGCCCGCGAAAGACTGGCGCTAGCTGCAACCCTTTTCAGTGTACCCCCAACACCGTCGCACGGATTTTTTCCCATGCAACGTTGCAAAAAAATTCCAATCGCACTGGACTCCGAAATCCTCATCATGAAAACTCACATTCACGAAATTAAACTTATTCTTGTACTGGGCAGCTGACCCATCCGAAAAATAATGAATCTTTTTCAAGTTCGGGACTATGCCTTTCACTTTCGGTACAATGTGCTGCAAGAATGTGTGCACAGCGACGGTGTCATGCTTCAGTTCGTTTGATAACACGCAAAACTGTGGCATTCAATCTTTCCAGCCTCTCGCCAATAAACAACAAACGGATGAACGGTACACTGTGGTGCGTTCCAGTGATATGACTGAATTTCGTCTTGAACTACAAAAGTGTAGTTTTCTGAAAAATATAATATGATCAGTGCTTCATGCTCAGGTAGCTGCTTTTTTAGATCGTCGAAATATTTGCTTTGATGCTGACTCGTGAAATGATGCCGAGTAAGTGTCACAATGGAGTCAGACAGTTTGTCAAGAAACTCGTCCATAGGAAGAACAATTTCGGTCAAAGTGCAACGATCCGTGCTTAGCCACTGACTAAATCTGACTTCGTCCACCAAGTCTGAGATTTCCCCTGCCTGCGCATTTAAAGTGTCGAACAAATATGACATGACACCGTCCTGACCTGGACAGTTTTCACACTTTTGCAGCATACAGGCTTCCCTCCCGACATCACAAACCGCGTGCTTCAACAGGTCCTTGTCTTTTAAGCCCAGAGACGCTAACATTAACTTAACGTTCTGGTGATAGCAACATACAAAAACCGTATGAGTGCCGTTGCTTCCCAACAGGACACAGTGTTTGGGGCGGAGGCTGGCGAACTTAGAAAACCCAATGCGCGGGTTGCTACCGTTCTCTTTATAAAGTTGGTAAATTTCCTGCAAATTACCTAAAATCAAACGTTTCTGCTTCTTTACTTTAACCCCATTCTCATCTCTACCGTAACATAGTCTTTTTTTCCAGGACATATTCTTGACATCCCACGCTTGGCTCCCCCTTCCCCTCCCCCTCCCCCCGGCAGGCGTATCGCGAGGCAGCGGCAGCGCGCGCGCCGGTCCGGTGAGCGCAGCGCCCGCATTCACCGCATTTGATTCGTCTTTCCAAGTCGATAACCACTTTTTTTATTTATGTTTCTAGGGTAAAAAACTACGCTCTTTCATATGAAAGTGAGAAAAAATACGATATCGGAGGGGAAAAATGTTTTTATTTCTTTTCAATTTTTTATTTGGCTAGAGTCGGCAACAATTACGTAATGAAAGTTTAAATGGTGGCATAGTCATATTCTTCAATGTTTTGTCTTCATTTTGACGTATAAATTTGTTCAGTTACTGAAAAATGACTCAGAGAAAATTAGCACCAAAGATAGTCATGTCAGTGCAAAATGTAAAACTTATATAGTTCATAACTAGAAAACGGTAAACCTAAGAGACTTCAAAATGGCACAGGCGTGTTCAGCGATGCTGATAACCCTATAGAACCATTTTCATCAAAATCTGAGGTGTGAGGGTGCAGGTCACATGTCGATTTGTCGTGGAATGCCCCTACTGTCAACTGAGCCTATAATTAACCCGTCATATCACAATAAAGCATTTGATTTTAGTAAATGTTTTTAGCATCCGTCGAAGAGCTACTAACGGATTAGTTTTAGCAAGAAGTAGGGACAACACTCAAAATTGTATCCACGATGATTTTATGCACAGCAACTTGAAATAGAGAAGTGCTTCGTATGACACAGCTTTGAGTGAACCGCTGAAATAATCACAGACTAACCTTTACCTATTTTAATTCACGTCCCAAATCTACTTTTGAGTTCCATTTCTCCCTGTCACCACTCCCAATACTCCCTCACCCGTCGTCCCAATTCTCACTAAAATTGCACTTCTCATTTTTCTTGAATAACAGAGTAGATTCTTTACTTTTAATTAAAAAATTTCAGTCTGCAACGCACAAATGTATGGGGGTTACTTTGAAATCAGAAATATGTCGCTTGCTGCAATGACACGGGTGCAACGGCGTGTCAAAGTTGCGGTCCGATTTTTGTCCCAATTATCACCAATCTCCCCTACTGGATGCATCATCTCTAATGTCATTTTTGTGTATTTCCAGGTGTAATCTGAAGTCATGAGTCGGCAGTGTCAAAATCATCCAGACAGGTTCTGTTACATATGTGGAAAGGTCACCATACCAGATCGCCATGCAAGCGTAACCGACTTTGTAAAAAAAATTACCACGCATATTTTAGAGTGAAACTTGGTGATCAGGACAAGCCGTTTGCCCCTCATATCTGCTGCAAGTCATGTGTGGAAGGCCTACGAGCCTGGAAGAACAAGACCCGGAAATCCATGCCGCTCGGCATTCCCATGGTGTGGCGGGAGGGAAAGGATCATATCACCGATTGCTATTTTTGTATGACAGATCTGAAAGGAGTAAATCGAAAGAAACAGAAGCATGTAAAATATCAGATGTGCCATCAGCCATCAAGCCAGTCCCTCATGGTCCAGATGTCCCGCATCCCTGAACCCGATGTCGACATCGAGTCATCTTCCGACTCTAGTGGGGATGAAATGGACGCAGACGAGTCCGGTGCATATGAACCGACCGAGAACGATCGACCGGTGCCGTTGAACCAAGCTGAGCTCAATGACCTAACGAGGTACCTGAACTTGTCCAAGGAATCTGCTCAGCTCAGCTTAGCTCGGTTTGATGAAAAATTTTGTGAAAGCACTGGAGAAAGAAGGACGAGGATTTGCATGTTTGGGACAGAAATTTCCTCATGTGAGCAGAGAGAAGATGCAGGCTGATGTATTCGGCGGTCCTCAGATAAGGGAGCTCATGAATGATACTCGATTCGAAGAATGTCTGGAACAGTCTGAGCTCTCTGCATGGCTGGCCTTGAAGTCAATCATCACCAACTTCCTGGGTAATCACAGAAGTGCGGAATACGTGAAGGTCGTCGATGAGTTGATGGACAGTTTTCAGCAACTTCGTGCTCGAATGTCGGTAAAAATGCGCTTCCTTAGGTCCCATCTAGATTATTTCCCAGATAACTGTTGAGATTACAGTGAAGAGCAGGGAGAACGCTTCCACAAAGACATATGGGTGATGGAAGAACGCTACAAGGTCGGTGGGATGTGAACTTTCTGGCGGACTGTTGTAGGTGCCTGAAGAGGGATGTCCCATCTGCTCAACACAGTCGGAAGTCCCTGAAAGGGCCATTTATTCCGCAGTAGTGTGTACTGTTGGGATGCGCTCTGAATACACTTATGGTCTGTTGGAGTTTAAACCTTTATTTATGCTTCTGTCGGATTCACTAGTAAACCAGTCAGAGCAATGTTTCGGTCCATATGAGTGAAGTAACATATTTAAAAAATCGAACTAATCGAGCAAAACGGATGCCATTTTCAGAATCAGCATGAAAAAACTGACATAAAAACAGTTGAGACACCCTTGACCTCATAAATAACGCAGACCAGTGTAATATACACGTGCTGCACCAATAATTATTGTGTTGCATCAATAATATGCACACATACATGTGTTCATATGACAAGAGGAATGCTATTTTTCAGCAATAAAGCATTATGCTCGTATTCCAGACTAATTTTTAAGATAGAACAGAGAATGTATACAATATTGTATTTTTTATATCCAGCTCACATTGTCTTCATCGATAGGATGAAACACTTAATATGTAAACGCACCTAATTGATGTGCCAATTAGGTTAAAAAAATGTTGTTTTATTTGTATTTATTAGACAAATATTAGGCATCTGTAAAAATGTGGCTCATAAGTCCAGCATTTCAGTCAACAAATCTGATCCAAGTAATCCAGTTTTCTTAAATCTGACCTTAACTTATTGCAACTATAACTTAGTGATAAATGGTTGACATGAGGGTTTATCATGACTATTGTTGTTATTTGTTGGCAATAAGAATGCATTTTGATACCAACAAGCACACAATTTGTTATTTTTGGTCAGAAACAAGCTTTTGATAAAGATCCTTGAATGCATACTTATTAACATGACAAAGATAATTTACCCATGCATTTACACTACATATGTCTTTAATCTTGGCTGAAAAGGAAAATCATATCAGACAGCTTTTAAACCAATCATAGGTGCCTATCTAAGAACTAATTATGGCAAGCTTTAGCAATTGCAAGGTAACCTAACATAAAATTAGCCAACCTAATCCATTTTCTTGGAAAAAAAACATCAAAACCTGAAATTAGAAAAAAGAACATTAACCTGACCAGGTCTTTCCATCTTTTTCTTTGGTACATGAAAAACACAGCAAACATAGAAACAAAGTAGGCAAAACAAAGTGATCCCACAAATGACATAAACAGCAATAATATCATGAAGCTTTGGGATTACCAAGGATTTTGGCTGGTCAGAATATTATGGTGGGAACAGCTGATTGTAGGAGACATGCTTCTCTACAAAGAGACAGGTTTAGGCAGTTCTTTTTTAGGTTTCTTTTGTTATCAATTTCTTGGTAATGCTTGGAGCATACTCTGGGTTCCCCAACATCCAGCAATTCAGAAACATATTTTATTGTGTGCTAACACATTTCGATTAAGGAGTATCCTGATCAAAATGGTGTATTCAGATTTATTCTTTATTTAATTTCCTTGTTCCAGTTCCACTTAGAACTGCAGAGGAACTGCACAGTAAGGCATGACTCCTGAAACATAGATGGGTTACATCCAAACATTATATATAGATGTTGAATTAATACTTTTGGTAATGAGAATGCAACTCATGAAATGTTTCGGGAAGGTATTTCTGGAATAAGAATGGTATTGTACATCAATGTTCAAGCACGCGCACATCATTAATAACCCATTTACAATTGATCAAGCAAGAAAGTAGTACTGTGCTTGGCTGTGTCTAACTTGTCAATAAAAAGCTGTTTTCCATACTTGCTGTATGCCAATGTAGGTAGGCACATGTTTGGAAAAATAGGCTGAACCCGGATTTTTGTTATCCACATTATCCTCTCCAGAAAATGATTTATTTTCCTCCTCTGAGGGTGGATTTATTAAGTTGGTAACTGTTTGACAATGAGGTGCTGTGGTCAAGTAATCATACTCAAAATACACAGAAAGGGGTGCGAACCGAGTTATGATGTATATTTCAAGAAAGACACCCTCCATATTTGATGACCACAAAATAATCCTCTCCATATCCATGATTACAATGAATAAGTCCAACATTGCCCATGCATGACAAAAAATGGCCAGACCAAATGTTTCTGGAAGGAATAAAATAAAATAATAACTCACCTGATAAGCGGAAGACATATTTACTTGCTCAAAATAAAAGTAAGAATTGCGCGGATTTGCGGGTTGGGTATAAGATTTGCGGAAAATCGTATGCAACCAGATTACTATCATATTTAAAAAACCTTCGGGTGACGTAATGCGGCCTTGAAGGATGATGATTATTGGGGTTTTAGGGTGCGTCAATCCATGCGGATTATATTGCACCAACAACAAACTTACTTAGACATGCTTCAGATTGTCACGTTCGAAAAAAAAGGTGTCTGATGGAGTAAGATATCCCCTAAGTAGGTGCAGATGTCACTTGGAATCGTATCTCTGCGAGGAAGCTCAAAACTGCTCTGTTATAGATGAGTCGACTAATCTCATAGTATTCGCATCATATCCAAAGTGCCGCCTGCGTTCTTCTGCATATGTTGGGCACGTCACCAGCACATGGTGCACAGACAGCGCGGCATTACACTTCCCACATTTCGGTCTGTCGTCCCCGCACAGTAAGTATCTATGAGTTGCTAGCGTGTGACCGATTCTGAGACGACAGATGGCCACTTCGTCCCTTCTAGTTTGACTGAATGACGAGGGCCACAGTGCCAAATGTGGTTTGATTCGCTTCAACTTGTTTGATTCTATTCGGTCCCAGCTTTCCTGCCACTACCTGAAAAGAAATGACGATATTGTTTGGTAGTGGTCACTGGCAGGAAGTGGAAGCGCACGCCGGCATGTCGAATGTGCCGCACACCCTGCAGCCTGGTCTGCCAACTCATTTCCACGGATTCCTACATGTGCCGGGATCCAGCAAAGTGCTACCTGCTTTCCCTTACGATGGAGCGAAGTGAGTTGCAATAAAACGTATCGTACAATGACGTTTTGGGGATTGAAACTACGCAATGCCATGAAACCGCTTAGGGAGTCAGTCAGAATAACATGTAAAATCTCGTCATCAACCTCGATGTATGCCAGTGCTTTCTTGATGGCGATCAACTCGGCAGTGAAGACCGTGGCGTGTGGAGGCAGTGAGAATGATCTTGTGACAGACCCTCTCACGAAGGCACTACCCACTCCGGTGTTTATTTTGGAGCCATCCGTGTAAGTGATGGGGTGATTATGATACGTCGTGTATATATGCTCCAGCGAATGTGTGTGTAGCTCCTCTTTTGTGACATCTCGCTTTCTCATGTCAGCGAGGGAAATATCGATAGAGGGGGAGATCAGCTCCCACGGAGGAGTAGACGGTTCTTCATATTGCCGAATTCTTTGTAGTCGTATTTCCATTCGCTCCAAGAGTGTCCTCATTCGCACACAGTAAGGAGTTCCTCTCCTAATGTGCCTACGAAGGACTACATGTGTCATGAGCAAAAAACCGCTGGATAGGACGGGTGTGCCGGAAACTGTCGCATTTTGCAGGCATATCGAAGACCCAGCATGTCGCATGTCTGATATCATATCGCATGTCTCGAAAACCCAGCATGTCTCATAGACAGTGGAGGCTCATGCGCATCCGCTAGCACGCTAACCGTTGGAGAAGTGCGAAATTCCCCTGTAATTATTCGCACCGCAGCGTGATGTACTGGGTCGAGCGTTCGCTTTGTAGCAGCACACGCGCCATCGTATATAAAACAAGCATAGTCTAGCTTCGAGCGGATCAGACTACGATACAATAGGTGTGGTCTTTCTGTCAGCACCGTATGACGTGCGAGCGAGATACACACTTCAATATCACAAGTGCTCTAAAACATTTGTCTCTGAGTGTTTTAATATGTTCTTTGTATGTAAGACGATGATCAAACTGCACACCAAGAAAACGAGTCACCAGTGCTGTAGGCACTTCGTGCCCGTATAATCTCAACGCCATGTCCGGGCAGTTACGCCTACGTCGACAGAAGTGTACTGCAGATGTCTTTGCTATAGAAAACTTGAATCCGTTTGTGTGTCACCATTTTTCAAGACAGGAGATTGCAAGCAGCAGCTGTCGCTCCATAAGATGAGTTGACGTGGCAAATTAAGTCGCATTTTAATCCCAGCATTCAAACATTGTAAAGGCTTTATTGGGCAGGGGCGAATGCAGTGATTCTTATTGGGTAGGGGACATTTCTTCGGAGGGGTCTTTGGCGAAAAAATTCGTTAATTGGGAAGGGGTGCACTGGAGCATACTCAAGAGGCGTAACAAATTGCAAATGCAATGCAATTTTTCCCCTAAAGTTGCAATATTACGACATCCAAGATTTTTTGGGAGTTGCCTTAGATGTTGCTCTATTTGAAAGTGTTCGTCAAAATTTGAAAATGATTGCACCGCTAGGGTCAGTACTAAATGCTATCAGGTTGCGTGTAACTTTCACGGATGTTCAATGTTCAAATCGGCTTGCATGCAAATTGGCCTCTTAAGTACAGCTACAAGGAGTAGTGCATCTTATAGCGAAAGCTTGGCTCCACTTGGAACCAGGCGTCAAATTTTACTTTTCCCGTGAGTTAGTAGTTACACCGATTGCATCACGATTTTAAATAAAGTTCCCTATGGCGAGTTAACGCTTAGAACCGGCCCAACACGGCTAAATGAGCGGCTCGGTCCGTAACGGTTCTAATCCAAAAGTTGACGTATGTACAGTGTGGCTGCCGGAAATTGCGACCTGCCGCTTGACCGTCACGGTCACGCGGTGTGCTGCGGTGTCTTGTATTGGCATTGCATGCATCAGTGTTGAGATAATCTACTTCCAATGCTTTGTTTGGCAAACATGCATTGACCACTTTCCTAGTGGACCCTAGTGGACCAGTGGACCTAGTGGACCACTTTCATTTTCTGAATTTTATCCAACCTGGGCGCAATATGACCAGAGTAGTCGAAGCGCCCGAAAGCCCAAATAACTAACTAATTTTATCCAACCTGATCTCAGGTCAAACGCTAACCTTGGAGGTCACATGCTCGAATGTACTGCTTTCTTGTTCGGTGGGCGATTATATATTTTAGACTAATATCCATCCGATAAATGCATTCAGCAAATGTAATTCGGTACCCAGTGATTTTCCTATAGGGTTTAATATTAAAGTCTTCTTTGACGTTAGGTCAAATGGTGACTGAGGCTGACATGCTTGGATGTGCTGCTTTCTTGTGAGATGAGATATTTTTTGGCGCCAGTGCCCATCTGATTAATGTATTTAGGAAGGTATTATTCGGTACCTCTAGATAACAATAGTGCCTGGTCAAAGCAATACTTTGTGAACATAGATCATGACTATGAATCACAGATATGTGATTCATAGTCATGTGGCATTCCTAAATATGTGGCGTTCATGAGACGAATCCTATGTCTGGGTGTTATTTTGTGGTGACAAGTAAAATTTGGCGGAACTTATTGGGTGCACAAGAATTTGGTCCATTTGCTATTTTTAGGCCTTTTTGACGACCGGTGAAGAATCCGTGACCATAATGGGTGATTTTGATTGATGTATGTGCTATGCAGGCTACCACCTGCAAAAATCAGGTATATTCAACGTTTCACTGTGATTGTATTTGGTACCCTGTAAATAGATATAGTACATGAGTAAAACGAACTTTGGTGACCTGAGGTCAAACTGTGACATTGAAGGTTGCGTAACTTGATGTGCTGTATCCTTGATGGACAGCAGACATCTAGTCATCAGAATCATTCGTCTAAGTGAACCACTGAATTGTTTGTTGTACCCTGTTTTTGACCCGAATGACCTTTCTTGGCCTCTAGATATCGAATTACTCGTCCTACTGAATACTCGTTTGCCTTACTTTTGCAGGTGACAAAGATCATATACTGAGAAAAAATGAATGAAATCGAAGAGCTTGCGAATAGGATGTTGAATGCGAATGTAAATGCATTTCTAATGTCATGGGCATACATGATCAATTTCAGCACCATGAAGGGCTGCTTCGAGAGGTGGGAAGCAATGCACCTACTAGGTGTCTAGCTGGGCTGTATAAATTGACTGATTTGGGAGTTGCTTTGTTTTTGGTGGCATTTGGTTAATTGAACCAGTATAACATAGGAGTTGTTTTCCTCGGTAATTTTAGGCATGCTGGACCAACATGGCTATGTGTGCTGGTTTATTTTGATCTAGAAGGTACCGGGATTCTGAAAATGTGTTTTTTGCTAAGATCATTGCTTTTTCTTGAGCATTTACTTAAGTTCTCAAATTTGAAGGTTGAATGATGCTGTTTGCAGGCTTCTGGCTTGAAAGTTGATGCCACTACAATAATATGTATCTGAAGCATTGTAACCTTGAAGGTCATGACCAGGGGTGTCGATTTTGGAAAACATTGGAGGGGGCCGAAGTGTACTGACCCCCCCCCCCCCAAAAAAAAAAAAAAAAAAAAATATCGGGTTTCGCCCACTATATTCTCACACCTCAATAATTCTTATTTTTATTCGACGATGTGTGTGTTTATGTTTATTCACCATCCTCGTCAACGGGAAAAATCGTCCAGTAACAGGTGAAGTCACATAAGCAAAAGAGCAGTACACCGTTCATGCCAACTTAAAACTGTGAGTCGTAGCATGCGACTACAGTGTCATACAGCGTACTCGGGTCCATCGTCATCGTCAACGTCATCGTCATCGTCATCATCATCGTCACCGTCACCGTCATCGTCATCGTCATCGTCATCGTCATCGCCATCGTCATCGTCATCGTCATCGTCATCGCCATCGTCATCGTCAACGTTACCGTCATCCTCCCCTCACTCCAAACACGAACAAACACAACGGTTTAAAGAAAATCATCGGAGCACAGCCTGCCTGAGTTGTGATGATGATGGGCGAGGGTATTTCCTTGGTGCCAAGCATTAGGGAGGGACGAAGCCAACGTTTTGGTGGGGCGAGTCTAGGGTCGGGAAGTCCACTATCTAAACCTAATTTGTTTCTCTACATTACAAAATATGCTGGTTAACATCAACTAATTTGTATATGTAGCATGGTGTTTTTCTTGTTTCTTCCTTTAGCTTTCTTATCAGCATAAAACAGCCTAGGTTATTGGGGGGCCAAGATCAACGTTGATGGGGTCCTGACCCCCACAAAAGGATACAAATCGACACCCCTGGTCATGACACTGCCAAGCCGGAACCAGTGGCTTCCAATTTAAACAATGTGAAGTCTAAAGCCAGGGACTTCCGACTTTGGGTATTTTTGTGCATTAACACGCGCCCTGGAGGGCCTCTGAAAAAAAACACGCACTGGAGGGGGGCGGATTCCGCGCCCCCTAAGATCTCAGCTCCTATGAAGGCTAGAACAACGAAATTCACAGGGTGGATGGGCACCATAGGGAACTCTATTGTGTGCAAAGTTCATGACCTTAGATCAATATCTTCAAGGCCAAATGAGGTCAAAATGCAAAATGTCCCGGTTGTGTGTGGCTTGGCTTGTCATTGTTATGGATCGCTGTGGTTGTGTTTAAATGCTCCAAAATTGGCATTAATGATGTTTTGGACATTACCAATGATGCAATACAGATGTCAGATCCGCCATTTGACCTCAGGTCACCTATATAGGAGCACTGTATTAGGTCATTACCTGCCCCAGTTACCGGAACCGGGCTCCCATCCCGACTGCCCCGTTGGGCGGCTTGGCACAATCGGCTTGGCAAGGAAAGGAGTGAAATACATGAATAAAGTATGGAAACGCTTAGGCACACAATGACAAACAGTAGATTTCGGGATGTATAGGGAGTAACATGTAAAGCGACATCAATCGCATGACAGTCATTTGCATTTATGACACATTCCAGTTGACCAAGTTTGGTTCCATTAACCTATCATGAACTTGACCTGACTTGACCCAGGCGACCTAACGTGACTTTTAAATTATATAGCATAACAATATGCATCAAACAAGTCGCTAGTGTTGTCAAGAACACTTCCCTATTGCCAATATACGGGAAGCGCATCAGCGCCGATTTTTGTGGTCTGGCGCTGCGAATTGTTTTTACTTTAACTTAACTTGAAAACTTCTCGGCCGATTTTCATTTTTCTTGCTTTAAATCCTCCGTCAACCCCAGAGGACGGGCCGAGGGGCGCGGCTACCCCGACAAAACTGAGCTAGTGGGCAGGACCGGGGAAGCTGTCCTACCTGCCCGTAGTAGGGAGGGTACGTGCTGAAGGGTCAGGTGAAGGACATGGATGTTGGGATGAGATGGGAATTGGAATGGGAGCGTATGGACGGAATGACAGGTGAGGCACTCCTGGTCTCACCCCTTGCCGGTATGATGGTCGCCGGGTCATTGGGGAACTCAATCCCCCCACCGCGTAAAGGTGGTGCCTCATCGGGGGGGGGGGGGGCGGCCTTGAAGGAAAAGTTCGATCTACCTTCTAGTAAAGGTATCTTGGTATACACAGGGATGACATTGGGTATAAGGACGCACGTATGCGTCTCGCGTACGTAGATTTACACACGCATGGGCTCCTGTGTAATTCGACGCACGTGTAGTTCACGTCGGCGTAGGCATACACCAGCACCGGCTCCGCATTATATCAACGCCTCCATGCGTCGATTCACGCAGGAATCGCCTGTATATATCGACGCGCGCGTATTTCACGCGTACATAGACACAGGCATACCCTGTGTAAATCGATGCACGCCTAGTTCACGTCCCGGCAGATATACACTAGCACCGCTGCCTGTGTATATCGACTCGCGCGTCAATTTACGCAGGTGAGCGGCTGTGTAAATAACGAGACATCTGCATCGATATACACTGGTCACCTGTGTAAATCGACGTCGGGGTAGATTTACCCAGATCAACAGCTGAGCGTATATCGACTCGCACGTCGATTTACACGGGCACATTTATTTATCAATAATTATCCTGCTTCCTCAGTCGCAGAAAATGAATGGCCGGGATTTACTCAGGGGAGGCGATGGCCTAACAGACCATCCCATTGGGCATTGAATGGGCCTCCTACGGATTACGTATAAAATAATTAGCCTTTCCTTAGTTAGTTACTTGAGTTTAAGGGCGCTTCGACCAAAACGTGATCATTTAGCGCCCATAACTTCCAGTTGAGCATCGGTTAGTTAAGCAGGCAGGTGTTACGGGTGTGTGTAGATGGCCTGAAAACCGATCGCTCTCAGAAAGCGTAATATGCTCCCAGAATGAACACTGTCCGAGTCATCACCTAGCACATCACGATATGTGTTGAGCCGTGTATTTTTTCCATAGAACAACCCTCGCTCTGTTGAGAACTGCTCGCACGAGAAAAGCACATGACGCACGGTCAGGTTTCCCGAACAGCGGGGACACTGAGGTCTCTCGTCACCGCAGATGAGGTACTGGTGTGTAGCATGTGTGTGGCCGAGGCGCAGTCTGCACAGCGTCACTTAGTCACTTCTGGATCTGCGGTAGCACGATGGCCATTCTCCAAGGTGTGGTTTGATCTCGTGCAACTTATTGCTTGTCTGCGCGCTCCAGCTACTCTGCCACTTGGTGTTCATAAATGAGGATATTCCGGGAAGAAGATCCCTGGCCGGAAGTGGAAAAGCACGTGTCTGTGGTCTTCGGGCAGCCCATTTCGCTGCGGAATCGGCACGTTCGTTTTCCAATACTCCCACATGGCTGGGTATCCAACACAACCACACAGTCTTCCCAAGCCGATGTATAGCAGTCAGACAAGTCAGAATATCAACGAGTAATGGGTCAGTTGGGTAAAAACCAGTCAGTGCCAAAAGGCTGCTTAGAGAATAGGATATAATTACATATTCAACATCCTGCGAAATCTCGACGAAGGAAAGCGCTTTGAGTATTGCAACGAGCAACGAACTGTACACAGAGGCATACGTAGATAAAGTAAAGCACCTGACAGAGGAATTGTACACAAACGCAGATCCAACTCCGCTGTCGCCCTTAGATCCATCTGTATAAATGCGTGTCCAGCCTTCATATGTTTCCAAATGCTCCAAAGTTTTCATCCGAAACAGCTCAGTTGGAACATCGCCCTTGCGCATCGCTGCGGGTGTCAGATCAACTGCAGGAGACACCAGATTCCACGGGTGTATCAATAAATGTTGCACGCACATCACTCCACGCACTCTCGTTCTGCTCTCCTGAAGGAGCTTCCGAATATGTATACAGAAAGCAAGACTGCCCCACGTTGCGCACTGCGGAAGATTGTCAACGTGTGACGCGAGAACACGGCTGGGTACGTGGGGTGGGTGGGAAACTGACGTAACCTGCAGGCGTACCGCATGCCAAGCATTTCCTTTCTCAACGCCAGTGGTGGCTCGTTGGCTTCCGCCAGCAGGCTGACAATTGGTGGGGTTCGAAATGCTCCAGTAATGATACGTATTGCAGCATGGTGTACAGTGTCAAGGACACGCTTATTGGTAGTGCATGCGCTGTCTTACACATAGCATGCGTAGTCCAGCTTGGACCGAATCAAGTACATCATTAGTGTTTTACGATCCGCACCATACGAGGTTCATGATATCCACTTCAGTACGTTTAGTGACTTAAAACATCTTTCTCTCAGTGTTTTAAATTGTTCACACATGTTGTCGGCATTTAAAAGCGACTTGGACGACGGTATCAAGTGCTAAAAGATGATCCGTTGTGCAACGATGCTTTCTAAAACCACACTGTGCGTTATAAAAAAAAAATCCTGTGTTTCCAGGAACCAGGTGAGTCGCACATTGACCATCTTCTCCAGGAGCTTGCAAAGACACGGAGTCAGGGAAATTGGCCGATAGTGCAGTGGGTCTAGACCATTCTTTCCTGGTTTCAGGACAGGGACCACTATGGCTTCCCGCCAAGAAGTCGGAAAGCAGCCCTCCTCCCATACTTTGTTCAACAACATCAAAAGTGTGTCAAGCACTCGCAAAGGTAGGTGTTTTAACATGTCATTATTAATTCCATCAGCGCTTTCTGCCACACTTTAGACTTCCGATCGCGGAACGCAGCTCATGAATACTAAATGGTTCATTATAGCATAGATCATCATGCGTGGAAAAATCAATTGGCTTGGCTTCTGATTTAGTCTTTTTGCGGAGAAATTCTGAATGCTAATTTCCGTCTCCGCTACGGGCTGAAAGAGCCCGGGCTATTTCCTCAGCCACCTCAACAGGGCGGGTCACGTCCACTCCAGCCACACGCAGTACGGGAAGGCGTATCATACTGGCCATTAATGCGTTTGATACGGGACCAAGCTTGGGTCGTTGGGGTACATCGATTAATAGAAGAGGCATATTCTTTCCACGACCTTCGCTTAGTTTCTCGTACAATACGACGTGCTAAGGCTCTCGCCTTCTGAAATGCAATTAAATTCGCCTGGTCGCTGTTTCTGTCAAGTATTCTAAATGCTCGCTTACGTGCGCGTATAGCGTCACGGCATTCTGCCGACCACCACGAAACTGGAGAGCGCAGTGGAGCACCAAATGTTCGTGGAATAGCAGAATCGGCGGACTGAATGAGTATCGATGTAAACTGCTCCACCGAGAGACCATAGCCATCAGCATTACTTGGCAAACATGCTTCCACATTATCCTCGAATTTTCTCCAATCCGATTTCTTTATGTTCCACCGCTGACGTCTCAAGCCAAGCCTCACGCAGTCACAATATTTAATAAAAATAGGAAAATGGTCGCTACCAAGTGGGTCGTCGGACACCGACCAGGTCATATAATGTGCCAGAGACGGGCTTACAAGGCTTAGGTCGATCGCAGATTTAAGACCAAAAGGAAGAGCGAAGTGGGTGGCTGCACCAGTGTTTAAAAGGCAAAGGGTTTCGTCCAGAATTAAACTATCCACAGCTCGACCGCGAGAGTTTACAGTCACATCCCCATATGACGTGATGAGCGTTGAAGTCGTCGAGGAGCAAGACAGGCTGGGCCAGTTGGAGCATCAGGCGACTGAGCTCCATGGACGGCAACGAATTCCCAGGAGGAAGATATACAGAACAAATTGTAATAGTATGACGAAGGAATTCGATGGTGGCAGCGACTGCTTGGAGAGGGGTATCCTCCGTTACCTCTTGATAAGAAACGCTATGTATATCATACGGCTGAGTACGCCCCCTTGCGCAATGGTCTCATACATCTTGTTTTTCCCAAGAACAGAATAATTGTTTAATTGGAGGGAAGTGTGGTGGTAACTTTGTCTCTTGGAGATATACAACCATCGGACAGGGCTGATTTCAAATTGTCTCGAGGTCGGTCATGTTTGTTCGAACCCCTCAGCAGTTCCATTGTAAAATGCTAGTTAAGGGTAGTAAAACAGTTTTAAAAGGGCAAATTCGTCGACTAGACTTCACACTAGTGCTCCACTAAAATTGGCTGTCTTCTCGAGCCTTTGGAGCCTCCTGAATCCATCCTCAGCGAGGATGTTCGCGGCCGCGACCCCTGCGAACCACCCTCCGAGCGCGACCCCTCCCAGGGCAACGTGCGCTTCTCAACACAAGCGTCTACTCATGGCGACGGCGCCTGGGAGGAATCGGGCAGAGACGCCGGTGGTGCGGGATCCACGCTGGATGAGCTCCCCCTCGGGGCCTGCGCGCGGGACGGGCCTCCACTCGTCGGTGTGGCGAGGAAGAAATCTGGGGAGCACCCGCCCGGGACGGAGGGGGGAGTACAATTTTGGGGGACTATTCCTCGCAGCTGAAGATTTGGGCGGACCCTCCATGCGCCTTCGCGGCGAAGGAGTGACTGGTCTCGGAGGAGCAGGCTTGTCTGCTCCTTGGCGGACTGCTGCACGTGTTCTCTCCATTTCAGCAAGACGAGCTCGCTTTGCGTCGCGGGCCCGTCTATCGGCTTCCTGCCTGTGCAGGTTTTCGTCTAGAATTGGCAGCGATCTGTCGGTGTTGGCAGCTGGCAAGGTCGGTGCAGAGTTTGAGCTTCTCAGAAAATCGACAGGAAGTGGAGGCGATTTAGACCGGGAAGTGGTAGAAATGGGTCCAATACGATAATTATCATCTCGTACTGACAAGGGGGTGCATGCGAGCCCGAAAGACCGTAGTAGGTCACTAAGTTGGGATAATTTGCGAGGCATTGGCAGGCTCTCGGTGTGTGGTGACCGGTCGTGTGGTTTTTACTTTACTGGCGTACGACACGTTGGGGTGGGTATCCGCGTAGATTTCCGTTGCTTGCTGAAAAGATATGTTCCTAGTGCACTTCAGTGCTAGTATCTCCCTTTCCTTCACATTTACTGGACAGCCTTTGTCAAAGGATGTGTGGGGCACCTGTCCCTGGTCACAATTAACACACCACACTCTCAGCCTCACATTTGTCGCTGCTGTGCTCGGACGTGCCCACACCTACTACAGGCCGGGCGATCTCGACAGTACTGTGTAGTGTGGCCGTATCTCTGGCAACGAAAACAACGCATGGGATTGGGGACAAAAACGCGTACCTTCACCTTGACGTAGCCTACGTTTATTGTAGAAAGAAGGTCAGTAGAATAAAAAGTCAAGACAATGTTGTTCGTTGCTTGTAGAGCGCCTTCTCTTCTTACTTTCATCTTACGCGCTTCGACGACACCAAACTCCGCCAGACCATCGACAATTTCAGAATCAGAAACGTCTCTTAAATCAAAACAATCTACCACACCTTTTGATTGGTTTTTTGTCCTATGAGGCTCAACAAAAATGGGTATACTAACATCCCTCATCCTGCCCAGTTCTCTCACATAATAAATAAATTATGTTGCCTCGATGGTTCTCTTCGCGTCCTCAACGCTCCGAAATTCTACCTCGATTCCTCCATCTCGTAGCTTTTCGCACCTGCCGACGACTCCAAACTTGTCGCATCCATGCTTTCGCTCAAAGGGCGAAAGAGCAGATAAACTCCCTCCAGGATCACTCGACTTCATTATTATATTCGCGGCCATGGCATATTATTAGTCCGAGCTACGTTCCCACTATGGGAGGCAGTGGCAATCAGAACTGGACGTGAAGAGAGACGTGCAGGGCGGTGTGCCTCTGCAGGTGTTGGGTCGATGGTCTGGTCCCTGCTTGAAGGGCCAGGAGTGTTTTTAATACGACGTGTATTATTTCTGCCCGCGGACGTCCCACCACGTAGGGGCCCTACTGGGGGGAAGCCTGTGTCCCTGAAGCGAGAGGACATCATACGCCCGCGGAGTTATACGGGGCAGGCGACGCCGTTACCCGGCCGGGAGAGAGACTCACCACCCCGATCGGGATCCAGCGCTGCCAACACCGGGCCGGCTGACACTGGGACGAAACCCAGGTTCCCGGCCCGAGGCGACCAGCCACTTGACCCGTATGGGGGCCTACGGGCCCGCCCGCCCCTCCGGGATATCGGGACCAGAGGTGTGTTGGTCCCCCGTCACAACTAGCACCGTGCGACGGGGGACCTCAACCTCCAGGACTCCGTCAACCCCGGGGGCGGGCCGAGGGGGCGCGGCTACACCGACAAAACTGAGCTGGTCGGCAGGACCGGGGAAGTTTCCCTGCCTGCTCATAGTAGGGATAGTTGATGTTGCAGGGCCATATGAAGGACATGGATGCTGGAATGAGATTGGGATCGGAATGGGAACGTACGGATGGAAGGACGAGTGAGGCACTCTTGGTCTGACCTCTCCCCGGCCGCCTGGTGGTCTGGCCGCCGGATCCTCGAGGCACGCAATCCCCACCACCACGTAAAGGTGATGCCTCGTCCAGGGGAATTAGCCTTTCCTCAAAACTAGGCCGTTTTTAGCCCTCAGTAGTATTTTTACGCCCCCCCCATCTCCAGGGGAGCGCTGCCCATCCCACCTGTGCTAAAAAAAACACCAAGCCCAACATAATGCCTCCTTGATCCCCTCGGGCGGCCTATTTTAATAAATGCTTACTTTGGAGAACGACCGCGACAAAATATGCACGACAAAGGAACATTCAGTCGGGATGAACGAATTTGTCCTCCAAAGAAAATGAAGAAATTTGCGGACCACTATGGATGTCCCACCCTCCCCCCTCCATCCACCAGCACCACATACATCGTAGTTACCATGTTAACATAGGCCATGTGTTCAGGCATCTCATGCCGGTATGGGGTGCCCCTGCAGCAGTGTCATGGGAACTGTAGGAAGGTTTTCGCATCGATTATTTACATGCAACAAATAAATGCTAATTTGGTCCAAAGTTGAGGGAGTCGCTGGCAGGTGGTGCCCCTTCACCACCCTACGACCCTGTTTTCCGCGTCCCTGCCCTGTGGTACCATCAGCGATTCCGCCGGCCCCACAAATATTCGAGGGAGTGGCTACCCCATCACCCATCTTGAAAGCTTCCCTGGATGTCTGGGGGTTCCTGTGTCATCCCTACCAGATCCTCTTAGACTCCTGCAGCTTCAGGAGAGGCGTTGCAACCCCATGCCACCATTTGATCCAAGGGAGCTCCGATGGAAGAGCCTTCACAGGCACCTAGCAAGTGGTCTGGGCCCGGTTGCTCTGTGACCGCGCCGGTGAACGGTCGCTGGCGTACCTGACCCGGGACGAGGTTTGACCTAACTAGCACCAATGTGGCGTGGTTGGGCGTCCCCGGAGTGCGTTCCGTGGCCGAGTCTACAGCATCAGCCCGAATACACAGTAAGCGTTGTGGCTGTGCAGTGCACGGACAATGCTACACGAATATCTAATTGCGAGCGATTAAGAGCCGAGAGCTAATTAAAGGTGTGCCGTGCCGGATGCTAGCCACGAGTCAGCGTCGGAGACTATCCTCGCAGTGGTGTAGAGGCTCCCGCTAGGGCGCGATGGTCTACAGAGAAAAAAGAACGACAGAGATCGATATGGAGAAATCGTTAAGCCGATGAAATCCCAGAAGAAATGCATGATGTCCCCAAGGAATGTAACTGTAACCGGATATATAAATCCAGATCTGCCACAACTCATGCATATCTGAGACGATCGGGCGTTCAGTGAGTGCGTCATCTGTTGGTTGTAGAACAAGATTAACCGGAAACTATCGGCACATGAAAACAGGATCGAGATTTTGAAGTCACAAATATTCGCTTTAGATAAACGTACCTCAATGAATTGGAAGGTAGGCTGCAGGCTTGCCAGCGTCAAGTATGCCCAATGTGACCAGGCGCACGAGCACCACAGCGGCGCTCCAAATCTGGTGCTGGTGAACGAGCGTCCCGAGCAAAACGGGGAGCGAAAGGACATTGAGGCCCTGCCCATCAGCCCATCATATTCCTCAACAACTTACAGAGCAAAAGCGTCTCCAGGCAAGACTAATTACCACTCAGCTACTGGAGGGTGGCAACACAGTCATATGTGTTTTATCAATCTCAATCTGCGGAACGTCATGTACAAGGATCGGCTCCAACCTGGTGTGCGCGAGTGCACCGGGTGAACCGATGTGTGCCAACAAAATGCGATGAAAGGTGAAGAAGATAGGGCGATATTATTCAAGATAAACCGAGAAGAGATCATTTTGACGGTCTACATTCTTAGGTGGCATCCCCTGCTCCAAGAGTAGCAGAGACTTTTCACCCACGCAAGTGCATCCACATCAACAGCTGGACATCAAGAGGGATTGGCCGCCGGGCGGGGCCTGCTTGGCCGGTCCGGCGGCGGTCCGATGGACCCCACACCACGCTCCAGCCGTGCATCTGCCCCGCGCCCTCGTGCTGCCTCTGGCCGGCGACCCCGTCGACATTCTGGGACGTGGGACCTGACCGGTATCGACCCCATTCATTCTCGTCCTCGGTCAGGACAACGGTCAGATTTGGATAAAAGTCGTAAAATTGTAAAACTAGTCGCGCTTTTTGAGAAAACGAACATCACGATATGCCGTCACCAATTCCCCACGAACACCTCAGTGATTAAATAATGGTTTCTCGTTCCGTGTAAGATGTCGAAACGAGTGCAGGATGTCGAAATTCGCCAAGGGAACCATATCGATTAAGATACAGGTCCTGTACCCATGTTCATCAAGCTGAAGGCTAAGCCCGCAATGTACCTACAAGTGCACCTTTTTGTATGTTTTGATAGATACTTTATTTGGATACACCTATGATCACGTAACGACTGAAAAACGCATTGTAGTGTTGTACCGTGTAACTGATCACATAACAGCTAGTCCTTTACCTGGAATTGTTTCAAGCAGAACGTCAATATGTCAATTTCAAGCTTGACATCACGGATGTCAAGATGTCAATGTTTGATAGTAAATTAAAGTAGTTTCCGAAACACTCCAAACGTTTCTAATTTTCACTTCACTACGGTAAAATGAGCGTCAAACTCATGTTCAGCACCCACAATTACGCCGCAATGCACTACAAGCCGAGTCATCTGATGTACTCGGTCAAGCTAGGTTAGAGATATTCAACATATCATTGACCTATCACAATGCATCTGTGTAGTTCTCACACTATGGTTTGATTTTCTGGAGCCGCACCGCTTAATCAAGTGCCATCAAGTCTTGGCTGAGAACCAGTAGATCCTGGGTCCTGGAGCAATTTGGTGGAAATTCGTGGAGCACATTTTTATCTCTTTCTCTCGCTGGCTTCCTTCTCGGTGGCATCTCTTCGTCTCTGACTATTTATTTCCCTGTTTCATCCGTTTGTGAGTGATTGTGGTTTTAGGGCGCATCGACCATGGCTGGTCATTTAGGTCCCATGCTTCATCTGTTTGCCACCGTCTCGAGCGCCATATTCAAAGTTGAATTAGTTTGAATTGAATTGAACTATGGCTTCTGCCCCCACCAGATAGGAATGTTCATCAACCTCTAATGTTTACAATGCATCCAAGTTTAGCATATAACCAAAAGAGAGGTATCAGACCCATAAAGCATCGACCGTTCGTTTGCGTACAGAAGCACATACACATTTTTTTTAAATTTATAATATTCCCATAGAATCGCTATTTCCAGCGCACGCTGCATCCAGCTCGTCAGACTACCGTCCAGACCATGGTCAGTGGCGGCAACGCAGACCGGCTACCGGAATGTAGATCATATCTAGCACACAGTAGGTGGAAGAAAGTCGCGCCAGCTTCTTATACGGACACATTGCTGCCGCAGGGCAGGACATTCCCCACCCAGGGAATTGAACGATGAGTAAGCCCATGAACAGACTTCGATCGGTTGAGACAGCATGGCTTCGGACAAATTAAGTTAACGTGTCAAAAGCACGATCGGGTCTGGTCGCTCAGAACTCGTTTATGATTTGTGATTTGTGAGGAAATCAGTAGTAACTTTAAGAGGAAGTGCCTTATTCTCGGTGACTTTAATCTAAAAGGTTATGAAAATGCTGGTATTGGCACCCCATCATGCAAAATGTTTAGGAAATGCCTCGAAGAGGACCTGTTCTTACACCAGTTTGTATCGGAACCTACCAGGCATGGTTCATTCTTGGACCTTGTATTCTCGGATTTAAGTGACTTGGTTCAAGACTTGACTGTAGGCGAAACTCTGGGAAAAAGTGACCATAACATAGTTAGATTCAAGGCACATGTAGGGGAAATTATCAAGGACAATTTGGTAAAGGTTCCAAATTTCAACAGAGCAGACTTTAACGGCATGAGAGCGGCTTTAAGTGCCATCAGATGGGAAGAATAATTCTCCAATTTAAATGCCTGTGAAATGTGGGAAAAGTTCAAATCTTACTTGAAGGAAACTCAGATTAGACATGTCCCCCAAAAGCAGACGCAAAAGAAGGGTAGGAAAGCCAGCATGGCTTACACCAGACGTGATAAAAGCAATTAAGGCTAAGAAAACTGCATTTAGAGTTTTTAAAGAAGCCTCAAATGTCGTTGATCTAAAGGCGTATCGAAAAGCTAGAGACACTGTGAAGCAAAAAACCAGAGCAGCAAAGCGAGCAAAAGAACTGGATTTAGCTAGAAACTGTAATGGGGACAGTAAAAAGTTCTTTAGTTTCTACAAGCTGAGTAAAGTTTCTAGCACAATTGGTCCACTGGAAGTAAACGGGACTACATTGGGTGAGGATAGTGAGATGGTTGAGGAGCTGAGCAAGCAGTTCAAATCAGTGTTTACATTGGAAGATATGACCAATCTGCCGACCATACACCATAGTTCAGTGACATGGGTTCTGACAAATGATGTTGATTTCATTGATAGTGATGTTGTTTACAATCATATCAGGAAAATAAAGCAGAATAAGGCAGCAGGACCTGATGAAATTTATGCTAGGGTGTTGCGGGAAACTGAAAAGGAACTGGCATATCCACTTAGTATAATATTTTGTAGATCAGTTTCACATAATGAAATTCCAACCGATTGGAAAAGGGCAAATGTAGTTCCTATTTTCAAGAAAGGAGAAAGAGGGAAAGTTGAAAACTATAGGCCAATAAGTCTCACATCCCTAGTATGCAAGGTACTCGAATCAATTATCAAGGATAGAATAGTTAGTTATCTGGAAGGTAGCAGATTGATTCAAAATACTCAACATGGGTTTAGAAAAGGACGATCGTGTCTCACAAACCTCTTGGACTTTTTGAACTTCGCCACAGAACAATTTGATCAGGGAAATCAGGTTGATGTAGCATATCTTGACTTTAGTAAGGCCTTTGACAAGGTACCCCATAAACGGTTAATGATACAGCTTCAGTCCCATGGTATTGCAGGTAGCATCTTAAAATGGATAGTTGTGGCTTTCAGATAGACAGCAAAGAGTGATGCTAAATGGTACAAAGTCATCATGGCAAAATGTTCTTAGTGGAGTCCCCCAGGGGTCAGTACTAGGGCCATTACTGTTCATTATATTTGTAAATAACATTGAAAGCGGCCTAAGCAGTAAAGTTTTGAAATTTGCGGATGATTTGAAGGTCTTTAGGGCAATAACAGGTCAGGATGAGCATATCTCGCTGCAAAAAGACTTAGACGAACTTGTGAAGTGGTCCGAAGAATGGCAAATTAAATTTAACTTTGATAAGTGCAAAATCATGCATGTAGGTAAGCAGCATATGAAGGCTCAATACTTGATGGGTGGCCAAGTGCTATCAGTGACTCAACAGGAGAAGGATTTAGGTGTTATTCTAAACACAAAACTGGGGGCATCAGAACAGACCAAGGAAGCCAGGAAGAAGGCACTGAGAATGCTCGGGGCAATAAATAGGAATGTATCATACAGAAGTGAGGAAGTGATCAGGAAGCTTTACTGTGCATACGTCAGGCCACACTTGGAATACTGCATCCAAGCTTGGTCTCCTAGCTATGAAAAAGATTGTTGGCTTTTGGAGAGAGTACAAAAGAGGGCTACAAAAATGGTTAATGGCATAAGCAACCTGGCATATGAGGAAAGATTGAAGAAATTGAATATGTTTTCACTTAGATATAGAAGGCTGAGAGGAGATCTCATCGAGGTCTTTAAATTTGTCAATGGTCTGGAGAGGGGATACCTTGGGGAAATGTTTGAATTTAACAGAAATGATGCAATTAGAGGTCATAAATTCAAAATAAAAATTAACCACAGCAGAACAAGGTTAAGGCAAACTTTCTTCACCAACAGGGTAGTGGAACACTGGAACCAGCTGCCAGAAAACATCGTCAGTAGCAGCACATTGAACATCTTTAAACAGCATAGACAATCATTATAAGAATATAGGGCTTGCTTTTCAGTATTACAGGGAGGGCTGATTGACAGTTTTGGTGGGCAACTGGTTCAGTGTACAGAGTGCAACCAAGAAGGGCCCTTGTGGCTCATAGTTGCACTAATCTTTTATGTCTTTATGTCTTTATGATACACACGGCAGTGCCTTCACGGGCTTCGCATTCGCTTGAAATGAACGATATCCGTGATGGCCGAGGGCCGTCAAACCGACTACCCGAAAAGATAAGGTAATGAAGGTAGCAACATTTGGATATGAAAAATCAAAAAAGAATATGGAATGAAACTAACGAGAGCCACAATAGAACTAAATTCGTGCATTTTGAAAAATGTATTACATCATCCTAACGTAAAAAAGAAAGCTGGGAAAAACGATGTCTCCATTGCATTTAATGGAGCATCGTCAAGTCAAACGAGAACTTCCACTACATGCGTATGCTTGTAATAGGAAGATAAACTCGACCCACAAGTTCAATGGAGTCAGCCGACCTGGAACGAAACATGCAGATATTTATGAAGCTGTGCGTAGTTGGTCGACTGGTACATGTTTCACCAGTGATACCTCTCGCCACCATAAAGTGAATAGTGTCATTGGATGCCGCGTGCGTTCCACGCATTGTTCGCTCCCCGAGACGAGGGCCGTGCCTCGAAACCCTTGGGCAGTACCTCGAGTCCCCTGGGATGCACCTAGAGTTCCCTGGGTCGTACCTCGAGTCGAGCGCCGTATCTCGAGCCCATTGGGCCGCACCTCGAGTCCCCTGTGATGTACCTCGAGTCCCCCGAGGCGTACATCGAGAAGAGAGAAAAATCGTAATACCTAGGCAGGAGGAAGTTCAGTATTCGAGTACAGGGCGTTTTGTTCCAGCAGACACTACCCTCAGTGCACCGGACGCCTCCGCACCAGCGGCACAAGCGCAATGCCTCCAGTCGCTGTCACACCACAGGAAATATGTAGTAAAATGCAAGCGAAAACACCGGGCGGCTTCCGAGCCTATATTAAGACGTTATCAGAGACACACGCACACGCGGCGAGCGGGTTGGGGGTTGCGATACAGCGCGCGTGCGCCGGCCAGCATTGAGCCCTCTCACACCGTGTTAGAGCATTCTCCGCCCCACTCGTACAGGGCTCGGAAGCTAATAAAACCAACTGATTTCACCGTCCGCAGTGCCCACACTCACACCATACCAAATCAAGCCACCACAATTCAAGCACGTAACATAACTCCACGCACCGACGTCAACCAAGTACAGGGAATTTCGCGACGGCACCGAGCCGTCATGACCGCCTATGAGAACAGCGAGACACGGACGCTGATAAAACAACACCTACACTTCCGATGACGGTATGTACACACAATGCGGTGGCGGCGGGTGGCTCGGCGCTGCGTGCCACCGTGTCGGTTGCAGTCGTTACAAAATACCTGCCGGCCGCGTCAGACGCGTACTCTGCCGGTGGCCAGCCTGGTCGGCGCCGGCGGGCGGGCTGGCAGAGCAGCGGCGGCCGGCCGCCACACTCGCCGCCCACTAACCTAGCACACGCAGTCGCTCACGCTCTACCTGGAATAGTGTCGGTGTGTGGCTGGCCGAGCCGCGCCATTGTACTACTCTACGTTGCGGGGCGGCGTCGGAGGCAGCTGGCGGGCGTGGCACGCGGCAGCTGGGCTGTGTGTGTGTGTGTGGGTGTGTGTCGGTCCTTTGTACACGATGCGCAGCCGGCAGGCGTGCGCGCTACTTGGCTGCCTTACGCGAGCTGGTGCGGCTCTGGCCGGCGGCGGTGGCGGCGGCGGCGGCGGCGGCGGCAGCGGCGGCAGCGGCGGTGGTGGTGGTGGTGGTGTTGTTTGTGGTGGTGGTGGTAGTGGTGGTGGCGGCGGCGGCGGCGGCGGCGGCGGCGGCGGTGGTGGCGGCGGTGGCGGCGGCAGCGGCGGTGGCGGCAGCAGCAGCAGCGACGGTGGCGGCGGCGGCGGCGGCGGTAGGGGCGCGTCGGTTCCCGCTCGGCACGCGCACTGCAGGCGCGCCGCGCTTGGTCGGCGGCGCCCTCTTCTCCACTGCAACACACCTCAGTAAACAGCCACAGCACGGACAATATTTGTCTGTCGTGGTGTGCCTCTCGACATCGGCTCAACACCGTCCGGGCACTCACTCGGTACCCAGTTAATATTGCATTGGACACGGATCTGTTCTCGCGGTTGCAGAGGAAACTAGCCGCGATTACAATGTCCTTTCGTGTCGCAGTGGTTTGTCCAGGCCACGAAGGGACCCTGGTCACTTCAGGGCCTTCAAAGCCAGAAACGAACTCCGCACGCCTAAGAGGGCGACTTTGTTGGCCAATTTCCATACATGGTTCATTTCAAAACTTCAAAATTGAAATGTTTACAGATAATAAATGCACATAAACTAAAAACAAGTCACAAAGTTATCTGGTTCTGCACTAATAACACTTCATTTTCATTATTTACCTGGAGTGAAGTGGCGATTCCCCTTATTCAATCAAATGGGACATCACCACTGCAATAAATAATAATAAATATTAATGCAGGAATGCAATCATTTCAATGATCAAACAACACAAGCTGTGAACACTCAGCCAATTGATCTGACTAATCGACATTGGTATTACCGAAGTAATCGGTTTGTATGCGTGTGTTCAGTGTCCATGGATGCAGTGCGCATCCGTGTACGGTCTATGCATGCTTGATATATCGTCCTACAACATGGTAGTGTTTAATGGTAGTAGACAACTTTACGTGTTATATCTGACTTTTGAATCGCGCCAGGTTAAAGTCAGAGGCTCAGTGCGAGAGAACGAACTCGCCGCTATATGGACAATGTGGTGCGGTAGGGGACACACTAGTGGTAAAGGTGAACATCCGTTTTGCGCATGCGCAATTTCTTGCGAAAATACTCTTGACTTTGTTCACATAGTGGCGCTCTTGGCGCAATCATCACCGCATGACATAGACTGTTTAGGTTTTCGCCACATCATGAAGCTTCATGGTATCATATTCATTTTGTTGTAGACTAGGTGATATGGAAGTAGGTGACATTAGCTGTATCAGAATTTAAAAAAAGAAAACAGAGACACAAGCCATAATATTACATGTGCTTTCATAGCAACAAATGCCTGAGTGAGAAATGTACCTGACCATGTGTTTTTTTTTTGTATATATAATTTTCCAACTAGCAAATAATATAGTGAAAAATTTCCACAAATACCACAACATCTCATACTAATTATAGGAATGTCTGAACACTTAAAATTGACCATACTCATTATGAAACTGGGGACAGGCAGCATTCATCATGCAATCCCAGTATTTGAATGTTAGTTTGCTGGATAAGCATACCCTGTCTGGATACCTACATGTTCAGGTTCTGAAGCAGTGTTCAGATTTGTTTGATTTGGATGCCACATGCAAATGGTATGCCTAGGCTTGTCCTTTGTTTTGCAAGATTGTGGCAATATGGGTACCTACACGCCATACCTGGTGAAATTTTACATGAAACATTTGCTGCAAGAGTGCATAACTTCCAGTATTGCTGTACTTTAAGGCAATCACAGCATATGCTTTGCATGTATTTTAACTCCATAAAGAAAACAGGATATATGTTTTGTCAGCTTCAGTTATATCAGTTTTTATTCTGCAAAATTTGAGATTTTTTTCATTTTCATTTTTTATGACAAATACATTCTTCTGTAAATGCTTATCTTTCAGGAGGCAGGGAATAAAGGGGCTTTGAGGTGGGTAACATTCCAATAATAATTACATTAGGAATGAAGATGGGGCATAAATTAATCTAACCCAGATCAACCTCTTGTCAGAAGAAATCATCTTAAAAGCTAAATGGCTAAATGGCAGCCAAGGTACCCTAAATCCCAAATCATCTTAAAAAGGTTTTTTTTTGTAAAATGGTAATGTAGTTTAAGGCCACCATGACAAGCTTTATACACATTTCACCTTCATGAAGCACACAAAGGGTTAAGTCAAGGTAGCCTGTATGCTGGGTAAATTTTCAATGTTTTTAACATTTTAAAAAATGAGCTTTCTCCTTTTAAAAAATGTTCAGGCTAGGTTAGCTAGAAAAAATGGTTAAATATTTTTTCCTCATTTTCTTAATTGTTTTCTAAAAGGAAGATTAGGCTTGGATATGTTACCTTGGGTTACATTATTAGGCTTGTGAGTGTTGGGGGGGGCTTAGGGGCGCATCAACTGCAGCTTGTGAGAGTGTATGCTATTCAGGTTTTCTCAGGCAGTCATGATATCCCATTTCAACATACATTTTACATTATATTATCTAAACGAACAAAAATATTTGGTATGATTGGTATGGTTAGCATGATGCGACCAGTCATTTCCTCTGCAATTTTATACTTCTTAATTGGAATAAAAAGTAACACCATAAAAAGGAGCTTTGGGATGGCTAATATAGCATACCAAATAATGCTAATTAAAAGGAAAAATGCAACATGGTGTGGACTAACCTAGACGAACTTCTAACGTAAGATAAAATTTAGGAAGATGGAGAAGAAAATACAACAAATTTTCATCTGACACATCAAATCAAAACCTACCCTGACCTAACAGCATAAGTTGCTTTTGAAGGACTAAAGGAACTTGAGGAACAAAGAGCAATTTTTACAACTAAAAAATTTGATTGAACCTAGCCTAACCCCTTTATTTGTTTACTGGAGGTAACATTTGTCTAAGACCTGTCTTATCTTTAAGCCCAATAATACTGTACATGAATGTTGTGTTAATAGGAGAAAGTATTAATGGTGCCAAGCACCAGTGTGGAATATTGTTCCCCTTGGATTGTCATTCACCAAATCTGGAATGCCTCAGGTATTGGCGTTGGATGTGAATATCAAAAATGTGTTGTTCAAGGTTGTTGCAGAATATCAAGAAAAGTCAAAACAAACTACATTTATCACCATAGTTATAACGAGGTAACCACTCATTTTTGTCATGAATCCAATACTTTTAATTGGCAAACCAAAGATTACAGAAAATTCAACTTTGCGCATTGCAATATTTGCTGAAAATTACAGTGCAATATTAGAAAAACATATAAAGCTAAGCTAACCTACTGATCCTGGAGCAATTACTCCATGCTGTTGTTTGATACCCTCCACCCCAATAATGTTTGATCCCTTGCTGCCTAATCATGATTGATAGTATAAATTCAACATCATTTCAAAGTTAACGGTTCTTAAGGGATCAAATACAACTTCCACCACTTGAGTGCGCTGGTGTACCCTTAGGTGAGCTTCAGCTGTGCGACAGTTCGGAATGATTTTCTTGGGCCACTCTGGTGGATTGACCGAGGTGTGAACATTTCATTTACCCAACAATAACTGAATAAGCCACAACAGTTGGACACTCCCGAGGAGGCTCAGCGTCTTCATAAATCCAAAGGCTGTGGAATCTCACCAACCTTCAAGTCGTGGCAGGGCGCCGAGCTTGTGAACGTTCCATTGATGAACACCACACAAGTGCCCCACTGTTTAGCAGTTGCATGGACCCTTAGTAACATCATGCATGGGTGTCGACTGTCGTGACGGACTTTCGATGGGGTATAGACGGCACGAGACGTTTTCCTAGTTATTTTTGATGCAAAGTAGTTCTGCAAAATAATCGTTCTTATATTGTTAAATTACATAAAGCTTCGAGCGACCAGGCCCCTAGGGCTCAAATATGCTATGTTAGCTGGGATAGGTAGGCGTGCACGCCTTCAGTCATTCAACACTCCCACTCTTATAATTTATATTGGGTCGGAATATGGTGGGATTTCATGGTAAGCCTGCATACGTCAAAGGACGTGACCTCTCAGTCAAAGTTCTCAATTAGGCCACGTCCACCAGAGGCATAGGAACGTCTCAAAAAGTATGCATGTGTATGTGGAAAGGGGGCAAAACCCTTGAACCATGAAAAGTGGGGGACCATACCACTCCTCCCCTGTTTCCACACCTATGATGTTTACTCGTTTTGCCGATGCCGGCGGATTCAGTAACGGTGGAACTGGCGAGGGCAGTGGCATATCCGAGGGGGATAAAAATACAAAAACCGTTCTTGGTTTATGGTATTTTGTAATATCATGTTCAGGTCGTACCGTATCCAGATATGAGTATCATAATAATTGGCATTAATTTGTATACCACTCGATCCGACTCAAAACAGGCTGGCTGTACCCACACTTCGTAGTGAAGGCGGAGACAAACATTTGCCTTCGCATGTAGTTACTAGCATTATCTATATGATGCTACGTGGTAAATAATGCACCTAAGACAAGGTTTGTTTCATAAGAAAAAAGAAAAAATAAGTAAAGTCCCGTACACCAGCACCCTTATTATCTGCACCAAATGGACATTGTCCTCGCAGACATCGTTGCGAAGTTATGTCATCTTTAAGCAAATTTGACGAGGTATAGCGGCAGTGTCAGTTGATCAGGAATACCTTCATTGAAACGAGCGATCAATTCTGAAGGGGTTCCAGGGGGGCGGGGGGCATTTTTAGTTCCTACCATCCTTTGATCAAAATATTCAATTTCACATGCGACCGCATCATGCTTCCGGAGTTCCCCATGCTTAAGCTATAGGGAAAACCACTGACCCGACTACCTTAGAGGAAAATTGACGATTACTAACGACCATTATACTGAAGTCTAAGTGGTATCAGCTGATACAGAAATTGTGAAAGTATCCGTCACAGGCGGGGAAAATCTCTAGATAGCATACTTTCTTTGTGTTTGACAATTATCTGCAAGATTTTGCATCTAGCGGCCGCGGCCACCACGCGACCCAATGGCATGCTTACAGTTCGAGCATTCGCCGCTAGGTGCAAAGGAAGCGCCACCAGTAGCGTGGCCGCGCACGTCCCCTATCGGACCTTCTTGAAACATAATGGTATTTGTGGATAGCGGCGGATCCCTTCGATCATTCACTTGGAAAGTTATTTGGATGGGAGATATTAAGACATTGTGTCAACAGAAACGCCGCTCAGGTGAACAAAAATCAAGCTACAACACACATCCAGAAAAATGAGTGTTTTAGCTTAAACATACGGGGGACGAGGAACTGCACATCTCTCCGTCTCCTTCGACCCGTCAGTAGTTAATGCCATCCAGTGATAGCTGCCCATATAGCTCAGTTCTTTGTCGAAACGGACAGAGAAAGGTTGGGCTCAAGCTGGTTTTTAAGACATTGTGAGACCTAACTGCCGGTACACAAGTGAACATGCTGTCCCGAATGCAAGCCTTCCACGCAAAACTGTGCCACGCCCCAAGAACTGGTGAAGCAGCATACTTTCAGGTGACGACATGGCCGCTAACATTTAAAGCGATGAAGAGCTCCAAAAATGGTTGCAACAGTTATCACCATCACCCTATTTGCCAGATCCCCTCACACTGGCCAGCTTAGCTTCGTTGACAACTCTACTGCCAAAGCATTACAACACCACATGAGCACGGCACAGTGTGCACTAGTCTAATCATTATCAAATTATCTGCAGTCGGCAGCGTGTCATACCTTTATTTTCCTTGGCGGCCAGCTTGGCCGGTTCGGCGGCCTTCTTGGCGGGCGGAGGCGCCGTACGAGCCTTCCTAGCCGCGACGACCGGCGGCAGCGGCGGTGCAGGCGGCTGTGGCGCGGCCGCTGTCACAGCCGCGCGCCGCTTCGACGTCATCGATGCCGACTTGGGCGCTTTCCGCGGTACGTGCTTGGACTTCTGCGCCAGCTTGGACCTGGGCGCGGCGCGCTGCTTCTTGGGTCGAGGGGAGTTGGCCTTCCTTTTGTCGAGCTGAGACTCGTCGTTGTACAAGGATAGGTCCACTGACGACCGCAGAAGCTAGTAAGCTACAGACAACTGAACTAACTATCAGACAGCCATGGGATCACATATGCCTGATGACTCATAAACTGCAGATCCATTGGTGTAAGCATCGCTAAACTTAAGGAGTCTCATAAGTATGGTCGGCATTTACGACTGTCATGGGGGCATGGTGTGTGCACATGAAGACCAACCAACAACACAATGTACTGCGCCCATTATTTTGTGGGGAAAGGAGGAAAAATTATTTCTTCTGGAGCGAAAGCGACGTGATCAACAGGCATATAATGCGAAGCGGTTATCTTACACGACATTTTGCTCTAGCTGGAAGCGGTGGCAGCTCGGCACATACTGTAACGGAACAACTGTATGTGGTGAACAAAGCTCACGCGCGTTTTTCCCTGTTGACTCACGTCCGTCCGGGTGGTCCTCAGTGAGCGCGGCAGACGTCTGCTCCGGCGGAGCGCCACCCTGCTCCATACTGAGAGCGCGCTGCAGGATGTGTTCGGTACGTGCCACCTCTGTCGTGCTCAGCTCGTGTCGGTCCCGGCCCAGACGCTTCATCTCCAGCGTCGTCAGGATGCTCTCAAAGTCTGCCGTCACACCGATTACAGTTAGTAGCAGGACCAGCTGGGAGCAGGCGAAGACATTCCTGGCCGTAGAATGTGCCGTAAACATTGGCCATGCTCAGCGTAATGGTTGACCACGTCATACCTCTCAGGGACATTGCGAACCGGAAAAGGCTATCCACGAATAGCTGTGCTTCAGTGGGATCCTTCATCGGACATATCCGCTTGATCCGAAACAGTACCATTAGTTCCCTGACTAAAAAGGTCAAATAACTCGCAAAACAGAGCTACATCCAAGCTGACGTGAACCTGACCACGCCGCGTGCAGCCGCGAAAAGCGGAGCCGCTCCTTCTTTGTAACTTCGCGGAAAAAAGCATTCATCTTCAGAAGATATGAGTGGCTATGTGCATGTGGTGGATTGGAGTTTAGGGGCGCGTCGACATTCAGGGTCATTTTGCGCCCATAACTAAATTGTAATCAGTCTATGGTGCTCCTATCATAACATGTTATCAATATACACGGGTGGGGGTATGTCACCTGAAGGCGAGCTTGTCGAATGAAGATAAAAACACCCAGACGCCACGACCTCAGACTCGTTCCCTATTAGGATACGTAGAGAAGAGGTGGCGTTCAGCCGTCCTAATATCTGGTGTAGAGGATCTAGCGGTGTACATCCTACTAAAACATGGTACACGGTAAGCGGGTTAGAGCAGCGCGGACATAGAGGTCTGTTATCACTGGTAAGCATGTAACCGTGTGTTGCGAAAGTATGGCCTATTCTCAATCGGCAGAGTATTACTTCTTCCGGGCGTTTGTTTCGGTGAGAGGATAGCCACTTTCCGAGTGTCGGTTTTAAAACCCTGAGCTTACTACACTTCGAATTCCAGGCTTGTTGCCGTTCTAACCGTCCATTTGAGAATATAGTAGGGTATAGATATCTTGGGGGGGGGGGGAGCCGTGGATGGACCACACGGCCATTACTAATGGCGTGTTTGGCGGTCATGTCAGCAGCTTCGTTTCCCGCAAGACCAACATGGCTTGGAATCCAGCAGAACACGATATTTCTGCGGATGTCAGGTAGGGATTTTACTACTTTGATAATCCTCCGGGCAAGTCGGTCATCCTGGTTAAAGGTGTTCAGTGCATGGAGACTGCTAAGAGAGTCTGTGAAAACCACGTGCTTTATGGACAGCTATTTCTGTATAGAATAAATAGAATAAAGGGCTTGCTGAATGGCATACAGTTCGGCAGTAAAAATCGATGTTTGCGCCGATAAACAAAAAGATCGAGCACCTTGTCGACTTACGTAAGCACACCCGACACCAGAGACCGACTTCGAGCCGCCTGTGTAAATGAGCGAAAAGTCGTGATATTCATTTATTTTTCCCAATGCCATCAAACACCTCCGGGTTTACCTGTACTTTCTTCAAGGAAGTCAAAGTCACGTCAGTTTTCACTGGGACAACATGCCAAGGGGGAGTGTTCGGCGTGATGACACGTGCTATGGAACGCGGCCTGATATTACATTCTCGAAGAATCGAGAAGCAGACGGTGAAGTGCGAAAGGCTCCAGTAGCGATGCGAAGAGCTGCATTGTGGATCATATTAAGGCGACGCTTGGTTGTGGCACACGATCCTTTATAAATAAAGCATCCAGAGTCAATTTTAGAACGCACGGGCGATCGATACATAAGAATCAAGATATACATATCTGCTCCATACGAGCATCTAGACCGTGCGCATTACCTGTAGTCGCTTTGCACATTGCTGTGCAAGATCGTTGATGTGTGTGGTGTATGTCAGTTGGCGATCCATCCACACACCCAGAATGATGATGGTGAATTGGGGTTTAGGGGCGGGTCGACTGCCATGGTAATTTTGCGCCCTTAACTATATTTACAGGCTATCTACTCTGCTCCTACGGTAGACAGTAAGAAAAAATATTCAAGGACGGCGGTAGACAGCATCAAAAGTTGCTTGTCGAAGGAAGGTAAAAATGTCCCCAGACGACACAACCTCAGTCATCCTTTACTAGCATACGCAGTGTCGCTGTTTACACGTCCTAAAATCTGGTGTCGTAGAGGTTCTAATGTTAAACAGCCTATTAAAACATGATAAATGGTAAGCTGGTTAGAACACCGTGGGCACAAAGACCGGTCATCACCGGTCAGTATATAGCTGTGTGTCGCGAAGGCATGCCCTATCCTCAATCGACAAAGCGTCACTTCCTCTCGTCGCGAGGTCCGATGTTAGGACTGCCATAATCCTAGGTCTGGTTTTATAACTCTAAGTTCGCTGAGCTTGGAATTCCAGGCTCGTTGCCATTCAGATCGTATATATGATAAAATGGAGGGATACATATCTCTTGGCGGAAGAGGTAGGCGAATTTCACGGCCATTACTGGTAGCGTGCTTGGAGGCCATATCAGCAGCTTCATATCTAGCAAGTCCAACATGACTAGGGATCCAGCAGAAGACGATATTTTTGTCGAGAACAATTAGGGATTTGATTATGCGAATAATCCTTTGGACAAGCCTGTTATCTGGGTTGAGACTTCATTGCCAGCAGATTGATTAAGGAGTCAGTAAAAAAAAATGTGATTTGTGGACTGGTCATCCTGTATATAGTACATAGCTTGCAAAATGGCATATAGTTCAGCAGTAAAAATCGACGCCTGCTTCGGTAGGCGATAATATCCAATACCGCGTCGACCGACGCACGCGAATCCCACTCCCGACGAGGACTTGGAGCCGTCTGTGTATATGCGAGAGAATTCACGGTACTGGTGTATTTTCTCCAATGCCAACATGCGGAGTTCTTCAGAGTTGACACTCCCCTTCTTTGAGCAGGACAGGGCAAGGTCTGTCTGGACTGTGACAACCTGTCAAGGGGGAGACTCGGAGTGACAGCGCGTGCCACAGAACCTGATTTGATGTTGCACTCACGAAATGTCGGCGCCATGCGTCCAGAAAAAAAGTAGGACACGCTGATTACTGAGTGGACGGAGTGGCGGCGATGGCCTTGAAAATATCCATTTGTATGCTGGGTGCTTCCGGTTCTGTGCTGCCTTACATGAGTATCTCGCTCCCAGTAGGGTACGGCGTAACGCGAGAGGAAGTTCATCAGTCTCGGCTATTAAGCTACCGACCGGTGAAGTACGGAAAGCTCCAGTGGCAATACGAAGGGCTGTATTATGGATTACGTCCAGACGGCGTTTCGTTGCAACGCACGCTCCACCATATATAAAACATCCATAGTCCATTTTAGAGCGTACGAGCGATCAGTACATAAGAAGCAGGATAGATCAATCTGCGCCTTAGGAGCACCTGTAGACAGTACTCACCACCTGCAGTCTCTTAGTGCATTTATGCACCACAAGATCTTTGATGTGGGTGCTGTACGTTAGTAGGTGGTCCATCTATACACCTAGGGACTTGACAGCAGGTTTGAATGGAATATGGCGCCCATTCAGCATAATAATGGGGTCGGTGCAAGGGCGCCTGCGGCAGAAGTGCACAGCGATCGTTTTCGACGTGGACATGACGAAGCCTGTTTCATCACACCAGCCCTGAACCTCCCGGACAGCCAGTTGGAGTTGTCCCTCCACCGTGCGAACAGAGCACGAAGAACACCATACGGCGAAATCATCTACAAATAGCGCTTTGCCTACGGAAGTAAGCAGCGATGTAGCTACATCATTGATAGCAACCGCAAACAATGCTACACTTAATACACTTCCCTGCGGGACTCCGTTAAGTTGTGGAAAAGTGTCAGAGTGTGCGGCCTACTCTAACACGAAACGTTCTGGAAGCTTTAATTTTTTTCAAGAACACCATGGAGCCTCTGACACCCATACTACGCAACTTAATCAGTATGCCGTGACGCCATGTCGTGTCATATGCGCCATCAATGTCGAAAAATACTGTAGCTGTATGTTGGCGTTTCATAAACCCAGAGCGCACGATGGAGTCAAGTGTTAAAATATGGTCAAGTGTGCTATGGTGTTTTCGGAAGTATCATAGGAAGAAAATTGTTATGTCCTAAAAACCACATCAATCGGACATTAAACATTTTCGCAACCAGTTTGCATAGCAAGCAGGTAAGCGAGATGGGGCGGTAGTGCAGTGGATCCTTTCCAGATTTATTTGGCTTCCGTATAGGTACAACAATTGCCTCCTGCCAGGAAGATGGAAATGTGGCTGATGTCCATATTTCATTGATGGCTTCCAAGACCACTTCTATAGCAGTCGCTGGTATATGTTTAATTATATCATTATGCAGTGTGCCGGGCCCTCTCCCACACTCTTGAGTGTGCTAATTGCTGCAGTTAATTCAGAGACCGAGAATGATACGTTGTAGTTGAGGATGTCTGTTGTGGAAAAATCAAGAGGGCGTTCTTCGCACCGAGCCTTGTCTTATAAATCACTCGTTACTAGTATTTTCTGAGCGTGCGGACAACGCACGTTCTATTTTGTCGGCCACTTCTACTGGGTCAATGATATCTTGTCCGGTCATGTGTAATACGGGGAGAGGAACTGGGGCGTGTTTCCCAGCGAAGCGCTTAATTCGAGACGATACAGTTGACAAAGATGTGGACCGATTTAACGTGTTGAAGTACGCCTTCCATGAGTCTCGTTTCGCCTTGGCGATAGTTGGTCTAGCGAACGCTCGTGCTTTGCGAAAAGCTATGAGATTGTATGTGCAACTATTGTTATTAAATGTACGGAACGCCCTCTTACTAGCATGAACTGCCTCTCGATACTTATCGGACCACCATGGGACCGGCATTCTAGTCGATGTTCTCGATGATCGTGGGATGTGCCGCCGAGCACTCTCCAGATTCGCCGTAGTGAATTCCTCCACGGACATAACTGATTCTACAGGGTGGTTACTGAGTGTTTTTTTTTCAAGGTTCGATTGGAAGCCCTCCTAATCAGCTTGGTGAAGTAGCCACATTGAGGGTCGTCGGCCCACAGTAACATGACTAATAAAATGGGAAGAAACAGGGAAATGGTCGCTGTTGTATGGATCATCGTCTACAGACCATTCTAATAAAGGTGCAATTTCTGGACTGCAGGGTGTGAAGTCGAGTACTGAGCTTTATCCAGTCGGCAATGTAAAATGTGTTGGTGTTCCAGTGTCAAGAATGCAGACAGGAAAATCGGTTATGAAACGCTCCATTGCACGCCCACGGCTAGAAATCATGGTTGAGCCCCAAAGAGAGTGGTGAGCATTGAAATCGCCACACACCATTACAGGTGGGGTAAGTTGAGTCACAGTTTCAGATAGCTCAGAGTGGGAACGGTCCGGTAGGCGGCAGGTATATGCTACATATAGTAATGGCTCGGTGATTTATCATCACACGAGCAGCGACACCCTGAATATTTGTGGAGAGAGGTATATGTGTAAATGCTACAGAATTGTGTACAGCAATTCGCACACCGCCATGAGCCACCGTGCGAGGAGTAGCGTCTTTACGCAGCAGCGAGTAGGTGTTCAATTGAAATTGTGCACCAGGGGAAAGCTTAGTCTGTTGGGGACAAATTACTGATGGTACTCGTGAGTAAAATGGTTTGGAGGTCGTGGATACTGGTTCTCAAACCTCTACATCCCATTGGAGAATAAAACTCATACGTCAAAATAACAAAATGGAAGTAGTGAGCTAAAGACGTGGGTGACTAAGACAAGTTAAATGTTACCCGTTCCCAGCTTCACCTTCAGAGGTCCTTGGTTCCGTCGCCGATCTCTGCCGAGATATAGGGGTTCCCGCCTGGTGGCGATGGTGTCCACGGGGACACTCGCTTGCGTCCCGTCACAGGGGGAGTAATAAGACGCCGGGCTTTTCCGTCGATACGGGGTGGTATGGGAGGCGGACCCATCACCTTTCCTGTTTCTGCAGTTGACAGCCGACTGACACGGTCTGGTGGTGGTGTGGGTGTCGATTTAGGGCTGTCCGACCCGTGCGCTAGGCGAGGGGTCTCTGGAACCAGTCCGAGCTGTCCGGCCAGACGCCCCCATGTCTGGGGCTCTCGGATGGACCTGTATAGCAGGTCCTGGTCGAGTCACCGAGGGTGCCATTGCTGGAACTCGACGGGAGGTCATAATAGAGGCTGATGCGGTTGGCGGAGCTGGAGTGGCTTCAGAAGGATGAGGGATAGGCTGGGTGTGGGTGCGGCTGGTGGAGGTATAGGGTGAGGACTGCACACACCCAGAAACTTGGCAGTTTGCTTGAATGGCATATGGCGTCCATTGAGCATAATCACGGGTCAGCGCAAGAGCGTTTGCGGCAGAAATGGATAGCGGCGGTTTTCGATGTGGACATAACGAAACCGGTTTTGTTGCACCAACCCTGCACCTTCCGAACAGCCATCTGGAGTTGTCGGTTGGTTGGTTATTTGAGTTTTATGGCGCATCGACCAGGTTTTGTCATTTAGCGCCGGTAATTAATTGTTTGCTATGTGCTACAATAATCAACCCTTCTTCCGAAATATACATGTACACAGTTTCACACACTTAAATCATATCTTTAGGTACACACGACAAAAGCACATTACAGTGATGGACAGATGACATGGGCCTTGATGTCGGAGATATATTCAAATAATTTGCCCGTGTGGATGAAACGCGAATAGTCCCCTAAAATGTCAGAAAGAGTAAGCGAGTCTACTATTGATTGATTGATTATTTGGGCTTTGGGCGCATCAACGGCTATTGGTTATTTAGCGCCCATATCTGTTTTTGTCATTCTATAATTGGCGGCATGTGTCTATTTTTGGAAGGGATATATTATGTCCAACTGGGCCGTTAAGATGTATCGATATATTTTTTGTCTGGATGCTCTCAGAATTGTTACCTAAAAGATCAGTGTGACAATTTATGGAAATTGGAGCCCAAGTGATGTCTTCGATCAACCATGAAGTTGGGGCAAGAAAACAATATATGTCGAGCAGTCATTGGTGAGCCACATCGGGAGCAGTATGGTCTTGCCTCCTTTCTCTAAAGGTAACCGTGCGTTGCATAAGTGTGCCTTATTCTCAGTCGTGCAAGAATTACCTCTTCTCTCCTACATTTTCTCAGTGCTGATGCCAATGGTGCCAGAACCGGTTTGATAGAGCGGAGTTTGTTTAAAATCTGGGAGTTCCAGCTTTCCTGCCACCTTCTTTGGAGGAATTAATTTACTCTTGCGTAGTAATACCTGTCGGGGAGGGGTAGAGCTCGAGTCCTATGTGATTGTGCGGCACGCTTTGCAGCAGCGTCTGCGAGCTCATTTCCCATGATGTCGGTATGACTCGGTACCCAACAGAGGACAATCCTCTTACCCGCTCTACCCAATGAAGTCAAACGTGCTATGATTTCTTGAGCGAAATGGTTAGATGGGTAAAAAGACCGAAGAGCCTGATGGCTACTGGTGGTGGATTGGAGGTTAGGGGCACGTCGATATCTAGGGTTATTTTGCGCCCATACCTAAGCCTGAAGGCTACTCAATGAGTCTGTCACAATAAGATGTAGGGTTTCGTCTCCAACTTCAATAAAACATAGCACCTTAAAAATAGCAACCAGCTCAGCCGTGTACACAGACGCATGCGGTGGTAAGGTAAAACATCTCGTTGCTGTACGACATACAAATGCACACCCAGTTCCATCGACCGTCTTGGAACCGTCAGTGTATGTTCTTGAGTAGCAGCGATACAAATCTAGAAGCTCCAATGCTTCTGCTCTGAAAACCTCTGGGGTGGTGAGTCCTTTCTTGGCATTCGTGAGGGAGATATCAATTTCTGGTGAAGTGAGTTCCCATGGCGGGGTTTGTGTGTGTTTGATCCTGGCGACACCTCGTAGTGGGATTTCAGCATCTTCAAGTAGCGCACGAATTCTGACACAGAATGGGCGTAGTCGATCCCCTCCCTGCCCACGGAAGACAGACAGCATACGGTGTGAAAAGAAGGATTTATATGTGGGATGCGTTGGAAGCTGCCTTAGTTTTATTGCGTATCTTAGCCCTAGTTTCTCGCGTCTGTTTGCCGGGGATGGCTCATGGGCTTCTGCCAATATACTTGCAGCTGGTGATGTCCGAAATGCCCCTATGGCGATCCGCAATGCTGTATGGTGCACTGTGTCGAGCTTTCGCTTCAAGGAGCAACTAGCCCCGTCATATATAAGTGATGCGTAATCGAGTTTCGAGCGAATAAGTGATCGATATAACATTAAAAGGGTCGCTCTGTCGGCTCGGTAATGAGTCGGTGAGACACATTTCATAATGTTCATTGCTCGGAAGCATTTATCTCACAATGTGTTGATATGGTTGCCGTAGTATAACCGGCCGTCCAGACTGACACCGAGGAATTTTGCCTCTGGTCGCACGGGTATTTGCTCGCCATACAACTGAACGGCCATCTCCGGACAGTGACGACGACGTCGACAGAAGTGAACAGCGACCGTTTTGGTGATAGAAAATCGGAGGCCGTTCACTATCGTCCACCTTTCGAGGTAGGCTACAGCCATCTACAGCTGTCTCTTCCATGGCTGGTGATCGCGACGCACATGACCAGATAACCAAATCATCGACAAAAAGTGATCTCCCAATACTTGACGATAGTCCTTTGTCTATGTCATTGATTAAGATTGTAAACAAGGCAACACTGAGAACGCTCCCCTGTGGGACTCCGTTCTCCTGGGCAAAACGTGTAGATAGATGGTTTCCCACGCGGACTTGGAAAATATAATCACATAGGAAGTTTTCCAAGAAAAATCCCATCGGTCCACATATCCCATGGTTTCAGACATTTCGTAATATTCCGTAACGCCACGCTGTATCATAGGCAGCCTATATGTAAAAAAAAAAAAATATTGCTCCCACGTGTCCATTTTGCATGAAACTGTGTTTTATTTGTGCCTATTCGTAAAACATGATACATGGCGCTACGATTCTTCCGGAACCCACACTGAGTCTGCGAGGATGCCTTCTTTTTCCAGAAACCAGCTAAGGCGAACATTTATCATTCGTTCCATGAGCTTACATTGGCATGACGTCAACGAAATGGGGCAATAATGTAACGGGTCACGGCCAGTCTTGCCTAGCTTCACGATAGGGATTACAATGGCTTCCCGTCAAGTTGGGGGGAAATCGCCGCCGAGCCATAATTAATTGAAAGAGGAAAGAAGGAAGCAAGAGCGCAGGACGGGAGGTGCTTCAGCATGTCATTGTGGATGTCGTCCGGAGTGACCCTATAGCAAACGTTAGTTTTGCCATGGTAAAACGACGATTGTAAGAATGGTGTACTAAAGTGGTGAAATAAATTGGCATCGGCTCTTGTATAGATTTGTGGCGTAACAACTCTGGGTCAGCAACGCTTCTTCTATTTCGTTACGCTAGAGCGTGGTCAATCGCATAAGCAACTTCTGCAGGATGTGTAACATCCTGGTTCGCGATTCGCAGCACCGGGAGAGGAACTGAGCAGTATGTGCCGGAAATTCTTTACACTCTGGACCATACCTGTGACGAGGAGCTAGACCGATTTAATGTATTTACTTAGGCCCTCCATAATGTGTGCTTCGTTTCCGAGATAGTACGACGCACAATCGCTCTAGCCTTACGGGAAGAACTAGGTTTGCTGTGGTACTGTTTCGATTAAATGCTTTAAATGCACGGCGTCGTGCCCGAATAGCGTCTCTACACTCCACAGTCCACCATGAAACAGGGGCTGGACGAGGACAGCCCGATGTTTTCGGGATGCACCCTGCTGTTGTTTCTATGATCAACGACGATAAGTTTTATATTGAGTGTGGTTCTCGTTCAGTTGGAGTGGAGAATGTGCTCTTGAGTTGAACTTCAAATGTGGTCCAGTCAGCTTTGCGTATGTTCCATCTTTTGGTTCTGGTTCCTAGTGTTGAGTTTGTTCGATATGTCAGCCATATGAGGAAATGGTCACTACCCATGGGGTCGTCGGATACCGACCAATCAAAATGTTGTGCGAGCTGTGGGCTGCACACTCAAATCTATCGCCGAGGAATGACCTGATGGCAGCGTAAAGTGGGTACGAGTGCTAGTGTTTAAGATGCATAAGGATTCATCTGTTATAAATTGATGCAAGACGCGACCTCTTGCGTTCACGTTATCACAGCCCCACATAGTGTGGTGAAAGCTAAAATCCCACCCAAACTAAAAAAGGTGGGGGCAGTTCTAAAACTAACCGGACGAGTTCGTTGCAGGTAAAAACAGCCCCAGGAGGCAGATAGATCGAGCATATCGTGAAAATGGTGCGATCTAGTTGGATACGAGCTGCCACTGCTTGGAGGTCTGTTTTCAGCGTGACCTCATTTGCTCCGACACTATGGTGAACAGCCAGTATTACTCTACCATGTGCGACAGTATCGGTCACCAAGTCTTATCTGAAAACTGAGTACCCCTTCAAAGTGCAGGGGAGGTCAGGTCGAAGTTTGCTCTCTTGAAGGCATGTAGCGAGAGGGCAGTACCGATTTAAAGCTACCTGGATCTCTTGGGCGCTGTTCCTAAAACCTCTGCAGTTCCATTGTAAAAAGCACTGGTTGGGAAACATTTAGGGTTTGACTAGAATAGCGGGAGAGTTACACGATAAATTGGCTTCTGACTAGACAGTGGCGAAGGGGATTAAAAATCAGTACACTGACCAGGCACAGGGTCAGTTATCCTGAAACTCGGCCCAAGGGACTGGGTCCTCGGGCAAGAACGCGGTGATCCCTCCGCCGGTGGGGAGCCTGATGGTGGCAAACCTGTTTTCTGGGCCCCCAACCGGGGTGGAGGTGGAGGAGGGCCCATTTCGTTGCCTGGCGGAGTTGATCCCTCCACCTGCCGACGCGGCGATGGAGTGCCTGGCCGTGGGGGTAGAACTTTGTCAGCTTCTTGGCGGCCAGTTGTCCGGGCCCTCTCCATCTGAGCGAGACGTGTCAGCTTGGCCTCGCGGGCACGTCTTTCTGTTTCCTGGTAGTTCAGGTTCACGTCGGAGATAGGCATTGGTCGGTGGGTGTTTCTGGACGACGATGTGGTGCGGACGTGGATGTTGAAGGAGACGCCTGCCTCAAGGGAAGGGGGTGGCTTCAGGGAGGGAGAAGGTGGATGATAGGAATTTGGCGGTGGTTTTGGTGCGCCGAGGGACTGGAGGGATGTTGGAGGCAGGATGGGAAGCGGAAGATGAGGGCTTCGAGGTGGGTGGAGTGGTAGATGGGAAGGGGCTGGCCTTTAGTGGGGAGGACGATGTGGACTTGCCTGGACGCCCCTTCCTCCGCACCTCCTGCCAGCTTCCCTCGCGCTCAAGGGGGACCGCGGGTGTGTGATCTGCGGGTAATCCATCCACGGGATCCGTGGCTTGTGCTGCATTCCCAACTATCACGGCTTCTTTGGCTGCTATTGGGGATAACGGGGGCCAGGCAACCCCGAAGGATCGTAGCAGAGCTATGAGCTGACCAATCAGCACCGCAGCACCGCCGTGTTCATGCTGCTGCGGGCGGGCTGGGGCCTCACTCATCGGAGTTTAGGGGCGCATCGACTGCCGAGGTCATGCAGCAGACCTCACTCATCGCTGGTAGTGCTGCTGCCTTGGCAGTGTAAGAAATTACTGGATGTGTACTTGCATACATATCTCGGGCTTCGCGGAACGAAATGTTGCGGGTGAATTTCAGTGACAGAATCTCCTTTTCTTTAATGTAAGCAGGGCGGGTACGGTTATATGAAATCTGCGGTGCTTACCCACTTCCACAATTCACACACCAGTGCTCATGGGCACCAGTTGTCTGTACTGTGGGTGGTAGCAGCGCAGTTTGCGCAAGCGGGCCGATTACGGCATGCCGGCTTGGTGTCCAAAACGTTGACATTGGAAGCACCGCATGGGATTCTGGATATACCTGCAAACCTTTACACGAGTATATCCGACAAGAACTGTGGCTGGAAGGTCAACTGTATTAAATGCCAAAATTATGTTGTTGGTTTGTTGCATCTCCGTTCCCTTTCTCGTATGGATACGACGAGCCTCAGTCACCCCCACTTCCGATAGGCCGTCCACTATTTCCGCATCAGAAACGTTTCTTAGGTGGTAGCAGTTGATAATTCCCTTTGAAGAGTTTTTCGTCTTGTGGGGCTTAGTGAAAATTGGAATGGTTACCTCGCGTCTGCCACTACCCTCCCGCATGCTGTATGTGAAGTTTGGCTGCTAGCGCATATTTCGCATCCTCTCTCATCGAAAACTCCACTTCCAGCCCTCCGTCACGCAGTGTGGCATCTGATGACAAGCCCGAATTTGTCACATCCGTATCGTCGCTGAAACGGTGATAACGAGGCCAGCTGTTTGGCACCTTCACATCCTCGGAAAATGAGTATACGGGGACCCGCCTCGTTCACGGAGGATCAGTCTCAGCGAGAAGAGCCAGGAGTTGCGTTTTTGTTTTCAGTTGCCATGTAGTACGGTTGGTTTCGGCTCTTCAGGCACCCCACCTCACGGGGCCCTACTGAGGGGACGCCTGATTCCCGTGGACGGGAGGTCGCCAGGCGCCCGAAGAGCTATACGGGGCGGGCGGCGCCTTCGCCCGGCCGGGAGAGAGTAACTCACCACCCCAACCTGAATCCAGCGCCGCCCACCCCTTCACCCCGGCCGGCCGGGCCGACAGACACTGGGTGGAATCCCAGGCTTCCGGCCCGAGGCGAGCAGCCACTTGGCCCGCGTGGGGCCCCACAGGCCCGTCCGCCCCTCCGGGATATCAGGACCAAAGAGGTGTGTTGGTCCCCCGTCACAACTAGTACCGTGCGACGGGGGACCTCAACCAGGACTCCGTCAACCCCGGGGGACGGGCCGAGGGGGCGCGGCTACCCCGATAAAACTGAGCGGACGGGTAGACCAGGGGAAGCTGACCTACCTGCTCGTAGCAAGGGAGGGGTTCATGTCGCAGGGTTGGATGAAAAACATACAAAGGGACGTAGACACGTGGTGGATACTGGGAAGGGATAGAGATGGGCGGTAGGGACTATGCGAGTCCCCGGAAACCCCTCCGCGTTCCCACACCCCTTATCGGGGCGGCTGTGTTACCCCGAGGGAGCGCCAATTCCCTGGCCAGCCGAGTAACGAGGCTGAGCCCACTGCGGGGAAAAGCGAGTCTACTAGTCTTCAAAAATGCCGTCTTCGCTGCACTCGAAAGCGGGGACACAACAGGACATGACGCACTGCGAGGGGTACCTGGGCTCAGTCATCAGGACATGAATATGGGTGGCGTATGTGTGGCATAACCTCAGCCTAGATAGTACTATTTCTTGCCTGCGGGATTTTCTCACTGATGATTTTCATACCACTAGGCGGATTTTCAATGTTTTAAGTTCTAAGAATACGTTGATCACCTGGTTGAGATTTGTGGCTCGAAGGGGAAGTGTATGGGTAAAACGCTTACCGGCTTCTCTCTTTGCCGCTGCATCAGACATGTTATTTCCAGTGATTCCAACATGACTAAGGACCCAGCATGGTGTGACGCTTTTCCCACACTGGCTGAGGGTATTAACCCATTACCGCCCAGTGAGTCAAAAATGGACGGTGTGTTTGAAGCGGTGTTATAGATAAAACCGGCGAAACTGGTTGGCTGGTTTTATCGCCTAATCTGGGGAAAGGGTTGTCTGGGGATTAATATCCGGGCACGGTGGAGGTGGGCCACCCGGTGTGCATTTGGCAGTGCCTCAAAGTTGGCGAATTTTCTTCACCACGACAGTGCTGCATACATGGCTATTTATTATGAGCATGCATCTCTGGCATTAGCAGATGCTGTATGTCAAATGCAATACAAACTAACATATTATATTGCCCTGTGGTGGAATTTCTTCTCGCTTGTTATACGCGGCGCACAGCGAACTCGAAATTGAGATCGACCAATTTTGACTCACTGGGCGCCAGGTCGGCCTGCCGCGGCAAGGCGGGCGGAGGCAGGGGGACGCGCCACGCTACGGGGGAATGACCAGTGTGCGCTGTCACGACTTAGTGAGCGGGTGTACTGCATGTCAGTCGGACTGCCCAACTGTGAATTGACGTGTGGTTGGCATCATGCCGAGAGTGCGGTGCCTGACGGTGGAGGAAGCAGTGGAAATGGTGATGAACGACATGGACCCAGCCGACGGTGCCGTCGAGCTGGTGAACATTCCTCCAGACGGAAGTGATGAGGACGAAGGAGATGACGCAGACACTGGTGTCACGGAAGTAAATGACGTTCCCGGTGAAGTTGAGGTGCATTTTCAGCGTTCCGTGACTGTGGATGATGTGCCTCTGGCGCCCTTGAAGAAACGGCGCACGGATAAAACGGCACCAGCGTGGCGCAACATGCAGCCGCAGTACACCGGGTGGCAGGATAAATATCAAACGCCGCAACAAAACCGCCAGAGGATCGCCGAAAAACTGGGTAGCAGCACGACTGTGGAGATCTTCGAAAAACTGTTCACTCCAGAAGTGTTCCACCTCATACACGTGGAAACGCTTCGGCACGCCAGGGACGTAAAAAACCCTCTGCACCCTGTCGGACAGCGAGCTGAAAGCGTTCCTTGGAATACTTCTGTATTCTGGATACAGCCCTCTTCCGAGTGAACGGATGTACTGGTCTGAGGATGACGACCTCAAGCACCCCATCGTGCGCAACGCTATGTCCAGGACCAAGTACCTGAAGATAAAGGCGTGCCTATATGTACAGGACAATGTCAAGATCACGCCTGACAACAAAGACCGTGGGTTCAAGGTCCGGCCGCTCCTGGACATCATGAACATTCAAGAAGTACGGGACATTCCAGGACAAGCTGTCCGTGGACGAGATGATCGTGCGGTACTACGGTCACAACAGCTTGAAACAGTTTATCCGCGGCAAACCCATTCGCTTCGGATACAAACTGTGGGCGATTTGCGGCAGTGACGGCTACTGCCAAAAATTCGACCTGTACTGCGGCAAGGAACAGCGTCCTGAGCTTCGCGACCAGCCGCTGGGGACCCGAGTGGTGCTGGACATGGTCAGCGTCGTATCTGATCCCAGCGGGCACGAGTTGTTTTTCGACAACCTCTTCACATCCAGGGCGCTACTAACGGAGCTGAAGGGGCGTGGCATCCGCGCCACCTGAACGGTGAGAGAAAACAGACTAGACAGGTGCCCCGTGACCACAGCCAAAGTCATGGCCAAAACAAAGCGCGGCACGTACGAACAGTGGTTCGACAGAAGCTCGGAGGTGCTGATGGTCAGGTGGCATGACAACAAGGTTGTGAACATCATGACCAACTACGGCTCTGCCGACCCACCCTCATTTGCCAGCCGGTACGACAGGGCGGCCAAAAAACGCTTGCCGGTACCACAGCCCAAGGTACTGAAGGCATACAACACCGGCATGGGCGGGGTTGACCTTCACGACCAACTTCTGGGAGCCTACGCGGTGTCTATCAGAGGAAAGAAGTGGTACTGGTACCTCATCACCAGGGTGCTTGATATGGCTGTGGTCAACAGCCATATCTTACACAAAACCTCCGTCGCCAGTGAAAACCAGCTGACGATGCTCCACTTCCGCCGAGAGATCGCCGTCACCTATCTGAGAGTGGCAGCCAGCCAGAAGGGCCAGCCGAGCACATGCTCGGCCGAATCCGGCGCATATCCCGAACAACCTGCGCTATGACGGAGTGGGACATCTAATCGCAGCGCTAGATGGCCGCCGCCGCTGTCAGCTCGAGGGCTGCAAGCTGAGGTCAACGAAGCGGTGTGCAAAGTGCGACGTGGCTATATGCTTCAAGTGCTTCGCTGCATACCACAAGCGGAAGTAGAGCTTCCTGTGCTAGAGCTAGCACAGGTCCACAGCTCTGTGGACTGTGGAGAGAGTGGGCGATAGATGGCTAGTCGCGTGTTGTGTAGTGCCCTGATGTTTTGTGCCACCGTCGTTGTTCAGAAGAAACGCACATGTACCAATGCATTCACCTACATGCCGCGTGTGAGTGTGTCGTCACATCTAGTCCTGATGTATTTAATTAAAAAAACGCCGGTGACCGTATCAATAAAGCTGACACGTGGCAGGCTGCAGTTTTACCCGGGTTGAGACTGATCCTGAATTAGGTATACGCCAGTAAATAGCCTGTCGGCCGGAGTCGGCCCGGGTGCCGCGGACACGGTGGGACGGAGCGCGCACTCAGAGCTGGCGCCCAGTGACTCATTTTTGGTCGATGCCGTATCTCGAAAAGTTTTTGAAATTTTCAGTTAATTTTTTCAGAATTTCTTAATCTGCCCAAATCGGCACCGTGAACTAAAATATATGCAATTCCAATGGCTAGAAATATGGTCGGGCGTTAATGGGTTAAGGCGAATTGCGATGTCCTGTAAAAGGTTGATCGCGCGGATAAAACGATTTCGGAGCCAAGAGACTGCTTAATGAATCCGAGACAATAACATGAGTACTTTCATGCCCCACTTCAATAAAGCATAGCGCTTTTTGAATGGTCATCAATTCCGCGGTATACACGGATGCGTGTACAGGCAGAGTAAATGTCCTTGTGTTAAGGTCATTCACAAAAGCACAGTACACATCATTTGCTGTCCTTGAACCGTCGGTATAAGTAAAAGAACACTCACGATAAGTTTCCAGGTGCTCTAGGGCTTTCATGCGAAAGGGTTCTGATATCACCTTCCCTTTGCGAGTGTCTGCCAAGTGAATGTCTATCAAAGGAGGAGTCAGTTCCCAAGGGGGAGTTGGCATTAACTCCACCCGCATGATGCTGCGCAGGCGGATGCTGCTCTACTGCAGCAATTTCTGTACGCGGAGACAAAATGGGTTCGAACTAGTGCCTCGTCGGTGCTGGAATATCTCCTGTATGCTAGAGGAAAACACGGACTCATAAGCCGGGTGCGCGGGAAATTGCTTCAACCTGCAAGCGTAGCGCAGTCCGAGTTTGGCTCTTCTGAATGACAATGGCGGCTCATGAGTTTCCACCAAGAGACTAGTGATTGACGAAGTACGGAATGTTCCCGTTGCGATTTTTAAGGCTGCACGATGGACGGTGTCCAGGCTGCGTTTGTTCGAGGTGCTGGCCGAGTCGTAGACAAAGCAGCAGTAGTCAAGTTTGGATCGTATAAGTGATCGGCATAGCCGTAGAAGGGTAGTTTTGTCCGATCCGTATGTAGTCCTAGACAGGCACTTCGGTTGGTTATTGGTTTTTACGACACATCGACCGTTGAGTCATGTAGTGTCGCCAATCTCTCACGCCGATTGGTCGCGGGCGAAGAGTAGCGACAGGTGAGACTCGAACCCACAACATTTCGATTGTGAGACGAGCAAATTACCCCTATGCTACTCGTCCCCCGGACAGGCACTTCATGAGATTTAGGGAACTACTGCACGATTCGCGCATAACTTGTCGGTGGTGTCTATACGTAATGCGGGTGTCGAAGAGGACACCCAAGAATCTTGCTGTTGGTCGGAAGGGTATTTCTTGCCCGTAAAGTTGGATTTTTTTTATTGCAACAGTTTCGACGACGGCAAAAGTGCATACCTACCGTCTTTGTCTTTGAGAAACGGAAACCATTTAGAACACTCCACCTTTCCAAACGTGAAACCGCAATCTGCAGCTGTCACGATAGAGATGATGTACGTGATGCTGAAGACCAGATTCTAATGTCATCAACGAACAGCGATTTACCAATTCCACGTGGAAGACCATCTCCAATGTCATTTATATGACGAATCATCCACGAAAAGCGCTCTCCCTACGGTAGTCGGGAGCGATGTATCCACGTCATTGATTGAAATAGCAAACAATGCAATGCTCAGTACGCTCTCCTGCGGGACTCAGTTAACTTGTGAAAATGTGCCAGATAGGGAGTTTCCTATTCTAACGCGAATTATTCTGGAAGACAGAAAATTGGACAAGAAGACACCCATGGAACCTCTGATTCCCACATTATTCAGCTTCATCAGGATACCGTGACGCCACGCCGTATCATATGCGCAGTCAATGTAAAAAAAAATATTACTGCTGTGGTGGCGTTTCATAAACCCAGAGGGCAAAAGGGAGTCGTGTGTTAAAATGTGGTAAAGTGTGCTACGGTGTTTTCTGAACCCACTCTGTATCACAGTAGGGAGATCGTTATGTTCTAAAAACCACATCAATCGGATATTTACCATTTTTCGAACAGTTTACACAGGGAGCAAGCCAGTGAGATGGGACGGTAATGTAGTGCATCATTGCCAGATTTATTTGGTTTACGCATGGGCACAATAATCGCACGTCATGAAAGTGGAAATGAGCCTGATGCCCACATTAGTTAGTTAGTTATTTTGGTTTTATGGCGCATCGACTACTAAGGTCATTTTTCGCCCATCCCACATTGCATTCAGGGATTCCAAAGGTCTTTCTAAAGCAGCAGCTGGTAAACGTTTTATAAGATCATTATGCATAGTGTCGGGACCTTCTGCCACGCTCTTGAGTGTGCTGATTGCTGCGGTTAATTCGGAAATGAATAATGGTATGTTATACTACAGGACGTCTGTGGTGGAAAAATCAAGAGGACGTGCCTCGCACCGATCCTTACGTCTAAAAAATTGCTCGTTATTCGTGTTTTCCGAGCGTGCGGACAACGCACATCCTATCTTGTCAGCCACTTCTTCCGGGTTGATGATGTCCTGTCCTGCCATGTGCAGGACCGGGAGAGGAACTGGGGCGTTTTCCAGAGAAACGCTTTATACGGCACCATACAGTAGACAGTGACCTGGTACGATTTAAAGTGCTTACGTAGGATTTCCACGAGTCTCGCTTCGCCTCGACAATAGTACGTCGGGCGAGCGCTCGTGCTTTGCGAAAAGCTATTAAATTGTAGGTGCAGCTAATATTATTAATACACGGAATGCCTTCTTCCTGGCACAGATAGCCTCCAAGCACTTATAAGACCAACATGGGACTGGTACTCAAATTGACGTTCCCGGTGATCAAGGGATGTGCCGCTGGGCACTCTGCACGGTTGCCGAAGTGAATGTTTCCACGGAGATGGGGGATTCATCACAGCGGCCGCGGAGGGTGCTTTCAAGGTTAGCTTGGAGAGCCTCCCAGTCGGCTCGGTAAAATAACCACTTTGAAGGTCGTTGGCCAACCGTAACTCGATTAACGAAATGAGAGTAAACAGGAAAGTGATCGCTGTTATACGGGTCACTACCCACCGACCATTCTAAGACAGGTGCAATTTCTGGACTACAGAGAGTGAGGTCCAGACGTCTGACCAGTCGGTAATGTAATATGTGCTGATGTTCCCGTGTTAAGAATGCATAGAGGGAAATCGCTTGTAAAACGTTTCATTGCACGTCCGCGGCTGGTAATCGTGACTGAGCCCCAAAAAGAGTGGCGCGCATTAAAATTGCCACACACCATCACCGGAGGTGTTAGTTGAGCCACAGTTTGAGAAAGATCGGAAAGTTGAGTCTGCCCGGTGGTAGGCATATGCTGCATATGGAAACGGTACGGGGCTTTATTACTACACGAGCAGCAATGCCCTGAATACTTGAAGAGAGAGGTACATGTGTGAATGGGACAGAGTTGTGCACAGCAATGAACACACTGCCATGTGACACGGTGTTAAACGGTACATCTTGTCGTAAAACAGTGTAATTTTTAAGTTGCAACGGAGCACCTGGAGCCCGTTTTGTTTCCTGAATGCATACAACCGACGGCGTCCGGGAACTTGAGAGATGCCGAAGGTCATTGAAGCTAGATTTGATTCCCCTACAGTTCCACTGTAAAACTACGATGTGATTATGTTAATACAGTAAAATATGAGCGTGGTCAAAAGATGTAGTTATATACAATGGATAGTGCATATCACAAACCCAGCGACAGCTAGTTAATAAGAAAGGAAGAACATAAACCAGATAGTTACGTGTGGACGTCATTGTTGCTAGAAAAAAATGGGACGCGGTTTTAAAATTGAGTCCCAGTGCCCTGTCTTGAAGGAGTCTATCGAGGACTCAGGGAGGTAGCTCCGATAGGGCCCGAGTGACCCACCTCCGAGTGTCCTTCGGCGGGACCTCTGTGACCCACCCCACGGTGGGGAATCTGACGGAGGAAGCCCCCGTTTCTGGGGGACATTCAGCTGCGCCGGAGGCGGGGGAGGACCCATTTCAGATGCTCCCCCGGTACCTCCGCTCGCCGTCGCGGCGACGGGGTGGCTGAGTTTCGGGAGGTGACATGTCTGTGCCTTGGCGACCCTTGACTCGGGCCTTTTCCATTTGAGCGAGCCGAGCTCGTTTGGCTTCGCGGGCACGCTTTTCGGCTTCTTGAAATTGCAAGCCGACGCCTGGAATTTGGATTGGTCGGTGCGCGTTTTTGGATGGCGATGCAGGCGCGGATGTAGATGTCGAGGGCAAGGGCGATGCCCAGCTCTCGGGAAGGGGGGAGGATTCAGGGAGCGAGGAGGTGGAGAGGATGGATTTAGGGGCGGTGGTGGGGCACGAGGGAGGGGAGGTAGGCTGGAGGGTGAGCGGGATGTAAGATGCGGGGATTTCAAGGTAGGTGTGGCAGAAGGGGAGGGACAAGGCTTGGGCAGGGGGGACCGAGCTGGCCTCTCAGACCGGGTGACCAGGGTCCATTCCTCGCCAACAGAGGCAGATCTAGATGACGCCTTGGATTGTTCATCGGTTTCACTTGGGGGCGGGACCTCGGTGGTTTCTGTATTTTGTGGGAGGGGCTTCGCTTGCCTCTCTGGTGTCGCCAGAGGCACTCCAAATGCTCGGAGAAGAGCTGTGGGCTGGGTGATCAGCTCGGCTGCCCTATTAGGCTGTATGTGTTGTGGAAGCAACGTCGTGTTTTTGGCCTTTGATGCGTATGATTGTCTGGGATGCGACCTTTCATATAACTATCTAGCTTCTCTAAATGTTAATTTGTTGATGTCTTTAAGTGAAATAATCTCCTTTTTTCTTTAATGTAGTTTGGGCACGCACGATCAAACGGCGTGATGGGTACCTGTACGCCACCGTAGTTGGCACAAAATGGGTTTTCCGAGTTGCATTTATCAAAAGGATGCCCATGAGAGGCACACTTGCTGCAAGCTGGGCGGTTTCTGCAATATTTGGCAGTGTGACCGAAATTTTGACATTTGAAGCAGCGCACTGGACGTTGGTAAAAACTGTCGTACTTTCACTCGTAGGTAGCCAACTCTGATTTCGGGAGGTATATCTGTTCTATTAAATGTCAAAATAATGTTGTTGGTGGGAACGAAATCCGGACCTCTCTTCACTTTCATTATTCTGGCTGCGATGACTCCGAAATTTGTCAATCCATCAACGATCTCATCGTCCGATACTTCCCTTAGATCGAAACAGTTGATAACTCCCCGCGAGGTGTTCTTTGTTTTATGAGATTCTACTGTGATTGCAACTGTTTCATTCTCTTTTTTGCCGTCCCTCCACACACTGCACACAAAGTGAGATGACGTAAGCGCCCTAGCTGCCTGCTCTGTTTCCTCGAATTCCACCTCCAGTGCTCCGTCTTTTAGTTTATCACATCTGAGAATGCTTCCAAATCGGTCACACCCGTCCCTTCTCTGAAACGGAGACAGAGAAGCAAGACTCTTGTGCATTCCTCTGAGCACAAGCACGCGAGGCACACGACTATATTCAGTAGGGGTGTCATCCCGATCTCGGCAAAAATATGGGTCGGCCTGGCCCTCACGAGGGACCAGGGGCGTTTTTAGCAGGGATGCGGAGCCGGGAAAATATTGGACGGCTCCGGCTCCGATTCCGGCCCCGGGGAAGTATCCCGGCTCTTACTCCAACTCCAGCTCCGAGAAAAATGTCCAGGCGGCTCTGGCTCCGGCTGCGGCTCCGGGCAAAATGTACCGGTTCCGGCAGCTCCGGCTTCGTACATCTCAAACGTGATCGATCCATTAAGTAAGAGCTAGGGGGGATGCTAAAAAAAAGCTAGCCGGAAGCACTCAGGGGCGCAAACTTCAGACAATAATAAGCAACTTTCCTACATAAACCCTGTATCTATCTTTAAATATACACCAGACCCCGTCCAAATCACTTTTTGGTGTTCAGCTCCGCGCGGCTCATACCGGAACCGCGGCGTCAATACGGGCGGCCGGCTGAAAATCGCCGCTACCGCGACACGGCGCGGAGCTCCGGTGCCAGCTGTCGAGTTGTTACATAGATACTGATGGGATGCATGGCGATAGCTGGTAACTTGTAGGTTCGTAAGACGAGCTGAAAGCACGTCTCCCATGCCGACCCGACATGCAGACAGTAATCCAACTCCGCCCGAGGGCACCTTGCAGGACGTGTTTACATTCAAAGGCGTGGCCAGGTACGAGCAGGAAGCAGAGGGACGGGCAGTTCCGATTCAAGTCGCTGGACGCTATCGCAGAGCTACCAGTGGAGCGGGGAAAAATCCCGTCGACGAGCTGCTGCGCAGACCAGCCGACCCCAGCGAAAGATGGCGACTACAGTGATCCTGTGGAGCTGGGGCAGATTAAGAGGAGGAGGCTGTTCATGGAGAGCGATGAGGTGCAGCAGGTCCAGGATCCGATTCCCCATGAATATCGGCACATCAGAGAGTTGGCGCGAGTGGTGAAGGAGAAATTCTACCGCACAGTCGCTAACCTGTCAGGCCACGGTCTGTCGATCGACGAAGCTTCCAGGGCTGTGGGCGAGGTCGGCTGTGGAATGTTTGATGGGAAGTGAAAGCTGGGTGGTAGCGAGGAAGACCGATTTGACAAGGATACGCTACCTGCCAAGCCAAACATCAGGGATGCGCTCAATTTGCTCGAGGCTGAATCGCTGTCTGACTGCAGATGGGGTCAGTGAAAAGTCAGGCGAAGGAAGAATGATTACACATACCATAGATTCCACCACCAAGAAAAGGGTGGGCCAGTTTTCTGTCCAGGGGACTCATGTTGGTCAAGAGCTCCCCATCCCCCTGCCACTGACCAACATCAGTGGGGAGACCACGGAGGATATTTCCCTGCAGGTGGATCTCGGTTTCGATATTCTGGCTACCGTGAGGGGGAAACCAGTGGAGGAAATATACAAGCATGTCGACACCCATATCACCGATCCCACGCCGCACAATAAGGGCTTCAACATCGTGTTGCAGGAAATGTACCGACTGGACGGCCCGGCGGGGCAGCTGTTCTGCGGTGAACGGTCCAGGGAACACCATTGTTGTAAATAGTAACGTTTGACCTCATCTCTATTAAGGTACAACCCGTTGATGATGGAAACAATGAACTTAATAAAACTAAACATGGAACTAAGCAAACCATTGACGACTGCCGCTGGAATATGGTTATTTGTTATTCTACCATTATTTGATGATATTTTTACATGTTACTCGTATTTAAACATTTTGCCTTTTAAAAATGCGTTTTTATACTATATCATACCACACCGTACTGGGTATGTGTTCATTTCACGTTTGCTAATTTTGATTAATTTACACCTCTTTCGGAGTCCGAGCCGCCCTGCTTTTGACGGCTCCGGCTCCTACTCCGGCTCCGAGTAAAATGTCTGGGGACGCCTGAGTCCCGCGGAAGGGAGGTCGCCAGGCGCCCGAGGAGCTATACGGGGCAGGCGGTGCCTTCGCCCGGCCGGGAGAGAGAGACTCGCCACCCCGACCGGGATCCGGCACCGCCCTCCTCTTGACCCCGGCTGGCCGGGTCGGCGGGCACTGGGAAAATTATCAGGCCCCGGCCCGAGGCGACAAGCCACTTGGCCCGCGTGAGGCCCCACGGGCCCGCCCGCCCCTCGGGGATATCGGGACCAAAGAGGTGTGCTGGTCCCCCGCCACAACCAGCACCGTGCGACGGGGGACCTCAACCTCCAGGACTCCGTCAACCCCAGAGGACGGGCCGAGGGGCGCGGCTATCCCGATAAAACTGAGCTGGTGGGCAGGACCGGGGAAGCTGTCCTACCTGCCCGTAGTAGGGAGGGTACGTGCTGAAGGGCCAGGTGAGGAACATGGATGTTTGGATGAGATTTGGATTGGAATGGGAGCGTATGGATGGAAGGACGAGCGACGCACTCTTGGTCTCACCCCTCGCCGGTATGATGGTCGCCGGGTCTTTGGGGCACTCAATCCCCCCCCCCCCCACCACGTAAAGGTGATGCCTCGTCGGGGGGCGGGGAGGGGTGGCTATGTAGATTTGTGCAAGGACCAACATCCATGTAAATCACCACACGATGTGTGCACATCCTGGACCGGTCTCGTCGTGGTGACATTAATATTATCTCCCACATGCCAAGGTGTGCATTTCCCTCAGCCATCTCGTGCGAACGGATCAATGATGATGATGATGATGATGATGATGATGATGATGATGATAATGATGATGATGATGATGATGAATGAATTGGAGCTTGGGGGCGCGTTGACCGCCAGGGTTATTTTGCGCCCATAACTGCATTTACAGAGAATCTATCATGCTCCTAGATCGGGCAGTAATGAATAATCCTTAGGAGCAGCGATATACAACATCGGGCATGTACTTCACGATATTTAAAGGTCTACTGCAAGATTCACGAAACAAACAAAAGTCCACACAAAGCATCGGCACCCGGGAGACGACACGATATTTATAGAAATAAACAAAAACTCTGATAAAGACATCAACAGTACACATGCAAAGTACCGTTCAATGTTCGTTCGTCGTTCGATGTCAACTTCCAAAGTGTCATTGAATAGCATGTCTCCCCCCTCCCCCCCTTACTCCTCCTGCACAATACGCACCGATGACATCATAGAAATCTGGTGTGTAGACTCTGCCGTTCGCAGTCATCCAACGGACCTTGATCTTCTTGCTTCCCTTGTAAACGTTTTGCACAGCTTGGCTCACGAAGAAGCTACCATCCTCGTTTCGTACTGCCATAAATTCATTTCTGTAAAAGCAAAAAGTCTATAAAAACATGAACGGCTCCATTGATTAATTATTAGGGTTTTAAGGTGCGACAACCCCAATTGGGTTATTTTGCACCCATAACAAGATTACTTTAGCTTTTCACGTCCGGAGAGCAATAGCTGCACGACACTAATTCCTCCGCTGCCCGGGTGTGTATGATTTGGAAACCCACCTCCGCAAGGACACAAAATACTGCTCTATTTTCGACAAATCGAGAATTATCGCCGAACAAGTCCACCAGCCTCAGTGTTCCAGTTATGTGCAAAATGGCGCCTGCGTTCCTCCGTGTAGCTCGGGCAAGATAGCAACGCATGACGCACAGTCAGTACTGCGTCACACCTCATACATTTGGGGCTTTCATCCCCGCACAACAAATATCTATGTGTGCGTAGTGTGTGTCGGCTCCATTGATGTCATGATCAAAAGATGCTCACGCCCTGGATTGCGTACCTCTTAACCTTCTGCACATGACTACCAGGAAGGGGGAATGCGTGATGACAAGGTGATTTTTAAGCTTCAGAATTCCGGTCCGCCTAAGCCGAAACGGTTCTTGCTGGGTAAAAACTTCGCAGCATGACCTACGACAGTTAGACGCTGATCACAAAAGTAGACAAAAAGGTATAAAAGTCAGGGTTCTTTGCGACCAAATGGGCTACAAACGAAGAATATCTCCTGAGATGTTTGTCTGTGTGCAAGCAAAATGCCAATTTGAACACAGATCGATTTTGTGCGAGGAAACGCGAAAGGAAAAAACCACCGTGGCACTGCAGAGCCGCATCAATGCGTTTCAGAAGGAAATTACATCCCACATCCCATATACAAAAGCATGTTTTCCACACAACTGATAGAACCGCAACAGGGGCTGTCACATTTGCTTCAGGATATCGCGAGAAACATTAACATTCTTTGGAGGGAGGTGGAGGGGAGTAAGGGCACTTCAGCAAGGATTTATGACTAGCTAGCGTTCATGGCATATAATAAAAACAGTTGTAACATAAACAGGCCGGCTCTTGGTTTCAAAGCATGAACATATGCAGCAGGGTATAGTTTAAAAAAAAACTCGTCTTGGAAATGTTGAACAAGTGGACTATTGCATTTAATATGAGCAGATACAGCAGTGCGGGCCGATCCCAGAACCATTCCTCACGACAGCCTCAACGACGTGTAAGCCTCTGTCGGGTACCATGGCAGCTGGAGTCTGTCTCCCACGACGCCACAAGGCAGCGACCGCACCGAACGGAAGGTTTCAGTCAGCGCCAGGCGGGCTGTGGCCAGTTACTCGTCAATGATGAGTATCTGGATAAGATTGTTTAATACAACGAAGAATGGCTCTTAAGTGCTCTCTGTTTTTAAACATTGCTTGATAAGAAATGTACGACCTTCAATATACCAGGAGGTGCTGAGCTTACATCAAAAGTAACGTTATGGATTATGCCATATAGCACAACATAGCATAATCTAATAATAATGTAGCATAATATATATATATATATATAGTAATATAGCATAATCCTAACAGTTACTTTTGATGTAAACTCCGCACCTCCTGGTATATTGAAGGTCGTACATTTCTTCTCACGCAATATTTGATAACTCAGCGACGCGTTTTACGTCAGCATTTCAGTATGGCTACACGTTTGCTTGGCGTTGTGTAAATTCCGAAATGTACTCTCTTCATACCATCAGGAACCGCCAAGTATCAGGTCCCGAATCAGCAGGGATGGATAACATACTTGAAGAAGATAACAAGTTTCTCCTCAGGCTGCTTTGTAGGCGTTGGCTTCAGAGACTTGGGAATAGCCTCAAACTCGGGCACTGGCGACTGGAACGGCTGTGTGGGCACCCGAGCTCGCTTGGGCCGCCGTTCACCGCTGGCAGCTTGCGCGTCCAGTGCCTCCTTCCGCTTCTGCGGCTGCTGCAACCACAACATATGGTCAGATATGGCGAAACACTCGGTCGCAGATGGCCAAGAATGCGGTCACAGATGGCCAAGAACACAGTTACAGATGACCAAGAACACGGTCACAGATGGCCAAGAACACAGTCAGAGATGGCTAATAACACAGTGACAGATGGACAAGGACACAGTCACACACGGCCAAAAACGCAATCACAGATGGCTAAGGGTACAGTCACCGACGGCCAAGAACACAGTCACAGATGGCAAGGATACAGTCACATATGCCCAAGAACACAGTCACAGATGGCCAATGGTACAGTCACAGATGGTCAATAAAACAGTCACAGCTGGCCAAACAGTGACAGTCACTCACCCGGGCTTGATCATGCCCTCTGAATTCTTGTGATTGCCTAAACCTATAGTCAGTCGATGCTTTCACGAGAGCGCCGGACAATTACAATGTATTGCAAAATTGATACTGGCTGGACAGGCAGCGTCGTATCCTGAATGACTGTGCGCGTATGGCAGGCTAGCCAACTCACCCTCGGCGTTTTCTCGGCCAGCGGCACGGACGCCCGTTTCGGCTTCTTTTCAGGTGCCACTTCCTTCTTCTGCACCGGTGGGGAGGTGTCGAGCGAGGTGGTCGCCAGAGCAGCTGCCGACCATGCGCCAATATTAAATATAGAGGGACTCATCAAAACGATCACAACAACCGGGCCAGACTGTTTACAGGAACGTCACACCTATCTCTATATACTGTAATTACAGTGCACAACATCGGACTGCAGCAGAGGTCTAAACATGTAATTCAGAAGCAGCTAATGATAGCGATAATTAGAAAATTGCAAAACAACATATTTAATACTTATGTACTGCGTACTTCACCAGCGCTACGTTGCAGGGGTGTTGTTGTACTAGCCGTCACAAGCACTTGATGCTGATGATTGCTTATCGTTACCAATGCGACGCGGCTGTAACACCACACAGATGGTGGGAATAACATGTAGAGCAGGTGAAAATATTATTTAAAAAACAAGTTATATTCACGGCTGATTACTGCACACAATATTTACTCTCCACTAGTTACCAAAAGAGGGCAGCTACCATCAGTCCCACAGGTTGACTGCTGACAATGGAATGATAACCGACCATATTATCACAATACCATTAAGCATGCATTATGATTGATTGATTATTTGAGCTTAAGGGCGCATCAACTGCTGCTGGTTATGTAGCGCCCAAAGCATGCATTATGGTAGCCTTCCATAGCCAGTCTCTTGTTCATTGCTACTGATGCTAACATTCTACCAACATTTCCTTAATCTGTAACTCCTGTTGGCACAAGTCTTATTTTCGCGGTGGGTGCGTGGGGGCTTTAGACCACAGCAGCACAAGAGCACCAATCAGATGGTGTTCACAATTAGCTACAATTATGCTACCCCGGACTCACCATTATCGAAATTTCATACTTTTAAACAAGGGCTGAATTTCATGCGGAGAAGTTGCAGAATACGGCAGCATTGACGCTTAGCAGGCTGGCGGTTATTTACGTTTAGAACGAGATGACCAGACGACATTTACCTAAGGAGCAGCACTTCATACTGGCCTTAACAACCCAGTGTAAAATAATTGACCATGTGACCTGGAAATTCACAGTTAATGGAATTGTGCTATTTCATCCTTGTCTTAGGTTTTTACCATTTTTATACATGTGTGGGCAGTTATTATACACATAACTGTTAAAAAATGTAAAATGCATGTGACTGAAGTGAAAGGCATTCCGCTTTTCTAATCCTTAAGTGGTGATCCTTTATTTTCTCACAATCTTTAACTATTCACAAGCAACTTCTTTCTTCATCCACACAGTTAATGGTGGAGTAATTATATGACACTGTAACAACCGACAAATTGTTTGTCACAACTGTATTTGTGTGCACCATTGCAATGACGGCCGCCAGGTACTGGCTGAGAACCCTGACATTCACCAGTGTGCGTGCAGTATAAAACATCACATAATTCGTCCATTAATTTTGTGGAACAGAAACGAAATCGGGAACAATTGCACTATATATTCCAATAGGACTTGTTCATGCATGGGCTTAGATCGATAGCTCAGTCCGCTTAAGTTTCATATTTATCCACCAGGTGGTGGGTTGATGTACCATGCAACCAAAAAAAATCCTCAGAGTGCAAAGTTTCTGTAGTTCGTTTCATTCTTGCTTGTAGTACCGGTGGTTTCTCGACATGTCACAACATAATTTTGATATTAGCTTCCCGAATTCACCAAACCGAACTTGTTTTACTACTACAGCCTATTCATTATATGCTACCGAGGTTAAAAAAAAAGTATTTCGTCAAAAAAGGCAATCACATTACCCTAGAATGTACTATACTTCTTTAAGGAAGGGGGAACTGCCTAAAGAACTAAAACTCGATTCATAACCTCCAGCCATATCCACAGAACGAAGTACTCCATGCACTAGTTCGTTCTGGGTTAGTATCTGCTCCATTTGCACGTACGGCTCGTTTACCCAACTACACCGACTCAGGAACAGGAAATGACATAGGTTACCATTCATTTCAACCTCAGATTATTAGAAAACTATCCATGCTGCATTATATGAAGAACACGATTCCTTTGTTGATTATTTCGGCTTAAGGGCAACCAGGTCATTTCGCGCCCATACTTTTGTTGTTTGTTGTTTGACAACAAAAACTTTATTGTTTTTGTTGTCATCTTTAAGGGCCCCATAACAAACAGATAGTTGACAATTACAACTGGGTCTCGTAAGCATCCAATGTATCTAGTTCATTTCACAACATAATATTCGGGACTTCATTGAGGAATATGTGGTCCAGATATCAGTTTGAGAGCTATGTATACGTTTCGCAGTATGGTGGCATTCTTAACAGGCTGTTGGCGGAACATGAGATATCACACCAGAAAGGCATTGCTCATAACGGAGTGCAACGAGGAACTGTTTAGAAAAACGTCACTGAATATTGTAAGCAAGGAAGTAAGTAAATAACGATATTTGGAAGATGGAAGATATCGCAAACACTGATTGGCACCGTTTAGATGATGGCAGGCAAATATTACGTTACCAAAATTACCTGCCAAGAGTTTTGAGTAAGAGTTGAGTACGACCGGAGCTGAATCTGGACAGACACGCCGCATGCAACGTACCAGGTTTGTCGGCGCCCTTTGACTCTGGCTTGGTGTCGGCCGGAGGTGGCGGCTTGGGTCCCGGTTTCTGCGACGATTGGCGGGCTGGCACGCCAGCCGGAGTCGGAGTCGGAGCCGGCGCGCGACCAGCCGCAGGAACTGCAGCAGACGCAATAGACGCAGGAACAGGAGTAGGAGCGGCAGCTGGGGCAGGGGCAAGAGCAGGAGTGGCGGTTTGGGGAGGTATGGTAGCAGCAGCAGCAGCTGAAGCGGAAACTGCGACAGGCTTCGATGCTTGTGCGGAAGCTGAAGTAGCAGCCGGTGCAGAACCTGCTGCAGGAGCTGGCGTCGAAGCAGGTGCAAGAGCTGGTGTAGGAATTGATACAGAGGCTGATGCAGGAGTCGGAGCCTGGTTGCTGCCAGTGGCGGCCGAGAGAGCACCCTTATTGACAGTGTCGGAGGGCGTTGGGGCTGGCACAGAGCGGGGAGCCGGCTTAGGGGCGGGTGCTGACGGGTGCGCTGTGGCGGCGGCCGCGCTGTTGGCCGCCTGCTTCTGCAGAGCGACTGGCTTCAGAGGCGGCACGGCCGACGACGAAGCCTTCTTGAGCTCACCAGCAGGCGGCTGCATGGTGGGCAGAGCATCAACGGGCGCCGCCGACTTGGTCACCGAGGCCAACGGCGTGATGGCCGTCAGCGGCGGCAGCGTCGGCTTGCTGTGGTTGCTGACGGAGCCGTTGTTGGTCGACGCATTGTTCTGATGACTTGGCTCAGTGTGCTTGACAGGAGACAAATTGACGGGCTTCGGTGAGATGGAAACTGAAGCCGCCTGGGTTGTTGGCAGAACCTATGAAGCAGTTCGATATTGGCTTCATTCAATTATTCACCACTTGGGCCTCCGTAGCATGGGACCAAAAGAAAGAAAATCCAGCTACACAAACTTTAAACAATTGGACCACAGAACCCACCCAACTAATCACACACTAAACTGTTCCATTCCTAACATACGAAGTGTCAAGATATCCTCGACAGGATAATCCACCAGATGGGTTTGAACTGATGAATGCCAGCGTGTCAGAGTAGAAATTGAATTCTTGAAATGCAGACTGGAACATTCTGACGAAACATTGCTGTTAAATATAATGAAAGCTGAAAGCTTTCAAATGTATAGTTAGTTATTAGAGCTTACAGGCACATCGACTATATTGGCCAGGTATCGCCCGTTTCGAAGTATACAATAATTAAACAAATTTTACCTTTTTGCGTGAACTGTCATCTCGCACTATAATTTCAAAAATTTTAGATGATGCGTGGTCACTGGAAATATCGATTAATTGCATATGAATACTGGCATCACCAATGTGAAACGAGAGTTTGCAATGCATCCAAACTTACCCATCAGATGTCCAGGTACAACCAGAATTATGTTGGGGTACATAACCTATTGTTTATTAGGAGTTAAGGCGCCTCGACCGTTCTTGGTTATCTAGCCCAATAAGTTGCCAATTTACTTCCTAAAGGTGAATGTACTGTATCACTTAGGGCTACTTTTACTCTTTGGAATGTTGCACATCATTTAGTCATGGTCGCTGCATCACCGACGCAGCCGATGCGCCCTTAAACTCCCATAACTAACATATTTAGTCAAATAACATTGCTGAATATATGACTTGGTTGGTTGTTTGGGTTCAGGGGCGCATACTGTTTTGGTCATACAGCGCCAAAAAATTATTTGTTATGATCCTGTTGGTGACATGCTGCTATAGTCGAAACTTCGAGTTGGGTCGAAACTTCGAAACTGCAGGCAGTCTATCGTTGGGTTGAATTTCAACTGAGTGCATACACTTATAGAGCAAACCTATGCGTCCAGAACAGTAAGCTTGTCTCCACCAGCTCGACCTAGTCAGCTCGCAATTTGCTTGCAACAGTTATACCAGCTGGCAGGCATATTTCATAGGGCTACTCACGTTCACGTGCCTAGCACTAGTACAATAATAATACAATAATACAATAATATCGTGAGCGTCAGTCAACCAGATGCGCTACATGACTACATTGGTCATGTGGCGTCCATAGACCATACTAACTACCCTAGTAGTCTGTAAACAGCACTAATATCCATATCAATACCAATATATGTAAGTTATTTAATTAGTTATTGGAGCTTTCGGGCGCATAGACGTCAATGCTCACTTAGCGTACATCCCAATTCAAGTTAATAATGCAAGTCAATTGTTTGTTTATATATTGGGTGGTTCACGACGCACTTTATGCACATTCACGGGTAATGGCGCCGCCCACACTGTTTCCCTGGTGGGCCGCGGTATTGGGAAATGCCCTGAGCGGCGCTAGTGTCGAACCCGGGACCTTTGGTACCGATAGCACGACACCTTAACCACTCAGCCATCCCCACACCAATGCAAGTCAACAGTAAAGCTAGCGCGCAATTGCAATTTTCCTCCAAGTGGGAGGTTCTCGTGCATGAATTTGGTAACTCTCGAAGCATTTGGATCTACAAGTTGGCATATAAGTTTGCATGAGGGGTAGCAACAGACTGAACCTAAATATAGCATATAGAACCATATGTATTGGACAAGGAAAGTTCACTTTAGTCACTTAAAATACCACTTGAAATGCATTTTGCTTCCCCTAAATCAGGGAGAGTAAGAAGTGAGCAATCAAATGATGATTTTCCAGCCTCCCTCTTTCCATGGCACAAATCCGATAAATCTGCCAATGACCCATATTATCGCAAGCCCATATTATCGCAAGCTGGAAAGACGAATTCAGTGTATCCCACAAGGAAACTATCACAATTAATGTCACATACTCAATGAAACAAGCATCGCATGGCAATCAGAGGATGGTTATCACCTGCATGTCTGATGGTGGGGCTGTCTTTGGTGGTATCACCATAGATGAGGGTACAGGCTTTTCCATGCCTGTTAACACCACCTGAAAAATGTAAATCAGTCATTAGGAACATTACTCTTGACATGTTAAGAATACACTAAACTCCTCAAATCCTATGCATACATATTAACCCTCCCCTTCTTTCCGGTCATATCCTCACACCCTGGCTGGTGGGGGGTTGATACAAACCACTCCTCTAATCTCCAAACTAAGTGTCACATGAATACTTAAGAGGTGTCATCGGAAAGCGATCGACTAGCATGGCCAGACACCACCCTAAAAAATGTATCCCCCAAAAATGGGACGTCACTAGGGGGCCTAGGTTTTCATGACTTACCATCATGTTTTTGGCTCTGTAGAGTTCACTTTGGGTTCACTTTGGGGGAGATTTGACAATAAATTATTTGTAATCAGAAAGGGAAGGCGAAGTCAACCAGGGACCTAAAAAAAATTCCCACCCAAAAATAAAATGGTGAAATTTCCAATATTTTGAGTTTTCAACCTTCTTCCATTTGTATTTTTCTAGTGGGTAGAGCGGACCAAAAAACGTTGTTCGAACTCAACTTGCTCCCATAAAAAAATGTTTCCTTGAGCCCGAATCTTCGGTTTTAGACCTAATGGGCAAATATGCAATCAAAAAGGAATTCTTTAAAAAAGGGGAAAATACACAAATTCCTCTGGCGCATTTCGTTTTGTCCCTCAAGATTGGAAAACGCTGGAAGTTTCATTAAAATATATATCCATTAAAACATGACGACTGGTTGAACTTTTTTGGAGGTGACATCATTTGACCTTGACAACTCGTTGACCCTACATGACCCGACGTCAAAATTGTGACACAACATGCTAAAATGGTATAGGAAAATGTATGACAAATTTAGGCGCGCTACCGCGCGCCTTTCTTACACTGTCAGAGGACAACCTGAGTGGGATGGATAACAACACCCCCTCCCTTGAGACTGCGCGGATTAATATGCTTCATACCAGCCTTACTAGTAATAAGGTTAAGTTACTCCCAGTTAACCATTTCCAGTTAAGGTAGATAGGATACATAAGTTGGAACATTTTGGTGATGTGTAGCATACCGGGTAGTTCTTCAAGGCTCATAAAATAATGTGATTTAACAACTGAATGCAGATGACACTCACACACAAACCAACGCAGACAGCTCAATGGGTGGAGCTGTGCACTATTGTAGTGTTCAAAAATTGGATTTCACCTGCATAGGAAAAACGTAGCAGGGATGTTGCACTAAACAAGAAGCAAAAAAAAACACTGTAAAAGACAACATCATTGCAATGAATAATAGGAGAGAAAGTGAACCCAATAATTAAATTGTATATTCAGTTTCTGCCAAATATACATACAGTCAAAATATAATTGAAGCTTAGTACAATTGTCCCAAGCTTTGTATTATACACTAAATCAATGCTATTGGAAGCTGGGGATATGTATTGCAGTCTACATATGGTCTGCATGATATATAGGCTACCAATAAGTCAATACAATTGCTGCGTATATGTGCCACACACATCTTCGTCTATGCAATTTCTCCTTTGATTGCACTTCCACACTTTCACACAAGTTCACAGTATCTGGCTGGTAGCTCAGTTCAATAAAAACTGAACAAACAAAAAATTTAACAAAATACATACATAGCATGGAGTGTTGGCCACAACTATGGTTAAGCTCAAAATAGCCCTATAAATACACAAATCTACACAAGAGCCCAACCATCTTAGCTATGCTGAAAAGCTTTCACCAAGAGGTGAACTTCATGTGGGGACCTTGCATGCATTTTCTTTTGTTATAGCATTCCGATGTGTTATATACATACATGCACACATGCATGCATACATACATACACACACATTACATATATTATGTGTACATATATGTATGTATGAATGTGTATATATATATATATATATATATATATATATATATATATATATATATATATATATATATATATATATATATATATATATATATATATATATATATATATATATATATATATATATATATATATATATATATATATATATATATATATATATATATATATGTATATATATATATATATATATATATATATATATATATATATATATATATATATATATATATATACACCCCTAGCTTATTTATAATCAAGGATTTGTTTCTTACATTCCAATTTATGTTTCTAAATCGTGTGCACGCTTATTTGCATCGATAATATGCACTTATGTGTTTGTGTTCTTAAGTGATATGTGCTTGGACCAATCCTCTTCCTAAGATATGTTATTCCTGATCTCACCTGTGAAGCCAAGATGCTAACAAGTCTAAAATACACAAAATTTAAAAGCCAGTCGTGTTGGAAACGTGCTAGAGAAAGTTGAGTTGCAGATGAATCTCACACTTATAAGCATAAAGTACAAGAGCTCTTTATGGAAGCGAGGCCATGACGCGATCATAGTCTAGGGCTGCCTGACTGGCTGACTGACCCTATAAGTGAAATAGAAAATACTAAGGGTTTCATATGAATTCAAAGGAATGCATGTTATTAAGATTCAATGAGAATGATGCTGGTGATGGTGGATTTGTGTTTTGAGGCGAGTTGACTGCGTCAATCATTCCGCGCCCATTGAGGGATGCTGGTCTTCCTGTTCAAAGGCACAATGCTCACATGGATGCTCACATGGACATGGTATCATGGTAGATTCTGACCTAAAGTTTCACGCCCATGTTTGAAACAGCTCGGACAAGGCCCGAGGCTTGGCACATAACCAAACCAAACCACCCAGTGTTTTCAAATTAATTTTGTGTTAGGTGTCCGGTGTAAGGAAAAATGCCAGGTGTGGGGAAAGTGGAAAATTGAGGTGCTTAGATGCACATTTTGGGGCATGTGACACCTTCAGCCCCAAATAGAACAGTTGAATTTGGTTGAAAAAGGAACCATTTTCAGTTGAGAATTAAAATAAGCAACACGCAAACATTTTGGAATGCAACATCTGCAGCTATCAAAAACTATACATATGATCCTATTTCTGATCTATGATATATGATCCATGATCCAATGTCCGAACATGTGCACAATTGATGTGGTGGCTTGGTAAAAGGATGTACACAACATATCAGAAGTGATGCAAGAACAAGCTGTGTTGGGTGACAAATTGTACCCAACTAACAAGACATTTTAAAACCATATCACCTGTATGCTGATCACCTGAATTTACTCTTAGTTATTTCCGTTAAAATGAATATAGGATTTGTCTTATGGAACATACTGGAATGGCCAAACCTTTTTATACAGAAAAGGATGAGAAATGATACAATCCACTATTGGAAACTCTATTGAACAAACATATGTGGTCGTTCCAAGATGCGTCATTACATCCCACGAAACTGTACCACCAACTCAAATTATGTTAAACAAGGCCATGTTTTGCTACTCCAGTAGCTCAGTTGGTCAGAGCGCTGATCTGTACTGGTCTCCCCTGTCCTGGCAACACAGGGTTCGAGTCGCTTCACGCGCTCGCATTTAGCCTCCGGCTGGGAGCGTCAGTTGGCAGCTGGCCGATAAGGCCGGGGACGAGCCACCGGGCGGCCGTGTCGGTGCACGTGCACGGCACGTTAAACGTTTGGTCTAAATTCTGCCATTGAACTGGAATTAATGGATCGGGTGGTGAGGCCAGGGTTCATGCAACAAGCTCTGCTTAGCAATAGAAGTCCCCTAAAGCCATCCCAGCAACAACCCGGATTAAGTATTTTTAATATACCGACCTAAGCAAATGCCAGTTCAGCTTGAGATCAGTGTGAACTCTTGGAAATCCAAAATTCAAACAATGTAGTAGTAAGTTCGACGACTTTAAGATGTTTTTCAAGAGGAGGCTTGCTGAATTCCTTGACAGAAAAATGTTCAAATTTGGAGAGTAGTAAGAACGCCACCTTATACTTGTATTGTACCCTCTACAAAACAAGAAAAAGTATAATGGAACTACAAGTATAACCCTGGAATATACATATATATATATATATATATATATATATATATATATATATATATATGCATCTCTGGATATATATGGAATATATATAGGTAAGAGTCAGGCATGGAATGAAGTGAAATTAGCAATAATTACTGTAGTTGAATGAGCCACATTTCTCTCGCACTTATATGTAGGCAAAACAATAGTGCTACAGAGTTGGCATGGCTGAACTCTGTATTTGGTTTTGGTACAAGCAAGGTGAGACAATTCTTTTCGTGGGTGGGGTGACGCCAACAACTACCTTTTATGCTCACCAGTTAATTCCAAGCATGCTTATCCAACATCAGTTCAATAGATACAGTCAAACAGCAAGAATTGATGGCCTCATGCAGTGTTTAAAGAAGAAAACTACATAGACTACGAACGGCTTTATTAAGAGAGTACTGAACCATAAAACAGCTATCAAAATTTAAGGAACAGAAGTAAAGATTGATTAGAAAGGCATTCATAACCTATGGATATGCAACAATGTTCCATATATCTATGCATGTTCTTTTAGTAAGATAAGTAGAATGGCAAGGATTAATTCTGTTGCAGAAGATACAAAACTTTCAATATAAACATCACAATAAACAAGCTGAAATCGAGTATTTAAGGAAACTTGTCTATGTGCAAAATATTATTTCATGATGAGTAGTTACATTGCATATGGTAAAATATTATATCTATAATGGCACCAATACACTTTTACCAGTTATCTCATAGATTGTATGTGATGCAGAAGCTTTACATCATCACAAATAAATGCAGGCCGAACCTTCATTACTACATCTGGCTGAAAAACAAATAAAGAAATGTATGCATGCAATTTGTGTACATGTCCGGAAGGTACATTTAACTTCCAACCCAACCCCCACTTTTATTTTTGACATATGTTTTTAATACCGAACAATGTTTTGAAGACAATCTTGCGTGCATTCAAGTTCATACATCTCAAGTAGAAAAATTTGCATATGATCACAAAGTTTTGTTGTCATACCCACCCCTCCCATAGTGACATGATGTGATTATAATAATTTTCCAATGTCAGCTGGAAAAATGAGTTGATAATTTTCTGAGGGACATGTCAATCCAATACTCAAAGCTTAAATGATTCAGAACCTATAATACTCAAAACATGCAATGCTTCAGAACCTTAAATTGTCATCATTTTGGAATATATAATATTCAAACACAAACCTACTGTTCTTCATGGCCTCTAATACCATGTCCTGGGGAATTTTCAAAACCTATAATAATCCAAAACCTCCGCGTCTTTCCCATCAAATCATACACAAATGAACATACAAGATTCAAGCACAAACTCCCTCCCATAATTCCAAACTCACAATTTGAAACAGCATGGGACACAACTCAATTTGGCAGCAGGTGATATTTTGCATGGCATACACATTTGGCAGCTATCAAGTGAGACAAATGTGACACTGCTGCAGCTATCACCTAAGACAGTGTGACCCAGTCTTGCCAATAAAACAAACTAAGCTTAACTTAACGTGCGCTCTGGAGGGGGCGAAATCCACCCACCCTCCGGTTTTTCGTAGATAACGCCAGTATTTTACCGGCCGATATACCCCATTGTTTGTGTACCTGCTTAAATATGACTGGAACATTGTGTTCAAAGTATTTTTTATTAAACACAAAAAAAAACGGCCGAATTTTTTTTGAGTTAGGGGTCCTTAAAGTTAAAAAAAAATATGAGCGCCAGAACACAAATATCGGCGCTGATACCCTTCCACTATATTGGCAAAAGGATTTGTTCCTGGCAACACTGGCAACTTGTTTGATGTATATTGTTATGCTATGTTGTTTCAAAGTCATGTCAGGTCACCGAAGTCAAGTGAGGTCAAGTTCATGACAGGTTAGCACACGCCTTGGAGCAGTGTCCTAAAATTACATCACCATTAACTGTGTGGATGAAGAAAGAAGTTGCTTGGAAATAGTGAAAGATTGGAAGAAAATAAAGGATCGCCACTTAAGGATTAAAAAGCGGAATGCCTTTCGCTTCAGTCGCATTCATTTGACATTTTTTAGCAGTCGTGTGTATAATGACTGCCCACACATGTAGCAAAATGGTAAAAACCTAAGAAGGATGAAATAGCACAATTCCATTAACTGTGAATTTCCAAGCCACATGGTCAATTATTTTACACTGCCTTGGAGGGTAGGGCGAAATCCACCCACGCCTCCAATTTTTTTGTACATAACTCCATACTGTACCGGCCGATGTCATTTTTTTGCGTACCTGCTTAGAAGTGACCGGCGCATTGTTTAAAGTAAGCAAAGTTAAAATCGGCCGAACATTTTTCAACTTAGGGGCCGTTAAAGTTTTAAAAAATCGCAGCGCTAGACCACAAAAATCGGCGCTGATGCGCTTCCCGTGTATTGGCGAAAGGAAGTGTTCTTGACAACACTAGTGACTTTTTATGCATATTATTATGCCATATAACTGAAAAGTCATGTTAGGTCGCCGAGGTAAAGTCAGGTCAAGTTTATGACAGGCTAATAGAACCAAACTTCATCAACTGGGCTTTCGGGCGCTTCGAAACTTCGTCAACTGGAATGTTGTCATAAATGCAAGTGACTGTCACGTGATTGATGCCACTTTGCATGTTACTCCCTGGGGCGGGGATGGCCGAGTGGTTCAGGTGTCGGGCTATGGGTACCAAAGGTCCCGGGTTCGACTCTAGCGCCACTCAGGACATTTCCCAATCCCGCGGTCCACCGGCGAAACAGTGTGGGCGGCGCCATCAGCCGTGAATGTGCATAAAGTGTGTCGTGAACCAACCAATAAACAAGCATGTTACTCCCTAAACATCTGGAAATCTATTGTTTGTCATTGTGTGCCCAAGCATTTTCATACTTTATTCATGTATTTCATTCCTTTCTGTGCGAAGCCGATTGTGCCGAGCCGCCCAACGGAACAGTCGGGTGGGCAGCCAGGTTCCGGTAACTCGAGCAGGTAATGACCTGATAAAGTGCTCCTATATAGGTGACCTGAGGTTAAATGGCAGATCTAGCATCTGTATTGCATCATTAGTAATGCCCAAAACATTATTAATGCCAATTTTGGAGCATTTAAACACAATCACAACGATCCATAGCAATGAAAAGCCAAGCCACGTAAAACCGGATTTTTTCTTCTTCTATTTTGACCTCATCTGACCTCGAATATATTGACCTAAGGTCATGACATGTGAACATAATAGAGTTCACTATCGTGCCCATCCACCCTCCGAATTTCGTTGATCTAGCCTTAATATGAGCCAAGTCTTAGGGGAGCGGAATCCGCCCCCTCCAGTGCGCGTAATTTGCAGAGGCCCTCCAGGACACGTGTTAACCTAACCAAACATGGCCCCTTTGTTGCTTTATGGGGGTAAAATGTGTGTAATGCTTGTCTCATAGACACCTTCAACTGCAATAATACTGCCTAATCATGGTAGCGCCTCCAGCCAGAAACAGCATCCAAGAAGCATGCATGTTATACTGGCATCATACTGGTTATTGTTATACTGGTTATACATGTATGTTATACTGGCATCATCACAATAGTGCAGTGCTATCAGCATGCTATGGATATATCAGCTGGTATGATGTAGGTACTGCCAATTCATAAGTTAGGTGGGCGACCAGCTAGTGCCAACCAGCTAAGTATGTGGGGGAAGAGGAGCGGTTGCTGAACCCTTAGGACATCATACAACAAATGGCTGTACTGCTGCTTCTTCATAGCCAAACCAGGAATTGTGTCGTGTTGATGGAATGTAAAAAAAATGAACAAGCCATCAATATTGAAATATCACCTTTCAGTGAAAATCCCCTAACCACCCCCAAATAATAATTTCAAGACAACTTTTTGTAGCGGTGTGTCATATCTGGGCATGCAAATGCAGTTGTGCTGGACTATGAACACTAGGTGTGTTGCTTCCTTAACACTTTAATGAATTGGATATATCTCCTACATAAATGTTTCATTTGATGACAAAACCTCGTTTTAGGATTCTCTGCAATTTTCTGATGGCAGTTATTGACACATGTACTATTAAACAGCTTCTATATGAGCTTGGAAGCGACAGATATTGAATGTGCATTAGACAACCAATAGTGTTTAGTTTATCTATAGTTGTTTGTTGTGAAGGTGCACCTGATCTGACCAAAAAGTCAGGATGATGGCTTTATATATGCCTTTCAATCAGGCAATACATGGAACAGGATCCCAGTTGAAATTTCCTAGTAGGGGCAAGGGCAGATCCAGTAATACCATTGGGGCATTTGTCTGGAGTGTCACTATCTTCCCTATTGAGTCCCAGTGCAAATGTCCCTGAATAGGTATCTTCAGGAAAAAGCATCTATCCATTCCTGATAGGGGATGGTGACAGGCTCTGCCTTGGTCATTACACATTACTACTGTAGTACCAGGGGTGGGAGCTTGGTTGATCCTATGCTGACCCTGTTGGCCCTGCATTGCCAATGCACCTAGCTGCTCCATTATAATTTACATGCAGAGCCTTGACATGGACAAGTATCCTAAATGCCTTCCACTGAACTGAACAACCAAGTAAACACATATTTCATGCTGGGATTGAGTATTATTCATGTAGAGGGCATGTTTCCTTGGAAGAGTGCCTCCTGCTGAAAAATGCATTGAGCAATAGTGTACTGTAGTGTCTTTTCATCATCAAATTCATCAAAGGGCTCTTTTTCTTTCAAAGGAAAGATTTCTGTTGAAAAACCATCAGGGGAGGTGTGCACCAGATCATTCAAGAAATATACCAGCCAGATGGGCCACACATTTCCATGGGAGGGGGCACATGCTCCAGTGCCCCCCCCCCCCCCTGCATCTGCCTCTGGTATATTCGCGAGCAACGACCAGAAAGACTGTGGCACACTGGGGGAGGGCTCAATTGCCTGTCTACACGCGACAACATGGCGAAGGTGGCACCATCTGTGGTGAGCTATGGGTGCAGACTCCATCACTGCTCAAGTGCTCCATGTACAGAAACACTAAGCAACACAAATTAGTTGACTTACATTAAGGAGGCATGGCACCAGCACATGCTTCACACATGATATCTGCAACAGCTTCTTCATCATCATTGTTGTCTACCAGGTGGGCATAGTATCCTTCACACATGACAATGCATGCTAGATGTGGACAGTTGTGGGGAATGTATTACTTCAACTCAAGTCCTACAGACAGAAGCCCACTGTCAATGAGTGTGGGGGGTCCATTCATCCCAGCACCTAGATGACATGCATCTGACGTGGGGCCGACGTCGGGAAGATGCAGGGCTGCTGTTGGGACAGTAGAGGCCCACTGTGGGCTGTGGAGTGAAGTGTCAGACAACGGCCCGATGTCGGCTGGCCACCATTGACTTAAAGAAATCAACTTGACATATGTTGATATTCCAAGTTAGTTTCTGGGCGCTGTATGACCAATACAGCCAATGTGCCTGTAAGCCCAAATAACCAACCAAGTTAGTTTGCCAATGTCTGGTTGAGAGAGGCCGAATGTCGGCGTGCCACTTACAAGATGCAGAGCCCGCACCAACACATGTCAACTATGGATCGACTTCAGCATGTTTACTGATTGTCCACCTTGAGGTCATATTCTTGGTGCCAGCTGGCCAAACATTTCATGCAAGTCCAATCCATGCAATCCCTGAGTGCTGTGCATGCTGATGCATACTGGGAAGCGGGTGGGAATGGTGCAGCACTAGCACTCAGCAGCCATCTGTCACTCAGCTGACTGGGCCATGACCTACTTTCAAGATGGCTGATGGCCATGACCCCACTGGTGTGCCTGTTGTCCTGTCTGCTACTCATGATAATAGCACCACACAGGAGCTGAGATACAGGCTGGGAGGTGTTCTTTTCTCACCTTTCTATTGGCAAATGATGTTGTTTTTGTGGCATGGATAAGTACTAGGCAAAGGCATCCTCAATTCTTCCCCACTGTTTGAGCCATTCAGGATGCTGAGGGCAGCAGATGAATGACATAGTCAAGACCTGGTCCATGGCTAGTGACATTTTGACATCATCAGCTGGTTGCTGGTCTTAGTTCAAGCTCAATCCACTAGAAGCAGCCAGCTGCAGCCCGTCCCCTTATGTAAAGGTGGTGCCCCTCCAGTGAGAGCAAGCAACTCTTCAAGGTCAGGGTTTATCCTCCCTGCCAGACAGATTTGTTAACCACAAATGCATCTCAGAGAAAAATGGACCCCATTGGGACTAAAGGCGAAGCTTAAGTATGCTTTAGTGTACCCATTATGTGTACCCATTCCCAATTACCTCACTTTTCTACCAAAGTCATCACTCCTGGGAAATGTGCCCCTTCCCCAATGATAATACCCTGCTATGTGCAACCTTGTGGGCTTAAAATAGTCATTAAGTCCATGTTCAGAACCCAACACACTTGTTTTAACATGCTGTACTCAGAAGTTGTTTGGTTCAGGGAACACACTGAAAATTCTGTTTTGTTTTCGAAACACTTTTGTAACCCAATGAAGATAGTGTTCAATATAATTTCACCTTGCAATGTGATTATATTGCATATAATCACAAGGCATATAACATGATTCCATATAATCATTGTGTAATCATTGCACAGGTTATTAGTATGTATTTACTTATTTCTTTCACAATACATGTCCCCATATGCAGTGGCTGTTGTGGACAGTCCGGGTATAACTCACAGATATTTACAAAGAATAGATAGATTCGTGGTCAACCAGCGCACGTCCAGGGGACAGATATCTGCCCCCTTCGGTTTTTCCTCATTTACCGCCAAACTAATAGGGTTAGCAAGGCCAAACCTCGCATAGCTGTTCATTGGTCTTTTCCGCATATCCTTGTACATTTTTAATCCTGGGTCATCTCAGGTCAGGTCACCAGGTCAGGCGAAGTGACCCAACTACACTCAGAATTATAGGTGGCATAACTTCCACGATAATTGGGCGATTGATTTCAAACTTATAAACACGTCATGATCTCATCAGGGACCGTAATATGTATATCGTTTTTTTTTTCTTCGTAGCATTGACCTTAGGTCAGGTCGCGGCCATGGCTTCCCCATTATAGGGCTATGGTAAAATATACAAATGTTATTACATACAAATACAAATACAAATACAAATGAAAAATTCTAATTTTTTATCATGTTGGTTGATTGTTTTTTTTTTGGTTTCGTTATTTGGTTTATTTATTTGGGCTTTAGGGCGCATCGACCAGGGTTGATCATACGCGCCCATAACGTTCATACTAGTGCTTCACGGTAGGGAAAAGTATTACCTTGGTGTGCACGTAGTTTCAGAGTTAATCGCTGCTAAGTACCAGAACAAGTTCCCAGAGCGTACAAGTTGTGATGAATTTCCCAGGATATCTTCGTAAGTCAACCGATCCACGTCTCTTCCAAAGAACAATCGGCGCTCTGATGAAAAATACTGACATGTGAGAAGCACGTGACGCAGTCAATATTTCCGGACAGAGTGGGCACCACAGTCTCTCCTCCCCACACAGAAGGTAGTGATGGGTAGAGTATGTGTGGCCGATGCGCATCCTGCAAAGTGAGGCCTCTTTTGTCTGGACCTAGGAAGGCACGACTCCCAAGGTCCTAGACGTGGCTTGACTGGATGCAACTTATAGTTGTTTCCTCTATCCCACGATCTTTGCCATTTAGTAAGTATGAAATTGGTGATTGTTGAGAAGTGGTCCCTAGCAGGAAGTAGGCATATACGTGGGCGGGGGTGGGGGTTCCGAGCTGCCCACTTCGCTGCAGGGTCCGCGCGGTCGTTTCCCCACACCCGATGTGACTTTGGATCCAGCATAAGCGGACGATTGTTCCTCGTCTTTCCAACGTGGTAATTCGTATGAGAATGTCGACTAGAAGGGGGTCCCACGGATAAAATGTAGTCAGTGCCAAGAGGCTGCTAAGGGAGTCCAATAGAATCACATAGCTGGCGTCCTGAGAAACCTCTATAAACGACAATGCTTTCACGATCACAATAAGTTCGGAGCTATACACAGAGACATGCACAGGTAGGGTGAACGAACGTACAGCAGTACCACACACAAAAGTACATCCTGCTCCTGTGGTAATCTTGGAGCCATCAGTAAAAATATGTGTGTGTCCTCGGTAAGAGCCCAGGTGCTCCATCGTTCTCAGCCGACACAGTGCTGCCGGGATATCTCCTTTGCCCATGTATGATAGCGACACGTCAATTGGAGGTGAAATCAGTTCCTAGGGTGGTAGTAGTATTTTTGTACTCTCATCACTCGGCACACTCATTCTACTATTTTTAAACAGGTACTGCATCCGCGTACAAAATGGTAATGTCCTCTGATTCTGCCCATTTGAAAAAAAATTATCAAGATATGGAGGGAGAAAACTGAGTCATAGGTTGGACGTGTGGGAAACTGCAGCAGCCTACATGCATATCGCAGACCTAACATTTCCTGCCTGAGAGCTAACGGTGGTTCATTCGCCTCTGCTGTCAGGCTCGCGGCCGGTGAGGTTCTGAAGGCCCCAGTAATAATATGTAGAGATAAATGGTGCACTGTATCCAGAGTGCACTTGTTGCTGGCACAGGCACCATTATACACATAGCATGCATAGTCTAGTTTGGACTGGATAAATGACTTATAAAATATCATCAGGGTTTTACGGTCGCCGCCGTAAGACATTCTGGCAACACATTTCAGTAAGTTGGGAGACTTAAAACATTTTTATCTAAGTGTCTTGATGTGGTGTTTGTATGTCAGGTGGCTGTGTTGCTATCACTGGAATAGATTCGCCATACAGCTCAACATCCAGTTCCTAGATACATCGATGGTGACAGAAATGGATTGCAGCAGTTTTTTTCGGTGGAAAACCGGAAGCCATTATTAATGCTCCAGCTTTGGAGCTTGTTTAATGCAAGCTGTAATCGTCGTGTAATTGTATTCGAGGCAGAAGACCAGATGGCGAAATCATCGACAAATAGCGAGCGTCCTATGATCGGTGGTATATCGGCGTAAATAGCATTAATCATCATGGAGAACAGGGTAACGCTGAGGACACTGCCCTGCGGGACACCACTGGTTTGCTGGAACCATTCAGATAGCTTGTCCTATCCGGACGCGAAAGAAACGTTCGGTCAAAAAGCTGCGGATGAAAGTGCCCAGACGTCCGAGGATTCCAGACTTTTGAGCCTTCATCAAAATACTGTGGCACTGGGTGGTATTATACCCTCCTTCCAGGTCGAAAAAGATAGCTCCAGTGTGTCGTCTTTCCTTAAATGCTACAGGTACAGCAGTGTCAAGTGTTAGCAGATGATCAGTTGTCCCACTGTGCTTTCTAAGACCACACTGGGAGTTTGTAAAAAAGTCTTGCATTTCTAAAAACCATGTGTTGCACATTTACCATTTTTCCAATAATTTACACAAGCACGAGGTAAGGGCAATAGGCTGGTAGTGTAGAGGATCGAGCCCACTCTTGCCGTTTTTTTTTTTTTTGGGGGTTCGGCAGTGGGTACTGGGGATGGGGAAACTTCCTTCTGAGGGATGCATTCTCAAGACCAACTTGGCACCTTTGGTGTCTGGAAGGAAAGCTTTGCTGTTACTCGAGTGGGGGAAGGGATGCAGTGACATTCTGAGGAGGGTCCATGCTACTGCAAGGGGCTGCTCGGTCTAACCCCCACCGTCTTTCCGGTCATATTCTCACATCTTGTCTCTGGGGTTGATACAACCTGTGCTCCAATCTCTAAACTAATTGTCATACAAAAACAAGAGGTGGCATTGGAAAGCACAAGAGTGGGGCCAGAAATCACCAACGAAATTCCACAAAAAATGACATGAGGCCAGGAGGCCTAGGATTCCATGACATACATCATGTTTCTAGCTCTTGGGGGTTCATTTTTGGAGATATTTGATTAAAAATTGAAATCAACAAAGGAAGGTGAAAGCAACCATGACCATAACATTTATGCCCACTCAAAAATAAAATAAAATTCTTTTATTTAATTTCACAATTTTGAATCATCACTTTTCTTTAATTCCTATTTTCCTCACACAAATAGCAGACCAAAAAACGTTGTTCAAAGATTTGTTGTATTCCTGCTCAATGGGTTTTTCAGTGATTGCACCCTGCACAGTGGAAAAGCCACTTGCTGGCACAGCAGTCACTGATGAGGAAGCTGGGCAGTCCATAAATAGGTGGTGGTGAAGAACCCCCACAAGGTGGTGGTGGTGGTGGTGGAAGTTCTCAGCAAGGTGGTAGCATATGTCCCCAATAAGGCAGCAGATGCATCAGTCCCATTGAGGCTTCGGCAACAGTCCCTGACAAGATGGCGGCTGCATCAGTTCCCAGTGAGGCTTCGGCAACAGTCCCTGAGGCTGTAGGTGTACCTGATGAGGTGGTGGCAATGGTCCCTGACAAGATGACAGCTGTGTCAGTGCCTAGTGATGCTTCAGCAACGGTCCCCAATGAGGTGGCTGCAGTGGTCCCCAACTATGAGGTGCCATAGGTCACCAACGAGGCAGTGGGCTGTGGCTGTGCCCAGTTGGGGAATGGCAAAGGTCTGCGACTGGGTGGTGGGGGTACCTGGTATAGCGACCCAGGAAGATGAAGTGGTAATGGTCTCATCGCTTCCCATCATTATATCTCAATTTTACATCAGAGAAGTTGTTTTATAAGAGAAAATAAATGTATATACACACAATCATAATGCAATGTTCAACATCTCACAAGCACAGCATTGATGAAAACAGACAGCTAGCCACATCCTTCCAACCAGTTAGGTTGGTTGGTTATTGGGGTTTAGTGGTGCATTCCAACAAGTTAGGATGTCATTTTAAAGGAAAAACATGCTTTGTCCCAGACTCAGGCCACTAGGCCCAAGTTCAGCAGTGAAAAACTATTGTCCCCAAACTCAGGCCACCATAAAAATGCTGAATATATATTAAACATGCAAACAAACAAGCAGGAATAGTGATTAAAAATGTTTAAGGAAGTATTTTGCATCTTTGAATGCACTATCAATGCCATCATTTTAAAAACACCAGCTAAAACCACACTGCAAGAGAGCAGTCTTATCTTAGGTCCAGTTCGCACCAACTTTAGAGTCAGAGTTCGTGCCAACCCATAGTAGAGGAACCTGTCTGTGTTCCATCCTCTGGTTGGTTGTCTGTTACATATTATGTGATCGCTCAACTTGAGGCGACAGAAGAAAGAACATATGACATAATAGTTTCATTGAACATGGCCATCGGAGTTTTTGTCCGGAACGAGGAGGTTGGAAAGCGTGAGTGGCCCGAGTTAGGCAGTGGCCCGAGTTTGGCGTTTTACCCTACCTAGGTATATAAGTAGGTACCTACATAGATACTCTGCACTTGTTATTTTACATTCTAGATCATTCCAACAAGTTTGTCACTTTTCGCCATTTTTCCACAACATACCTATCAGCAGAGAAACCTTGGGTTCTTCAAACGAGTAGCTCAAATTTCACAGATAGCTAACAATAACATCGAAGACAAAGTTCGAGTTGACGGAACCAACAATTCAAGCGAGGCATACAAATTGTACCAAACCATTAAAGTACACAGCTTACACATCTGGACAAAGCGACACTAGAGCTACCGTTTTTCCACTTACCTACGGCAGGTGAGCACAAATCAGATTTCACACCGTCGTTAAAATCTGGAAATAATCCCACAGCATCCGCCGAGTACGGCAAATTTCATCCAAATCGAACATATATAGTGATGAGCAAAAACCGATAAATGGATTAATACATTGTGTTGCTTTAACATTTATAAAATATTTACCTTTAGTAAACGTTTTGTAATATTCCTCTGAATTATTCAAGGCGATAAAAGCATTCTATGCGAAGCCATGTTATAAAAATCCGGAGACAAACTTAAAAAGCAAAATCCGAATCCGAACTATTGCTTTCTTGTCCGCGCACAAGATGGCGCTAGAGCTCAGCTCAGAATTTCATTTTCGTGCCCGATCATAGCTACGAAATTGTACTCACCACCGAGTTGGCTTCAAAATATATTTCAGTGGCACATGCAACGGGAAATGGCATGGTTGCGGAGGCGGCAGCGTCGTTTCGTCTAATTTTGCAGCCAGGGGTGTCAATTACTGAAGATCATTGAGGCCTAATAGGTAAATGGGGAAATGGAAGTGTTGAAAGCGATTGGGACGACGGACCCATATGATACAATTAATCTAATGTTAAAAGAAAAATATTTAACGTGTAAAGCCAACGTTGAGGAATGAGGGGTGTTGTGGGAAATCCCCAAAATGTTCCATCGGCACATGACTGCAGACAAAGATTCGCTTGATCTTTTGTACGTATTCATATAATCTGTCGGTAAGAACATGTCACGATCGAATATTTCGGCGAAGACATCTGATAAACCTAATAAACATAACGTAAGTGCATAATGTACGTGCATAACGCTCACAAGGTACAAATGTAGATACTACATCGGACAAACCAATCGTGGAAAGTAAAAACACTCAAATTAAAGGGCTTGCAAACTAGCGGAACCGGCTGCCAGAAACCATTGTCAGTAGCAGCACACTGAAAATCTTTAAAAACAGCACAATCATTTAAGAAGTGAGCTGGGGTGTCCGTTTTAATTTAAAAAACATTTGGGGGACGAAGTGTATTGGACCCCCACCCCACCCCAACCAAAACCTTATCGGATTTCGCCCACTATATTTTCAGACCTCAATAACTCTGATTTGCATTTGACGATGTGTATGTTTATGTTCATTCAGCATCATCGTCAATGGGAAAAATCGTCCAGTAACAGGTGAAGTCACATAAGCAAGAACAGTGCACCTTGTACGTCAACATAAAAACTGTGAGTCGTATCATGCGTCTCAGTGTCATAGGGTATCTTCCGGCGACCTTATCCATAATAGGCTGAGGTTCTATTTCCTCTAACGGCCGTTTCCGGCGCATCATTCACACAGGAATAGGTTTCACCCTCATCGAACCTCCACCGGATGAGGAAAATCTAATCCGGTCGGTCGGCGGTTGAGGAAACGCAAACGCAAAGAGTGGCGTTCAGAATGAAATAGTTTTTAACTTCACTTAGGCCATGAGCACAGTCATTAGGTTGTATAAGTCGTACTTTCTTTACTTTAAAACTATTTTTCGGGAAGATATCCAAGAGACATAGAATATGTGATGGATATGAGCAGTCACCCATGTTTGATATCACTAACCACATAATTTTGTCTCCAGTGCACTTCTGGAGCATCCAATGTCCAAGTGGAAATTAGAGATGGGCGTTTGAAATTTGATGGGTAGATTATAGGTTCAGACATGCATGCCAATTTGCATGCCTTTGAGAGGGCATGCTTACTGGTATGCATCCATGCTTTTTCTTTGCATGCATGTATCAGTGGCTGATGGAGAATCTCCGTGTGCCTCCAGATGGGAAGGTGGTTTCCCTGTTACACACGAGCTTTCAATATTTATGAAAATGATTTGGAGGGGCATGTGAAGGCAATGGCCAAGTAAAATGGATTGGAGGTCACATGCCATAAAGCCAAATGCTAGCAGTTGAAATTATTGGTGAGCAAAAGCCAACATTAATTGATATTTGCCCACTCAGAAATACATAAAGCAACACCCGTATTCAAACAGGCAAGACATGGGCGCTGCATGAACGATGTAGTCGATGTGCCCCTAAACTCCAATAACCAATCAAACAGGCAAGGCTTCAAGTGCACCGTACTACTCGAATGCTCCTCGCTAAACGGTCTTTCGTCCCAAGGTGCCCCCCCCCCCCCTCAGAGAAAAAGACGCTCGTTCGGTGTGCTCCAGTGCAGTCCCCTTTCCTCGCTTAATGAATATTGTACTGAACGAGAGCGTCGAGGGCCTACCGCAACATCGCCTTTCTAAAAAAATGTCTCCCCTCCAGACGAGTACCTGCCTACCCGGGTTCGTATCACAAGTACCCAAAGTCATAAGTACCAAGATTCATAAGTTCCAAAGCTGCCAGATGACTTCTAGAATATCTGCGGATAGGACGGATTCACAAGTACCCGGTGTCATAAGTTCCAAAAATAGTTTTCAATTCTACCGCTAGATGACATCGTAAGTATTATGCACCAGAGCTTACTTGCGTGCCGACAGATGGCAGGCCGCATTTGCTGCGTGCTTCAAAAAGGTTACCAAATTCTTGAGCCGGGAAATTCTCAACAAGTTATAGAGATTTTGTGTCTAGAAAAACCAAGTGTCCCCAAACAAAGGAATGCCGCTGGTTTAGTTCCAGCCTGCCGTAAATTCGTCAAAGTGACGACATATTCATATTCATTTCGCAAATTCGCCGAATATCTAAGAAATACAGACTTTTCAGAATTCCTTCAAAATTGGTACACCTGCAGTACCGGATGAACTGATCATCATGACTATAAAAGCTAAGCAGGGCGCCCTTAAACAGCTGAGATATTCCAGGTAAAACGTCTGGGTCATTCAGGTCGTGAACTCCTCAGAATTCCTTCAAAATGGACACAAATGTACTCTTGGATGCATTGATGACCATGAGCATAAAACCTGAAGGGACGTTCATGAAAGCAAAATTATGTGTATCAAAACCTCTCCCGGAAAAATTATCCTGGACCAAGGCAGCGATTCAAAACACAAAGCTTTTCTTTTTTAACTTGCACGTCAAGTTAGATTGATATTCGATCCCTACATGTGGAACATCGTGAAAACGAGCATGCTGGTGGACCTCGGTGCCCTGATTATCGTGAGCACAATCAAGAAGCCGCATTGCTGGTTGGTTATTGGTTTTACGACACATCGACCGTTGATTCATGTAGCGTCGCCAATCTCTCACGCCGATTGGTCGCGGGTGAAGAGTAGTGACAGGTGAGACTCGAACCCACAACCTTTCGATTGTGAGACGAGCAACTTACCCCTAGGCCACTCGTCCCCAAGAAGAAACCGCATTGCAGAACACCACTGGGATATTCATGGTCAAAGGTCAAAGGTCATCGAGATTTCCTTCGAAATTAGCAGATGGGTAGTACTCGAGACACTAATTACATGAACATACAAGCTAAGAGGAGCATTAACGATCAGCTCAGATATGCAATGTCAAAGGTTAGAGTTTTTGAGGTTGGATTCTTCAGATTCCGTTAAAAATTGGTGGAATAGTCATAATTGATGCACGGATCATCATGAACACAAAGGCTAAGAGGGCCGTTCATAAACAGCTGAATTATTCAAGATCAAAGGTCGAGATCATTGTGGTCGGACCACTGATATATATTATTAATGGCACACATGTAGTCCAGGACTAACTGACGACCATGGGCATGAATGATAAAGCGGCGTTGCTAAGCAGTTGAGCTATTCAGTGTCAAGGGTCAGGGTCAATGAGGTCGGACTATTCAGATTGTCTTCAAAGTTTGTACACGCGGAGTAATTGATCACTGACCATCATCAGCATAAAAGCTCAGAGGGCGGGGTCATTGGGGTGGGACTTCTTATAATTCATTCAAAATAGGCACACATTTATTCTAGGTTGAACTAACCCTCATGAGCATACAAGACAAGATGGTCGTTCATAAACGGCTGGATTATTTGTGTCCAAACATTTCTGGGTGTGCATATGCAGCGATTCATAGCACAAAAGGAATATCAATATGCACATCAAGCAACATTGAAATTTGATTTTTACAGGGGGAGCATCGTGAAAACTAGCATACTGGTAGGGTAAACGAACAAATGTACGTAAAGCAAATGTATGCGTGACAGATGTCCATACTGAAATGTACCGAAGTAAATGTACGTAGACATAGATGTACGTATGGTAATCGTTCGTCAGCGCATATGTACGTATGACAAATGTAGTTAAGCGCAAAGGTACGTATACGCAAATGTACGGAAGTGCAAAAGTGTGTATGCCCAAATGTTCGGAGACGCAAATATACGTATGGATAACATGTTCATAAATATACGCAAGCGCAAAACTACATATTGCAAATGTACGTATGCGCAAATGTACGCATGTACAAATGTACGCATGCGTAGATGTACGCAAGCGCAAATGTACGGATGTGCAACTGTACGTATGCGTAAATGTACGTACGCACAGAAGTACGAATGAACAAAGGCACGTCAGAGCAAAGGTACGTATACGCAAATGTGCCCATGCACAAATGTATGTATGCGCAGATGTACGCAAGCACAAATGGAACTAAGAGCAAATACAGACATGTGCAATTGTGCGCATGTCTAAGCGAAATGTAAGCGAAATGTACATCATCTCCAAAAGCACCTATGCGTAAATGAGCGTATGTGCAAAGGTACATATGCGCAAATGTACGTAAGTGCAAATGTATGTAAGAATAAAGGCATATAAGAGCAAATATACGTAAACGTACAAGTATGTAAACGCACATGTACGTAAAGTAAATGTATGTATAAGCCAATGCGCGTACAGTTACACATACGTATCTTTACGTTTTCATACGTTTGGCTGGGTACGTATGCCATACGCACATTTGCGCTTACGTATATTCGCTTATGGACCTTTACCATGCGCATAATTGCTCTTGTGTACATCTGCCATACATCTATTTCTCATGAGTATTTTTGCGCCTTCGTACATCTACACATACGTTCATCTGCCTCATGTAAGTTTACGCATACGTCCATATGTGCCTGTATGCTCTGACATACTTTTGCGCTGAGGCATATTCGCAAACACGCGTACGTACATTTGCGATTACGTACTTCTGCGCATTCGTATATCTGCTCTGATATATAATTGCGCGTACGTACATTTGCGCTTACATACATTTATGCTAATGTACTTTTGCGCTTACGTACACTTACGCATACTTATGCTTGTGCTTACGTCCATTTGCGCTTACGCATATCTGCGATGATGTATTTTTGGATCACGTACATACATTAAAATATCAGCAGTGATATATCTCGGTTACACGAACGTCCATTTGCGCGTACGCACGTTTGCGCTGACGTATCTTGCGTACATTTGTCATACGTACCTTTATGTATACGTGCATTTGCTTACTTACATTTACTTAGGTGTATCGTCATGCGTACATTTGTCCGAGAATCTACCAGTTGAGCTTGGTGCACTGATTATCATGAGCATATTTAAGAAGCCCTATCACAAAAATCTACGGAGATTTCCGGAGCCAAGGACCAAAGGCCATCGAGACCGGCCTCGTCTAGATTTCCTTCAAAATTGTTGCACGGGTAGTACTTGATGCACTGATCATCATGAACATACCAGCTAAGATGGGCGTTCGTAAACAGCCGAATTACTCAAGGTCGAAGTCGGGATCATTAAGGTCGATCTCTCATAATTGTTTCAAGATTGCCACACATATAGTCCAATATGCGCTGACGGTCATGAGCATGAAGGCTCACAAGGGCCTTCATGAACAGCTGGATTATTGGGCCAAAATATTTCCCGGTGTGTTCATGCAGCGATTAAAAACAAAACACTAATGGCAAACTGCACGTCAAGCTAAATCAATACTTAATGCTTCCCAGTGGAACATCATGAAAGCCAGCATACTGGTAGAGCTCGGCATCCTGATGAACATGAGCAAACACAAGAAGACGTATTACACAACACCACAGATATATTTAGGGTCAAAAGTAAAATGTCATCGAGGTTGGACGCCTCCGATTTCTTTCAAAATTGGTTCTCGGGAAGCACCCCTTGCAGAAGGGCAGAAATCGAAAGTTATTGAATTGATTGACCCGTGCCAAAGCATGCAAAATAAACGTTCATTCCATTCCGGTCGAAGTTTTAGGAACGTAACGTGAAGAGTTACTGCCCAATTGGGGAACGGGTGGCATATTCCCTTTTTAATTGAATATATGATGCTATTGTTTTTTGCGATCTGTCTGTCTGTCTGGTTGTCTGTCTATCTGTCTATCTGTCTGTCTGTCTGTCTGTCTGTCTGTCTGTCTGTCTGTCTGTCTGTCTGTCTGTCTGTCTGTCTGTCTGTCTGTCTGTCTGTCTGTCTGTCTGTCTGTCTGTATGTCTCTCTCTCTCTCTCTCTCTCTCTCTCTCTCTCTCTCTCTCTCTCTCTCTCTCTCTCTCTCTCTCTCTCTCTCTCTCTCTCTCTCTCTCTCTCTCTCTCTCTCTCTCTCTCTCTCTCTCTCTCTCTCTCTCCCCCTCTCTCCCTCTTGAAATCAGCTCTCTGGACAACAGCATTGCTGTGCTTATCGGCGAAAATTCATTTGTGAGTCAAAACAGTACGTGGGCCGCTAGTACGTCGGTCAAGTCGTTGACGCGCAAGCCGTTACATTGCGCGCCAAGTAACCGATTCAAACGTCAACCGGCTCGCATGACGGTCTGTATAATTCGCGCAGCGAGAGGTGGGCAGTGATTGGATTAACGGATGCGGGCAGTTACTCCAGAGTACATTTTAGTAACAGAATACCACGAATGCATATGACTTTCCATTGGTCTCCGGAAGAGCATAGGAGTGGCATCAATGTCCTTGTCTGTAATACCTATAGCTATTGCGGTTGTGCATAGGCTTCGCCGCCACTGAGTTCCGAGGCCCGAATCTTTCTGGGATGTTGGAAAACTTCGGAAAAATATGTCATCTTCCGGCAGTTTCCCAGTTTCTGTACCAGGCAACATCTGAATCTGGTGGGAGAATTCGTCAGACGGTGCCATCACGGGTCTGCCGTATCAATGCTACCATGGCCCGCGGCGTGCCGCCCGACTGGACCAGTCTGCCGTCGGCTGGATGTCAGCTAGGTGTCGGCTGCATGTCGAAATTGGCGAGCATTCCACTCACCAGCTGACAGCGAGCCGCTGTCGGCATGTTTACTAGGAATATGTATATACATATATATCTACATGCACACACACACACACACACACACACATATATATATATATATATATATATATATATATATATATATATATATATATATATATATATATATATATATATATACCATGTATAAGTTATCCGTGGGAGGTACCTCCAGCAAAGACAGACATATGCGTCAATGGCATCAACGCTGTTAGCAACAGCCAAGGCGTCCAGTGTCATATCTTCTTCTATGCAACGTCTTGCATTATCGGATAATATCCTTCATGCAATTTACTATCTTCTGCCCCCTCTTCATGCTAATAAAAACCAGATTGATGCCACTTTGGTTCCGTAGCCACAAATGTCTTGCTTGTGAGTCAAGTTTTGTAGTGAGAAGAAGGTAATGCTTGGTGCACCGTATGAATTAAATTCTGGTCGTGTGCGTAACTCGATAACACCATAGGCCGAAACAAGCTGAAAATCTAGTTTATTTAGACTTTCGGTGTTGAAGAACGGAATTCAAAAGCTGCTTGGAAACCAAATGTACTTGGTGCATCAACTAATTCTCCATTTAACCCAAAATCCAGCATAATTTTACTTTTGAATGTATCGAGGCCCATCGTTTTGCAAAATTACTGAACATCATGCTTGGTATTCGCGCCAGCAAGGGGTAACTCTAGTAACTGCAAGGAACTATCAATCTTGAAATGACAAAAATAATCAGAATAAAACAATGGCTAAAAACCGAGGTGAAGTTAAACTTTTACTAAATCGGACAGGTGATGAAGTAAGACGGCGACTATTGGTCCGACATCCAAAGCCGAGAGGGGCCTTTTAACTTTCTCAAATGCCGTGCATAGCTTGTGATGGCTTGATATAAGCGTGTGATAGATTGCTAGAAGTTCGTTCTACCGTCTAATACGGTTACATAATGACATTAAAATTAGTCATAGAATCATAAATTCAAACAGCCAGACAGGGTCCCAGTAATAAACCGAGCTAATTCGGAAAGAAGCCGTATGCGGTCGCATGTGGCCGTGAGACATTAGTACGTGGACTACCCGTGTGCAATTTTGATGGATATGTGAGTAGTCCAACCTCAGTGTCAGTGTCCTGTAATAACAATATAATAACAAATGATAAGTATATATGGATATACATATATATACACACATATATATATATATATATATATATATATATATATATATATACATATATATATATATATATATATATATATATATATATATATATATATATATATATATATATATATATATATATATATATATATATATATATATATATATATATATATATATACATACATATATATATATATGACGTCCTGGTCATCATCTAAGTACCAGTTAAGAGGGGCGTTCATAAATAGCTGGGCTATTTGAGTCGGGATTTCTTCATACATTCTCGGTGCAGATATGATAGACAGCGATGCAAACGAAGAAAAATCTGGAAGTAAGGTTATGTTGCTTTTTGAGTATTGCGCGTGGATCATAGAACATGATACTCTAATCATGATGAACACCATATATAATCGTACTACAATACGCAGCGAAGATATGCTGGGTTAAAGTATAAGTGTCACCGTCGTCGGACTACTCAGATTTCGTTAAAATTGACATGCAGATACTCCTCCATATCCTGATCAAGGCACATAATCAGGGGCGTCGTGAGCAGGGGGGTTGGGGGGGTCGCGACCCCCCCAGCCGGCAGAGCTGGGGGGGTTGACCCCCCAAGTTTTGAGACCTGCCGGGCCCACTTTCGAGACCTGTCGGGCCCGAGTCAATGGATTTTTCCGCATTCATAAATGAACCAGAATGAAGGAAAACACTTCTCCCAGCATATGGTAGCAAATATGTAAAACAGGTATCTTGGCGCACTAGTGTTGTTTACAGCGCTTTGCGCCGGTCTTGCGTCACCTGTACCATTGGTTAACCATTGGTTAACATGATCTCCCAGCATGCTATGAAACGGGTCTGTCTAGGCCCAATGCGCCCTCATGTAGTATCCATCCTCGGCGTGTGACATATGAAATGTCCGCTAAGCTTTAGATTGTGATATCTTGCAAACGTAATAGAATCGGGCCTGGATCGGCCAATCGAGCTAAAAACTCCATGACGTGCAACAGTGCATGATCAGATTCTCTTTTTTGGAAAGCTGAATGTTTTCAGCTTCATGTTTTCACACCCAGAAACAGAGATCACGGACCCAGCAGACAGCATTTATTTCCAACCCTCCCACCACTCCTGGGATCTCCGGCAGTGCACTGAACTGCACATTGTATACTAATGAATGTACGGAACACTCGGGGGGGGGACGGGGCAAGAACAGAAGAAAGCCACTCTGTAGACGTCTCTGGGTTCAGCAACAGAGATGGGATAATATCGACTACTTTAGCAGTTCTATGCTAACTCCACTGTCATAGAACGTCTTTTATGCGAGGGATTCGAAAATTGTTTGCTGGGCGCGAGATAGGCTGTGTTATGCAAGCCAGGGTTTTATGTTGTTAACTGTAAAGAACATGCCTAGGAAATCTATCGTCCCTCTTCTCCCAAAACAACTTTCGACTTCCCAATCATAGACAGGCCTAGGAAAAGGAAAAGATGAGACATTCGCCCCCCACCCCAGGTTGTGAGGGCCAATAAAGCGTCATATTATGAAGGTGGCAGGCCGATATCATGTATATGGCGCAGGAATGATTGTGTCTGATCCCGTATTGGTAGGGATTTGTCACCTCTTCCCTGCTGAGTGTTTGTTTTGTTGTTGTTTCGACACTCATGTTCCCAAGCACCGAATGTTGTACATGCACTGCGAGTCACCTGATGATCCCGGAAAGTGCGCCCGCCGAATCAGTTTGTGTGAATGTGCTGTACTTCATTGGCTTCGCGTACTTTGACGTATACGCATGCCAATTGTGCGCACACTCAAGTCTACGTAAGCACGAAAGCACACATGCGCAAATGTAAGTGAGCGCAAATGTATGGAGGCCAAAGTTGCGTATATGAATATAGGTCAGCGCAAATGTACGTGAATATGCGGAAATGTACATACACAGATGCAAGGGAACTTACCCATGTTTGCATGCACAAGCGTACTTCGGAGTAGCTCCACGTAAGCAACCATACGATAGAGCACAGGCATGCTCAGAATATTTTTAAAATGTAGTTGTATTAAGAAGACCAGAGGTGTCGGTGGATTTATTACATTTACTAAAGTGGGGCTCGTTTAGGCCTGAATCTATGGGGTGCATCCCCTCCCCCATCTATCCCCTCCGTCTCGAAATCTATTGGACACATATCGAAACTGGACAGCTCAGGTGCCTCTAATATACACTTTAAGAATGTCGAAATGTCAACCTTCCCAGTGGAGAGCTCAGGAGGTAAAACGATTGGTGGATTGATAAAGGATATTTGGGCTTGCGTTTAAATTTTACGTCGAGAAAATTGTCCTAGCTAGGAACAAATGATTTTTAATGGTGTAAAGCACTAAATGTCCGTACATGCACATGCAAAACATCTAATGGTGCAGCCAGAAGCCTGAGGAAGGGAAGGCATCATTCGTTCCTTGCTGCTGATCTTCACAGTCAGTGCCACAAACTTGGACGTAGCTAAGAGGGTGACTAGATCGGTCACCCCATTCTTGGGATTCTACGGGTCCATGACACGGCCCGAGGACCATGCTAGTGGCCCATTCGCACTCCTCTACGTTATTGTCTTAGAGGAGACAGAAAATTCAACATAACTTTTTTAGGTGTTGTTTGGAGCCTAGGAACGCCTCCAACCCCTTGCAAATAATAACGGGCCCTTTGAGATGTCTGCGATGTACACAAGTGGTGGGGAAGGAGGTAGATTGGGACGCTGGAATCCCTCCCACACATCTATGATTATCTACAATTAGTTATGGGAACATGAATAGGGAACAATTATTGAATCAGCAACACATCCCTGACATCGAAACTATTCCTTTTATAAGCAACTGTATTCGTGATCCATGCTTCTGCAACAGTATTTTGGCCAGTTGGCCAACAGTTGGACTTCTCATACTCGCACAAAAAAAACAATGAAATCAAAACATAAATAAACCCAAATGTAAACCTACACGAGATCATTGTTTTCGAACAAAGTCTCTTGTCGAAACCCAGCGTATTCAGATACAATCGCTTCAGTCAATATGGAAGATGGCTCATAAAATGGCCATACAAGAGATATCCAACGAGAGCCATGCGTGGAGCAGCAGTATCGTGGAGGCGGCTGACAGCTTCAGTGTGTACTGACATTCGGTTGTGAACACATAGCAAATATTCATCAGCAAATATACATGGCTTTGTATTATCGGGGATCGATATGGCATGTACATTATGGCACCAACCCCGCCGGTGGGTTCAGTGTGACCCGGCGAAGTAGCTGATGACTAGCGATTGCAATAGAATCCCACAACTTGTGGTCGACCACGAGTCGCTAAAGTCACGGCACCAGCCTACCCCAAGGCTCCCTGCCGTCTGGAGCGAGCCGTTCCGTGGCGGCGGCACCTATTTGTAGACGTGGTCAGCCAATATACTGACACGCACATGACGGCGCACACGTGGCCGGCTGGACCTAGCTGCCGACGTGGTCAGCCAACACACTGACACGCACATGACGGCGTACACGTGGCCGGCTGGACCTAGCTGCCGACGTGGTCAGCCAACATTCTGACACGCACATGACGGCACACACGTGGCCGGCTGGACATAACAAAACTTTGGATTTCAGCCACTTCCTTTTCAATGCCATTTTCAGACACTTCAATTCATTTCAATTCCAGTGTATTTCAATTTTTCAGATTTACCATTGCTAAAAATGAAATTTTGGTGACTTGTGTTGGACCTGATTCACCATCACCATAGTGAATCAGGTCCAACAATGTTCGAGCAATGTTTTAAGTATGTTTAACGTTGCCCTCTTGTAGCAGGAAAAACATAAATTATCGGACGATGGTTTTATGGTAGCAAAGATGAACATGCAATTTCATTTTCCATGCTATCCTGCTTTATGGGTACACATTCCCCCAGGCCGGGAAATGCATCCCTCTGAAAAGGTTCCAGTGTTCCCGCTCGCATTTTTCAGCTTCAGGCGCCTCTATTAAATAAAAAGGCTCCCCTTGGAAGGAAAGGCGCCCCTTGCGGAAGAGCCGAGTACATCCCTCCCCCTCGAATTTTGCAGCGAGAGGCGCCACTTCAGGCGCTTTCACAGTGGAGCCGATCCAAATAAATGGCGCCTCTCCAGACAGGTGCCCACATGATAATTCCTGGGTTCTACACCTGATTACAACATTGCTCTCTCGCGGTTATGAACTCGGGCTAGTTATAAAATTGTGCGCATTCACGTGTGGCTTCTCTTGCAAATTTGACAACAGTTGAGTCATCAAGAGGAAAGCGGTCAAACTGAAAAGAAAGTTATATGTTTTGTATGTCCGTATCAGCAATGTGGCAGCATAAATTAAAAACCGGCGATGAGTGCACCGTCCGAACAGGTTACGACGGATTTCTTGGGGAGCCCTTGTCATATAGGATGCGAGTGACTGCTATCACAAAGGCTGCAAACAAACATAGATCTGACCGTCCTATTCCTACTACACTCAATAATTGTAAACACGCCGGACCTTCGACATTTTTGAAATTACTTCGATATCTCAACATTCTGATACCGTACGGCAAGCCACATCAAGTGATACCCACATGATGCAAATTGAAGCCATAACCACGAAACGCAAGGACTCTGAAAATTAACACACGCCCTGGAGGGGGGTGGCGAAATCCGCCTACCCCTCCCGTTTTTCGTACATCACTCCAGATAGTTACTGGCAGATAAACACCATTGTTTGCGTACCTGCTTAGAATTGACAGGCGCGTTGCTTAAAGCATGAAAAACGGAAATTGGATAACACATTTCGAGTTAGGGGCCGTTAAAATCCAAAAATCTCGCAGCGCCAATCCACAAAAATCGGCGCTGATGCGCTTCCCATAGATTGGCAAAAGGGAAATGTTCTTGGCAACACTAGCGACTTCTTTCATGTATATTATTATGCCATATATTTTCAAAGTTATGTTAGGTCACCGAGGTCAAGTTAGGTCCAGTTCATGACAGGTTAATGGAACCAAACTTGGTCAACTGGAATGCTGTCATAAATGCAAATGACTGTCATGCGGTTGATGTCACTTTGTGTGTTATTCCCTACACATCTTGAAAACTACTGTTTGTCATTGTGTACCTAAGCGCTTCCATACTGTATTCATGTACTTCACTCCATTCTTTGCGAAGCCGATTGCGACGAACCGCCCAACGGAGATGTCAGGGGGCGGCCCGGTTACAGTAACCGCAGCAGGTAATGGCCCGATAAATTGCTGCTATATGGATGACCTGAGGTCAAATGTCGGGTCTAGCATCTGTACTGCATCAGTAGTAATGTCCAAAACACATTGATGCCCATTTTGGAGCGTTCAAACACAATCACAGCGATCCATAACAATGACAAGCCAAGCCACGCAAAACCAGAACATTTTGACATATTTTGACCTAGTATGTCCTTGAAGATATTGGCCATGAAATTTCCACACAATAGAGTTCACTATCGTACCCATCTACCCTGAGAATTTCGTTTCACCAGCTTTAATAGGAACCGTGAACATAAGGGCGGAATCCGCCCCCCTCCAGTGCGTGTAATTTCCAGACGCTCTCCAGGGCGCATGTTAAATTAATTTTGACCTTGGGGTTTGATCTGACATTCCCCAGATTGAAATGCTACTCCAGAGTTTCCCACAGGCTATCTCTTGATACCAAGCATGGGTAGCTTTTGGAGAAAACGAAGGAACGTTGGGCGACAGAAGAAATGAGTTCGACTTTGACTTTGAAAATTAAAGTGATTTCTGAACAGTTTGATGGAGTACGACACGACACGTTGAGTCACTATACTGCATGAGAATTGAAGACATATCGACGAGGCGCGAGGACGTCGAACCATTTAAACTAACCTTCGGTCTTGTGCTTTGACATTGACATTGATCCGGTTTGAAATATTGCTTGAGGTGCACCACGGGCTATTGCTTGGTATCAGATGCGAGTAGGTTAGGGCGAAGAAGAAAATGCGAGGCGACTAAGGAAATCGGTTTGACCTTTGACCTTAGAAATTAGTTATATTTGGTAGCATTATGATACGGCACAAGCCACGTCGAGTGACACACACTTGGTGCAAATTGAACCCATAGCGACGAATCGCGAGGACTTGGAAAAATTAAAACTAGCCTTTGAGCTTTAGGATTGATCTTGCCACATCCTGGTTTAAAAATGTTACTCGAGGGTTCACCATAGGCTGTCGATTGATAGTGGATCTGGGTAGGCTTGGGCGAAAACCACAAAAAAAATATGAGGCAACCGAAGAAATCAGCTTGAATTTTGAGCCGTCAAGACTATTTCTAAATTTAAACTTTCTGAAAATGCACAAGACAACACGAGTGACACAATACGAATGACATCCATTTTCTGCAAATTGAAGCAATAACGGCGAAACGCGAGGACATCGAAGAACTGAATCAAACCTTTGACCTTGACTTGTCCCGGTTTGAAATGTTGCTCGAGTGTTCACCACTGATTATTGCCTAATGTCAAATTTGGATAGGTTTGAGATAAAAAGAAGAAAATAGGCGATCGAAGGATCAGCTTGGCCTTTTCTCTTGAAAAATAGATAGCTTAGCTTTCTGATACTGCATAGCAAGCCACATTGAATGATCCTCATTTGATGCAAATTGAGGCGAATGCAACCGATTCTCCCGTTCGGTCAATATGACTTCAATGTCACCATCTAATAAATCAAGCTAACATTTGACCTAGAAGTTTGACCTTGACATGTGCCGATTTGAAATGTTGCACGACGGTTCACCACAGGCTTGATACCAGATGTGGGCAGGTGTGGGTGAAACAAATTGGAGACGACCGAAGAAACCGGTTTGCGTTGCACCTTGACCGTTAAAGTTGTATTGTGAGACCTATGTAGTTCCTTCCGGTGTGTTCAGTACAGGCAGAAGCATTCGTGGCAATTGATTCGAACGATCTTAAAACCGTCGCGGAATGCGGATGCCATTACAAATACGCCTCTGGCGAACTCGTCATTGAATACGAATACGAATACGACATTAACTAGACATACGTGCTTACGGCTCCCCATGACTTCCCTCAATAGTCTCGATAGTACCCAAGAACACCTAGAGTCACATTTGTTCAAAATATATCAATATATGAGCAGGTGAATGCAACCTAAGACGTATAAAGCCCTGCGATACTGCAAATCTCTTGCCTAGCAGAGCACAATTTTCTACGCAAGTGAAAACAGAAGATGGTCAAGGTTCATGTTCTTCAAGAATTGGCTGGAAGCAAAAAAACGTTTCCTGATTTATAATTCGGATATACGCATGGGAATATAGATGAATATATCATATACGCATGGGAGTTGGAATGGATGCCTGAGGAGAGATTGGCTCGCATATTTGCGAGCCAGGGGATCTCCTTAGTATACCGGCCCCCTCCCCCCACAAACAAACCAAACACTCACATTCTCATCCTGACTTTCACATCCAAACAACAACCCGCACATGTCACAGCTGGTTACATCACATAAAAAGTAACATCACGTGCAACTCTCCCTCGTCGCTGTTCCTTTTGTCAAGGATATGGCCACACGAGGGGGGGGGGGGCCTGCAAACACACAAACCCCACATGTGGCCTCTGTGCCGAACCACACTACACTACCGAGTGCACTAGTGAGGTTAGGAAATGCGTGGGCTGCGGCGGGAACCACTCCTCCCGGGACGGGGCTTGCCCTCGGTGGAGGAAGGAGAAGATCATCCTCCGACTCATCCACATCGAGGGCGTGGCCCCGTCGCGGGCACGGGAGTGGGGTGACGAGCAGTACCCGATGCTCACCGCCCGGCCCACGCAGACACACACTGACCCTACAGCCAACCCTCAGGAAACCCAGACGGACCCTACAATTGTCATTCGGCCAGAACCCACAACAAAACTTACGGCACAAGCACAGGCACCTCCCCTCTTACCACACCGCGAAGCATACAATCCACCACGCCTATCACTCCCCCCAGACCCACCCCAAGCACGCAATGGGGAGTTTTTCAGACTCCCCCTTCACCACAGACCACCCACAGACTCAGAGGAAGAAGACGTTAGCTCAGATAGCGCAGGAACCACTCTACAAACCACCCAAGCACCGACAATACGAGCAACCAACAAACCAAGCACTACATCCACGAACAAACCAACCACAACACCCATGATAACCAGAACACGTAATAAACCTACTCGACACTAGACAGCATAGGAACAAACGTCCGAACAACTCCTCAACCCAGTCTCTCCCAACTCTGCCCATGACATGTGTTTATTTTTTTTTTTAATCGAAGGAAGCTGGTGCCAGACCGACATCAGAACCTCAAACAAACGTAAAAAGGAATGTGGAAAAAACAGAAAAAACCAAAACAAAACCAAAACTAAAACAAAAACAAACAAACAAAAAGAAAGGAAAAAAGTACAAAAAGAACCGAAAAAACAACAACAACAAAGAACTAGATAAAAGAAAAAAAAAGAATGTAAGAGACAACTTACAGTGTATGACCATGTATGTTTGCAATGTTAATACCAAAGGCGATGACCCCCAACCCCCTCCACCAACTACTACCAGGCACCGTCCGGACCACCACCTCCAACCGACTTCAAAGTCGTAAACAGCCGAAATCACCACACGGTGGCAGGCTGTTATAGTTCACTTACACACACGCACACTCCTAGCTGGATGCTGCATGCGAGTAGAATGATTTCAAGGTTAAAAAGCCATACATTTGACATATCGTTCAACACCTTGCACTATGCATATGTGTATCGACCTTAAACCAGTCAACCACGTCGGCCATTGAATAAGCCAGACCGTCCGCTGGTGTCAGTTCCCTGTAGTCCTGTCCCAAACCTGCGTTGGAAAACAACGCATCACCTACCCCTCCCCTCCCCCCCCAGACGACCGCACGATGTAGTGCCTCACCCTCGCCGTATCCAGTGATATGTGCAAGTTGCCAGTGGCGTCTTCAGCTTGATCTCCAAGGATACATCCACATGACTGACAGGGAAAAGATGATGCGCCAACAGCACAATAGCATATAGATCTGAAGATACTGTACATGTTGACAAAATGATGAATAGTTCAACAACTGTGTCCGCCACTGCAGTCGTCCGATTCCCAGCCTGCGTGGCTGGGCGCTCGACGCCGCAGCCCGGCTCGGATTTCCCCGAAGAGGCGAGCTGGCCGCGATCTGAACGCCAGTCTGCTTCTAAAGCAGAGCTGATATAGAAGCGGCTAACTAATGGCGATCTTGCAATTTCTAATGGAGCACTGAATCGGTACAAAGTAAATGAGAGTACTCCATATAGGCTCACAATTACCTCTGGTATTCTCTTCCTCAATCAACAAACATAAAGATATGTCATTTGTGAAGGTATTACTGAAGAAAAAAAACACTAGGTGGTCATGAATATTGCGGAGGATCGAGGAGGGACGCTCTGACTTATTTATGTCTCCTGGTAGATCTAGAGAACCAGGGGATAAGCAACATATTTTGTGCCGTCGCAACAGACTAGATGACAGCCTGCCCTAGCTCTGCTATTAACGGACCAATAGGTGACTGAGCCACAGCCGAGCTCGGCACCTAGTAATATGCAGCGTGAGTGTAAATGTGTGTGTGTATGTGGGTGTGTAGGTATGTGTGTATGTATGTGTGTGTGTATATTTGTGTGTATGTGCATTTGTGTGTTTGTGGCAGGAGGTGGCTTGATCACTAGAAGTCACTATGATCACTAGCTACCCGCTCTTCGGCGAGGAGTGACGTCGCGAAGCACGAGTCTCTGGGATGGCTGCCGGGCTTCCAGCGCTGAAACAAACGCTTGCGAGTCCTGCAAAACTATCGTGAATTTAACGTCGGCGAACACAAGGCACAAGAACAACTGAAGGCGCGGCATATACCTAATCTATATATCTATATCTAAGTACAGGTCCATGTCTTCATCTACAGATATATATATATATATATATATATATATATATATATATATATATATATATATATAGCATACATACATTGATATCTATATCCATATATTCCTCTCCCTCTCTCCCTTCTCCATCACTCTTTTCATCTCTTGATCTTTGTATCTCTTGATCTCTATATCTCTTGATCTCTGCATCTCTTGATCCCTGTATCTCTTGATCTCTGTATCCCTTGATCTATATATCTCTTGATCTCTGCACATCTGTATCTCTGCATACATATTTGTATCTAAGCCTCTCTGCATCTCTGCATCTCTGTATCTCTCTTTCTCTCTATCTCTCTATCTATCTCTCTCTCTCTTTCTCTTTCTCTCTCTCTCTCTCTCTCTCTCTCTCTCTCTCTCTCTCTCTCTCTCTCTCTCTCTCTCTCTCTCTCTCTCTCTCTCTCTTTCTGCATTTTCGAAGTGGTGTCCTTCGGACATGGCCGCCGTGTGACAATGTCTGGGTCTGCACCTGGCCAAAATAGAATGTAATTCTTAAAAAGTTAATTTCATACTATGCACTATTTCATTCAGTGATTCAATCTTGCTATTCGGGGCAGCATCGTGACTAGGGACTGTCTAAAGTAGAAGAGCGGGCATCTGAAGTCGAAGAAGTGGTAGGTTATAGAGGGTTCATCTAAGGTCAGAGTGACGACCTAGCGGTGACATCGGACGTAAATGAGCAGACTTCATTTGAACACGGTCATCCAGAGGTACCATCGAACGAACATCAAACGAACATTGAAACATCATGCGAACCTCAACACATCTCCGCATTATATCACCCAGAAGCCAATAGACGGCACGATACTAAGTATGACTAACCTTGGGTGTAGCCCATAAAATACTTATTTCCATAATGTATTATGGTAGCATAGGTACAATAATGAAGTCTACACCTTACTACATCACCTTCAAGTGCGGGAATGCCACAAAAATTGCGTCAAAGACCCCAAACAGGTGTCGGGCCCCGGAAGGAAGTGCGTTTGAGCACGGAAAAAATGCACCAGGAGCCCGAAGAATCGCACCGGGGCTCACAAATATCGCGCAGGAGGCTAACAAAAATAGAAGTCGATCCCAATAAATCACAAAGGGATTCTATCGAGTTCACCCGAGCACCGGACAATTCAGAAGAGGTCACGAAAGGAAATTATCCTGAGGGCCTTTCTACTCTGAATGGTGCCATCCGCTGGAGAAAAAAAAACTCGTTGAGCAGCTGCAGTGGCATGCTAAAGAGGAAAATCTCCCTCCGTCCTAGCAAGGCGGGCTCCGAAGAACCCAAGAATCGCGCCGGGGTCCACAAAAAAGGTTCTAGGGCAAGATACATTCGCTTCGGGCCCCCATAATTAATGGTTTTAAATAAATACAGCGGACACCAAAAAACTTGCTTCGGGCTCTAACATTTGCGCCGGGGAACATTAAAATTAGTCTGGGCCTGGGGTCGGATTAGCACAACGCGACCTGTGAACTGGCGCCAACACCCCCACCCACAAATGTCGCCAAAATTCCAAAATTCCCGTCGGTAGTCGCGTAAGTTCTGGCCGAGGCATCAATAATTCCCTCGGGGCTCACAAAAATTGGCGTTGATGTCCCCAAATAAGCACAGCGTGGTCCCAAAGTCGCAACGCAACCCGACAAGAATTAAGCCAGAACACTAAAAAATAAAGGGAGGTACCGAAAAATAAATGTTCCGACCAGAAAAATAACCCCTTAGTCCAAACATACTACGAGATGCCTTCACAAATCGCATACGACACCGAAAAACATTCCGGAGCTCGACAAATCCCGGCGGGACATAAAAATACAGAAATATCGCCGAGGGCCTGAAAAATCAGGCCTTGGCTGGGACTTTACATCATTCAGAATCAGTCACTAAAAATTGTCAAGCCCAGAAAAGTGACGTCGGATTCTGCCGGAACCACGCGACTGGGTCAGAAACGTCGAGACAGGATCTAAAGAAATTATACCAGGCCCTTAATATTGTGCTGAAGTCCCACAAACATGAGGAAAAACCACAGCGGGACTCAAAGAGCATAACTGGAGGACGAAAATGCGCCGAGCGCTTCAAAGCTTTCCGAGTCTGGAAAGAAGCGGCGTTGCCTTAAGACATTCTGCTGCTCTAAGTATACACACCGGAGCTAAAAATCAAGACACAACGGTCCCTCAAGGCACAGCGGGGTTTGATGCAGTATGGGGCCTCAAAAACAGGCTAGGTCCCTAAAAAATCGACATGGTCCTAGAAAAGGAATGAAAAGACAGTGCACTAAATGAACACTGCGGGGCCTACGAAAACGCACCGATGCTTACAAATTATCGTCAGTACACAAAAATAAGTAACAAAACTTTACTTTTGTTTAAAAAGCCCGTATCGCATATACGTGTCGAGCCCCAAGCAAAAAATTGCTGGTGCCTTAAAACACATCCGAAGACAAAGAAAATCGGAAAGGTTAAAAAGAACACCTAACTGGAGTCTCAGTTCGGTACCCAATCTGGAAGCGTTGTTATTTAATCAGAAATGAGGTGCGTCAAAGCTAAGCGGTTATCCGGATTTCTTAGCCACTAGAAAACGTGGGAAGGAGAGAGCTAGTCATCAAAGTGAATTCAGGATGGGCCCTTGCGGCCTTAAGTCTGAACACGTTATGACTTTATGAGGTGTCGTGTGTTGTCACCTATCAGCTGTTTTGCACTGCTCTGTTGGTTCTCAACATATGCGCTTTCATTCCGCTTCAGCCGGGTGTCACGTGATGCAGTTGTGGCATTTCGTTTCAAGTGGAAAATATTATAAAGTGCACGATGTGCACTACACAAATGTTTGAGGTGACTGATGAGGCCCTAAGGACGAACACAATACCATATGTTATTATTTATAGAGCTTTTGTTTTCCCCATTCTGTCAGCTTGCCAATCATGGCCTCCCACAAACCGGATCAAAGCATCTTCAACCAGCGATCACCCGTCTTTCCTTTTCTCATCATCTCCAACAATAATCAAGATAATTTCTTCATCGGCCAGCAAGTAGGCTTCGTTCTTACTAGCAGCCAGTGCAAACTTGTAAGGTGAACACTGCCTTAGAAACGTCTGTGGGCCAATAAGTACTAAGTATAGCTATATCTGGCAATGTTAATAAAAATCAAACCCTTTCTCACCTTCACATTCAAGTAACTTGCCATGAAAATATGAACGTGTGAAGAATGTCTAATGGGAAAAACTCAACTCAATGAACAACAATCTGAATTGTGGAAAAGCATAGATCGGTGAACTCATAATGACCCCCTGCAGCTTTTGGCCATTTCAAAATATTCGTCTACGGGATAATTTGGACTGGCGTTCTATTCTTTCTCCCCATGAACATCGGTGAACAACGGATGTTCTTTAGCGGTCCCCATCTTAGTGGTAAAAGTTGTGTGTTTACAATTAAAATTATCGGGTCATCAACCCAAAAGTGCTCAACCATGGTATTTTGCGAAATTCCTTGATGCGTCCCTGTTGTTCACCCTGCCCCACTCACTTTTGGGGACGTTCCTACGCCTGACCAGGCCATGAAAAGGCATCGTTGCATTTCATGGCCTGGTCATTGCATGGCATATTGCAGACGGATAACATGCAAATGTCTTGCCATCATCCGCCACTGCGTGTCGCATTATTTTCCCACGCGTCGACGCATTGCAGGCGAAAATCGTGTGAATGTTATACGATCATCGGCCACTGCGCAACGCCTTACTTTCCCACGCGTCGATGCGCGGGCTACCGAGCTCTCTAACAATAGGACAGCTGCACGCAAAGAGTACGTACTCAATTGTATCATCCTGCCATCTGGCGAGAAGTATTGTTACCTATGATTCAGCATTCAATCTCATGAGTGTAATACGTAGACCGTGCTGCTACCTAGCGATAGCTATCTGAAGTGATGCTTCTGGAAAAATTAAAAAGTTCTTGAATCTGTGGAGGTTGCAACCTGTGGAGGTTACGACCGCTGCTGAGTTGTGGAGGTTATGACCGCTTCGTACTTGTGGAGGTTGCAACCTGTGGGGATTACGACCTGTGGAGGTTATGACCTGTGGAGGTTATGACCGCTGCGGACTTGTGGAGGTTACGACCTGTGGAGGTTATGACCGCTGCGTACTTGTGGAGGTTGTGACCTGTGGAGGTTATGACCTGTGGAGGTTACGACCGCTGCGATGTGTTGAATTTGTGGAGGTTGTGACCTGTGGAGGTTATGAACTGTGGAGGTTATGATACGCTGTCCTTATGACTTTGGGTACTTGTGACTTCACCCTGTCTGGAGTATTTTGCAAGTTATCTGGCAACTTTTGGAACTTATGAAACCAAATATGGTATATTTTGGAACTTATGACTCTTGGTACTTGTGACACTTGGTACTTATGAAGGCTCCCCGCCTACCCAGCATTTGAAAATATCTGGATCTCGCACCTGAAATAAATGCTTTTGGAGCTCCAGAAGCAGCAGAAACCCATCATCATGGGGGTACCACTTTTGGGCCTTTTTAATGGTTTCATGCATTTTAAAATGGAAATATTTCGAATTCAGCTTACTTTCTAAACCCTATAATATCACGTCTGTGCTTTTGGAATCGTGTTGAGCTGTTACTTTATCATCCTCAGTTAAGCTGCGAATTAGGCGACGACCATCACGAATGCAGCGTTTTAGGGGCACGCATTTTCTCAAATTCTTAGATGGCGCAGTTGTCATAAATAGCGCAGTTGTTTACATAGCTCCCTCATAGGCTGTTCTATGCTTGGTTTTATGTCTGTCACACCTTGTGTTCGGTGTACGTGCGTTTAAATTGTTGTTGCATTGTATAGTGTTCTGTTGTGGTGTGTCTTCTGCGTAGTTGCAATGTTAAAAGTAACTTTTGCTGTCGTTACTTAGTGACGGGAATTCAGGTGTATTCTGTATTAGGTATCTAATACGGAATATGCTGATTCCTCCTATCCGGGAAATTTGTAGTTTTAGGTAATTTATGATTTCAAGGAATTTCTTTTCCTTATACAATGCTTATGAATGTGCTCAACATGATGAGACCACTTGATTCCTCTGCAAAGGCATGCTGTTCAGTTGGGAAACAACATATCACCGAAAAATGAGCTTTGAGTTTGGTAATATGGCATAAAAGGTAATGTTTCAAATGAAGAAAAACATGATGTACCATAACCTAACTTAGTCCAGCCATCTATGCAAGAAAGCAAAATATTTTTTTAATGGAAGATTTCAAAACAATTTTCCTCCTAAAAAATGTTCAAATTCAGAAATGCGTAACCTTCCCTAGGAAAAAAATCCATTAGAAACCATTAGGAACCATTAGGATTTTCCTGATGGTTTCAATGGTCCCTAATGGTTTGACTGTTCCCTAATGGAATTTACCTGATGGTGTAGTGATCCCAATGGTCCTAATGGTATTCTGACCAGACCGATCGGAGTTTCCATTCGGAATCTGGTGGTTGTGTCGCTTTCCTAGTGGACAAATATTCTGAATGGTTTTGATGGCAGTCTTTAGACATACATAGATTGCCGTGAAATTTGTTTCATGCTTCCTCGGAAAATCTCACAGGACCTACATTTTAGCGTATCTTGGGGACAGAGACACGGGGGCCATGGCCCTCCCCCTCCAAGCGACATGAAGGGGGACCAAAATATCTCCCCACAACAAAATGTTAAACTTTAATTAGTTTTGCTTAGGGGATTATGATGACAAAATACACAACAATGTGATGAACTTAGTCGGGATCGGCGAATTCGCTTCTCAGAATGAATGCATCCAAAGTTCACCTTGCGAACTATAATCCGCGCCGTCTCGCGGTGGGGGGGGGGGGTGGTCTTGAAACCCCTCAGGTTTTTCGCGGATAGTGGAAGAATTCATTATCGCGGCAACGCGCCGAAATTTGGCATACCTTTTCCCACATCAATTGGGCATGTTGTGTCAAACTTTTGAAGTCAGGTCATCTAGGGTCAACGAGTTAGTCTAGGTCAAGTGAGGTCACCTAAAAAACGTTCAACCAATCGTCAAGCTTTAACTGATACAGATATTTTAATGAAACTTTCTGCGTCTGCTTATTTTTGGACTCAGGGAACCATGAAGACTACTAGGCACCATTATGACCATTAGGTACCATCAGAAATATTAGGACCACTAGGTACCATTATGACCACTGGGGACCATTAGGACCACTAGGTACCATCAGGACCATTAGGTACTATCAGGACCATTAGGTACCATCAGTACCACTAGGCACCATCAGGACCATTAGGTACCATCAGGACCATTAGGTACCATCAGGACCATTAGGTACCATCAAGACCATTAGGTACCATCAGGACCATTGGGTACCATCAGGACCATTAGTAATACAATCAAATAATTAACTTACTTTAAATACAGGTTTGAAATAATTCGAAGAATTTAATTTAATTGAAATAATTGAAATACATCCTAGCTATGCTAGGATATTTCGTTATCAGGCGAAAAGTGGTTTTACGGAACCGCCTATCTTCACATATCCATCTCTATTGCGCATATATTTATCCATCACTAGCATGCCAATTTCATCTAGTGGCGATTTGTGCGGTTGCTGTTGGAGGTTCGCTAGTCTGGAATTGTTTGGTTTTCTTTGAAGCACCGATCACGGTGATTTGCCATTTATGCATACATATCGGACCTAAAAGATAATTTGAGAAAGGTAGTTCACATTAGTGATATACAGGACTTCGGACCTAGGAATGAGTGCGATTTACGTCCATCTGCGCCAGCCCGGGTCATGTGGAGAGGCTTGCGGCAGATCAAGCGGACCGTTATACAGCACAAGTACTAAAACTGGCTGGTAAGTGGTAATTTCGGTGTGCTTTTTTGCATACGTTTCATTTGATAGTGTTTCTTAAACAAGACCACTAACTTCTGGCAACGATCACATGACAAATCGCTTGCCTTTGGCACCTAGTGAAAGTAACTACTGATTTATGTACCTTTGGGAAGATTTATGTACATCTGAACACTTAAGACGCCATGCAACAAATAACTACTGCTGATTCTGTGTGGTTGAACCGGTAATTGCACGGTGTACTAAACATGAAAATGAACAAGCTATCCAATGTTCAAAAGGTTCCTTTTGATGAAATTATTCAACCGCTTGAAAAAGCATCCTTGAAAATCACCATAATTTCTTAGCGGTGTGCCATATTCCAAACATGGAGATGTGGTTGTGGAGGATTACTTCACTGCAACTGTTGTGGCACTAGTCATTAGTAGCCACTACAGAATATAACTACTGGTGCAGTTGCAAACAAAAAATGGGTAATTTCCTTGTGTTTTTTTTCAAGCCCACTGCTATCGGAAGCGATGGCGCCTGCGGACTGCTAGCTCCATGAGCAAAGAATTGGTAGAACTATGTGGTCAGACTTTCATATTTCAGTAGAGAAAGGTCCATTGCTCATGAATACTGCCATCTTCTTTATTTACTCTCTGAACAGGATGCTGTGGACGTCTAAAGGTAGGTGTTCAGTAAACTGTATATCTTTAGATGCCCCCACTTCCACCTTTGGGAAAGGGGTCCTGAACAGTTCTGTTTACTGAACACCTACCTTTTGTACGTCTCCCACATCACATTTGGTGCATAAAGCACAACAAGATCACCATCTTGTTTGTAAGCAATCCACCTTTGTCTATCAAAATACAAAGCACTGATCATGTCAAAGGTGACTCTGAGATGCATTCAAAAGACGAAGCAAAATATTTTCAACTTTACAATTGCATCAAGCTTTTTGTGACAATTTAAATATGTACCCTAAAGTAAGATGTATGTGAGATATGATTAGATATTCCTTGATTCTCCTCCCACTGTATGCCATCTATGCTAGCTTCATTGAGTGGACATATCACAAGGATGTTGTGACTCAGTGTCCTAAAATTACTTCACCATTAACTGTGCAGATGAAGAAAGAAGTTGCTTGGGAATAGTGAAAGATTAGAAGAAAATAAAGGATCGCCACTTAAGGATTAAAAAGCAGAATGCCTTTCACTTCAGTCACATGCATTTTACATTATTTAGCAGTCGTGTATATAATGACTGCCCACACATGTGGCAAAATGGTAAAAACCTAAGACAAGGATGAAATAGCACAATTCCATTAACTGTGAATTTCCAGGCCACGTGGTCAATTATTTTACACTGTTGTGACTATGTGGTGTATTCGGGGGAAGCTCATAAGATCTACTTTCAGAAGACCTACGTTCAGTAGATCTACTTTTAGAGGATTTATTTTCACAGGATCTACTTTCAGAACATCTATTTTCACAAGATCTACTCTCGGGACTGGGTTGTTCAGAGGATCTACTCGAAGACGAAAGTGTTCACAGGATCTACTTTCAGGAGAATGTTTTTCACAAGATCTACTCTCGGGACTGGGTTGTTCAGAGGATCTACAAATGGGCCTCAAGTGTTCAGAAGATCTACTCCCGAATACAAATGTTCAGAGGATCTACTGAAAGCTGGAAGTGTTCACAAGATCTACTCTCGGGACTGCATTGTTCAGAGGATCTACAAATAGGCCTTAGTTGTTCAGAAGATCTACTGCTGGAAATGTTCAGAAGATCTACTACTGGAAATGTTCAGAGGATCTACTCGGAGGATGGAAGTGTTCACAAGATCTACTCTCGGGACTGAATTTTCAGAAGACCTACTCTTGGCCCGGAATGTTCAGAAGATCTACTCTTGGGCCGGTATGTTCAGAGGATCTACTTTCTGGACTGGATTGTTCAGAAGATCTACTCTCAATTCCGATGTCCAAGAAGCATAAGTTCAGCTTTCTCTCGCTAGGTAGCAGCACGGTCTTGGTATTACCGCATTGAATAAGGAATGAATGTCAGATTGAACGCTGAAGCATAGGTAACAATATTTCTCGGTAGATGGCAGGATGATGCTATTGAATACGAGTTCGTTGTGTGCCTGTATTGTTAGCGTTTCATAGCTTGGCAATCGGCTGCCGTCCCGTGGGAAACTGATATGCAGAGTAGTGGCGGATAGAGACGACGCACACATTGTTCGGACCTATTTGTATTTACTTACGGTTGGCTTAAAACGTTAGATGCACTGTGATACTCTCGCAATATTTATATTGCATCCACCTGCAATATGGCGGCTGGCCATTCCCTGGTGACGCCATTGACTAGCAGCCTGGGAAGGACTGAGAAAACGTAGCGTCTGTGGCGCTCCAAATTTGCTCCCGTCACGCCGGCAATGATTCTGCAGCGGGAGCGCTTTCTCAGCGCCCTGCGGCGCTGCCGTAGCTATCGCCCATGCTGAGGCGGATGAGATTGTCATGTACTGATATCATTGTGCGGCGGTGCCGACATCATTTTAATCACCATGCGTAAGGTGACTTGCCGTTGTTGGACCTACTGCATGTTATTAATAGTAGCATTGTGAACTGGAAAATCATTACAATAGTGGCGAGAGATAAAGGCGACGATGCTAAGCGGTGCAATTATCGACCAATATCGATATTGCTGGTCGTGACTAGGCTTTGTGCGCTTACAGTATGTACAAAACTGACGGAATACGTACTTAGACTGCATATTATATCCCGGCAACAATATGGCTTCCGCCCTGACCTATCGACGAAGGCGGCAGTGCTTACTTGAGCTGTAGTATATATACTACAGCTAGTCGCATATATGCGACTAGCAATGTTGACAAGGACATGATGATTTCACTAGTCACGGCAGACACCTCAAAAGCATTCGACAGTGTTGAGTACTGCCTCGTGGAGAAGCTAGGGTGGTACTGCATCGACAGCCAGTGGTTCGCCGCATGGTTTAGCAATGGCGTGCAGTATGTCGATCATTCTTAGGCCCTATGGGTGACACGTCCACGTTCAAATGATTCACGTTCATCCACGTCCAAATGGACCCCAGGCAAAGTTCGAATTCTGAACTCACACGGTGTTGAGAATAACCCCTCTTATCTTGGCATGGCGCTTTTGTCTTACAACACAACATTACGCATTTCATCGAGTGGCAATTTATGGAGGTGTCCAGACGTGTGAAAATGCTATGTAGCTTGACAATAAGTATGAAACAAATAGATGAAACGAAAGTGTTTCTGAGTATGGACAATAAAAAAGCTATTGAAGTTTACCAACAATGTTGGTATGATCTAGCATACATGTTACATACTGTATTTTTAGCAAATACCGCCTTTTTAGCTTCAATTCATTACCGACAAGTAATGAGTACATGATACATGATGGTTATCTGAAGAACTGGATACATGACTATATGAGAGATATTGGCTAATAAAACACCTCTCGAAGCCAAAACTGCATAAAGATCAGTGGTCACCCCTGAATTGTCTCCGCTTTCATTCACACCGATGTCTTGTCGATCCAGCGAATTCGACCAGTGGGCATTTGGTCGCTGGCACACGCGTCGTAGATAATTCGCGATGCAACGCATGCACCGTACGTAGGCTTCGGTTGTGAACAATATGGGTTAGAAAAATATAACTGATATACCTCGTGAAGGAAATGTAGATTTCAGCACACTATAATCAGATTGGACACGTCGAAATCCAAGCTATCTTTACACACGAAATGTATTATTTTCGGGTGAAGAACAGAGCATGGGACATGGCACAGAGAATGGAGTCGGAAAGGAGAGCTCGAGTGACGGCTTTCAAGTGTCCAAATCTGCGACAAGTGACATTTATTAAGCTGACTTCGGAATCAACACCAATCCAGCACCTGCGAATTAGACAGCACATGTCAGACTGTTGCAAACAGCTCACCACTGTTTAATGCATGATTCCGACGGAGGGAGGGTGGGCAGGTCAAAACGAAGTGTCATAGATTAGGAATCAAATTGTGAGGCACTGAAAATTAGCACTAAAAATAGGCACTAAAAATTAGTAGCGAAGTACAATCTAAGCATACATGGGGAAAAATATAACTTGCAATGTCTTCATACCCATTGAAGGGTTTTTTAAATGATTTACTAATATTTCAAGAAATTTCCAACGTTTCGGATTTCGTGATCAATTCCTGGGATATGGTGATCATGTCGGAAGCACGAGGCGTCGGCAATCTAGTGGATCAATATAACTTTTGAATATGCAGTCGAAGAACGTACGAACTTACAATCGTATATGAAACCTAAACTGATCCACCTTAAGCTTTACTTCAATTACTCATAGTTCCTCAGTTGGACACGGTCATGACGTGTGCGTTGGTAGACGCACACCGGCAGATATTACGCCAGACGTTCAGCAATGACACCATTATTGGAGGGTCCCCAAGCCTTGAGGCCTCAGTCGGCGCGATTTTTGATCCGGTGCATCCATTGTAAGCCTCAAAGCATATTTTATAAACTCTGCTCGATATTCCAAGGGTCCCCTTGTTTTTTTATTGATATGAACTGAACCATTCCGGGACCCTGTGCAAGCTTTGAGGCCACGGTGCAATTTTTCCGCTTCCATCGCGATTTTTCGGGAGGATGGGTCCGACGATTTTTTGGTTTTGGTACGATTGTCTTAGGCTGCGGCGCGATTCGTTTGGAGCCCAGCAAGGTTTGTTTGAGCACTCACTATCGCCGTTGGGCGATATTTTTTAGGGGGATTTCCAGCGTCTTTGTTTTGAGGTGGGGGGCTTAGGGCCGCATCGACTGCAGTGGACTGAGTTTTGTTTTGAGGTGAATGGCTCACTTAACCTAACCACAAGATACCGTCTCAGTCTCCGTAACACCCAACCCTACATCTTGTATTGCAATGTTTTGCAATGTCCCTTTCGCAGCGTTTTAACAACAATTTGTGATGCCTATGATTATGAAAGTACTGAAGCCAATGTATTACGAGTCGCTACACGCCATGGCCTAAGAGGATCCAAATGGCACAGTCCATGTGGCAGCTTGCGAGGTTGCCATGTAAACACATGAAATAAACGTGACAACAGTAGTAGGGGAGACCGGGTCTAGTTGATGCACGGGATTGTTGATACAACACCATTCTCTCGAAAAGCATGAAGCCGGTTGTCATTGCTACTGTTGCACATGTTGCTACTGACACCCTCATCTCGCGCAAAAAAACAAACCCGAGTCCTTTCGACTTCTGATTGCGGAATGGTGACGATGTGACACATTTGTGGATCGAAAGTAAAGTTTAAATCCCTTTGCTTCACCCTTAGTTTCTAATTTGTCGCCCACTTGTAAATTTTTTAAGTGTCGGCTATCATTACTATGTTCTCTCAACTTTGCGACGGTGAAATGCGTTTAAATTCATGATTAAAATGGACTGAAAGTAAACATTAAATCCCTGATATATTATTCAAATTTTATTCCATTATATAAATTTAATCCAAGTTCTTGCTGGGGTTGCTTTATGAGGCAGGGCTCTGTTGCTAAGCAGAGCTCGTTGCGTGCACCATGACATCAACACCCGTTCAATGAATCCTAGTTCAACGGCGGAATTTGGGCCGAAGGTTTGAATTGCCGTCAATGCACCGACACGGCCGCCCGGTAGTTCATCCCAGGCCTTATCGGGCCGGTTACTAACTGACATCTCCTCGCTACGTCTCCAAAGTAATGAATTATGTTGAGTTTCGCCAAAGTTGTGTCAACTTGATTCGGTTTCCCCTGCCCAATGATTGCAACAATGACGTCTCTACAGTTTGCTTCACCTCAAGCGTAACAATTGTTGCTCTTGAGGTGAGAAGGCTGTGGCGAGAGAGAAGAACATGAGCTTATCACGCGACGTCACCAGATAAGTACAGTAGATGCTATCCTAAAGTACGCCCACACATCCGAAAAATTAACCTGACTTCGGCCGCTTTGCTTTAGACACGGGGTATTTTTAAAACATTTTTTTCCAACTGTAAAATCAAGCATGTATTTGGAAGTTGAGAGGGCCCTGCCTTCCCAACTTTCAAGTTGGAGTGGCAGTTTCCCATACTGGCATCACAGTACCTACACCAATGATGCACTTCACCTCATTAAACTTAAAAATTCAATAAGTAGTACTGATATCAGATTACTTCCTGAACGATCACCACAGCTTGAATGAGCTAATTCTTGCTTTATTTGTGGTTAATAAGATGTGTTTCAAGGCATAAATATACATAATTATTGTTCTAATTTTTCTGACTATGGAATGTCCACAAGAAAGTGAACGCGGCACAGAGATGAGTTTTTTTTCGTATAACGCGCCACGGAAATGAGTCACGTTTTTTTTCACCGTGAATATACACGAAATCCGTTCCCGAAAATCCCTCTTGGGGGACAGGATTTTAGCCCACACTGAATTCGAAGTTACTAACGTCTGGCAAGCGTTTTGAGGGGACGGCAAATGCTACTCTGCGCTATTTAAGGTAGAAATTCGAATTATCACGGCCCATACAAAATGCGTAGCTGATTGCATGAGTTGGGTTAGATGTTCTACTAGCTGCATGTGCATGCGAGCAGCATGATTTCAAGCTTAATAATCCATACATTTTACATATCGTTCAGCACCTTGCCAATAGACATATGTGTGTCGACCTTAAACCAGTCAACTACATCGGCCATTGAATAAGCCGACCATCCGCTGGCGTCAGTTCCCGCAGCCCAGCCCCAAGCCGGCGTGGGAAGACCACGCGTCAACTACCCCTCCCCTCCCCGACGACCGCACGATACAGTGCCTCACCCTCGCCGTACCGAGTGAGATGTGCACGTTGCCAATGGGGTTTTCAGCTTGATCTCTAAGAACACTTACACATGACAGTGGCAGGGAAAAGATAATGTACCAACGGCGCAGCAGCATACAGATCTGAAGATACTGGACACGTTGACAAAATGATGAACAGTTCAACAGCTGTGTCCGCCACTGCAGTCGTCCGTTTCCCAGCGTGCATGGCTAAGCGTCCGACGTCGCAGCCCGGTTCATATTTCCCAGATGAGGCGAGCTGGCCGCGATCTGAACGGCCAGCCTGCGTCTAAAGCAGAGCTGATCTAGAAATGGCTAACTAATGGCGATCTTGCAATTTCTTGGACACATTATCATTTTGTGCTTTACTTGTTGTCATTTTGTGCTAAATGTTTTTATATTACGTGAAAAAGAAATCTCAGGAATACAGGAGAAAAAGTGTCTGAAGTGAAGAGTACATGTGTTTTCATCAGTTGTTTTGGTAAAGAGTCTTCTCAGCGTGACAAAAACAACCGAGGTGTGCGCCATTACTGTCATCGCACTGCAATGCATACCTCCAGACTTCTCTGTAATATTCGGCTGCTGATGTCGGTCACCGGACCTCTCGTGTGCCGCCGAATAGTCGTCCATCCAGCACGTCTCAACTCGTGTTCTAGATAGCTGTGTTTATCTTGATTGATAGGTAGCTCGTGCAACAGTTCTACTACTTCAAAGGCAGGCAGGACTACAACATGGCGAAATATTGTATCTGCACTTGAAGACCAGACTAAACTGAAACCGTAGGTTCTGATAGATTCTTATCGATATAGTTCGGACACCGGGAAGCCCAGAAACCATAATTTATGACCTGTTTTCGAAATGGTACTTAGTCATCGTCCCAACATAACTCCGACCAGATCTTTATCATTGTATTCAAGAGTGCTATGCATAAACAGACGCATATGTGTCAAATATTTGTACATATATTGAAACAATGTTCACGTTCCTATTTTAGTAACATATGCATTATATTTCGACACATGTGTACAGTCATAGGCACATGTTTGAAGACAACCTTGCATACATTAAAGTATATAGAGCTCTCACGTCGAGACGCAATGCCAGGCACAACTTATCTTTGCCCATAGCCTTTCCTTCCTGAATCTGTCTATTCGTCGCTGTCGCTGATAACCCACATCTTACTGATAATCACACCGGGGAAACATCCTTGGTCGTCCGGGTCCAATCAGCAGTACACTGGGTTTCGGGGAAGCTTTGGACATCAAGACTGGCTAATGGCAGATTGAAATTATGAGATTTGACCTGGGTTTCGGGCTAGAGATAAGGTACAGAGAGACATGATCGGTGACCGATGGACTGGCGCGTTTCCGAAGGCCCGGTGTGTTTATTTACTGTCTCGGCGTACTTTTTATGATGATGTCACTTTGCGGGCCCCGGGGTTCTTTGGGTTCTCATGACGAAACAACCTTTGTTTCAACGCGAATTTTGACATCGGGCTGCACCCGTTTCGACATGCCACGACTAACAAAAAACAAACGCTATTTTAACACTGCTTAGCTATGACCATACATTTACCTGGATGTCGAGGCCCTCGAAGGCATCGTTGGTGAGGCAGTCTAGCCGGCTCTCGGTGGACAAGAAGTCCGTGTCGGCCTCCAGCTGTACCGCACGGCCCCGGCTGTTGGCGGCCACCAGCGGGGACGGCGCCATCAGCAGGATGCGTAGCCGGGACAGCGCCTCCACAGCGTCCGGGCTGGTGTTCTGGCCGCACATGCCCCGGAGCTGGGAGAAGACATTCTCCAGGCAGTCCTGGTTCAGCCTGGAGGTCAGCAGGTACTGGTACCCGGGGACTGTGGCCAGCAGGTCCGCGTGCAGGCCGCGAAGTGAGGCGATGCTCCGCAGCATGCCGTGCTGGAACGGGAGGAGCCCTGCCCGTCCAGCGGGGTGCCTTGGCGTGAACTTGCGCGCCCCCCTGATGAGCCGCTCCATGTCCTGGAGAGCTGCCTCCTGGACGGCCGTGGCCTCCGGGCTGATGCCGTAGCCGCAGCGCTCCAGTCGGGCGTTGAACGGCGCACGGCTGTTGCCGACATCGAACCACTTGTCGATGGCGAGTACGGCCGCTGACTGTGGCTGGCGGCGACGCAGCAGCTGTCCCATCGCCGTCCCCACGCCGTTTGAGAAGGCCTGCGTGGCTAGATGCACGCGCTGGCCACTCTGACCAGCGGCCTGAAAACATAGGACAGGTATGTCCAAAGCGCACCGCCTTTTGGACGATAGCCAACGGCTCCAATGCGAACAGTTTTGTTTAATGCGAGCAATTCCTCCGTCCATTCGTGATCCATCCCGAAGTTGTAATACCTAAGTCCATCGAGCATCGTTCACCATCGCCAGTGGAGTGGGTATTGGTGGGAGATGGTGGGATGGGTGTGGTGTTGGTGGGAGAGGTGGTGGGTGATGGGAGTGCCAGTGATGCACCCCCTAGGGGTTTCCGCTTATCTTCTGGACTGCTCAACGGAACCCATTCTGACTTCCGGTACCTGACAGGCTATTTTGATTTTATTCAGAAATTCTGGTAAAATTGCTTAGCTATAGATAAGGTCACGGAACAATCATATCGCAAAAGGAAGAGCCTTGCATTTTTTCCAACAGTCATGTTTCACGCAGCCTAGCACAACATGGCGAGCCGAAATGACGAATGTTAGATATAATAGGATAATTGGGGACTGCACCAACAGGATGATATAGGTGCTATATGATATATGATAGGTGATGATATGTACCTTTCCCATGCCCTTTGAGGTCATTGTCCTGAGTTTGCCCAGGATGACATTCATCACTAAGTGTACAGTCACCCTGAAACTATTTCAGGTTCTGAATTGGATTCCCCGTCCATTTTACCACTTTGCACCGAAAAAAGTACTTTTATCCTATATTATATTAGTTGTAATTTTCATATATTCAGAAGATCTGACAGAAAAGCACTTGACGTCCATACAGGTTATGCAAGCAGTATGAGTTGCTGCGAATCCACTTCTTACCTCCAGGTGGAACCGCGTGAGCTTGGGGCAAAGCCTCAACTCGCCGTTGTCCAGCGCCAGCAGCTCCTCAAAGCACTGACGGCTGAGCAGGGCTGTACCGCCGCCAGCCTTGGGCACCAGCAGGCCGCCGTTCTCCGCCATGGTGTGGGCTCTCATCAACTTGATGAGGTGGGGCTGGTCCGCAAAGACCCAGACTCTCCTATGAAGGGATGGGAGAGGTTTCTAATTAACACGGGGTCGGGTGAGGTGGGGGTAAATTTTAACCCCACCCCGAGGGTTTCTCAAATAACGCGGAAACGGCGGCGCGCAGTAGCGCTAGGCTAAGGAAAGGACAGGCTAACAATGAAAGATGGAGATTAATTTTACTTCGATGTTGTTCGCTAGCCATCTATTTAATTCAGGGGTCCCCACGGGCCGCACGGAATGGCTTCGCGGGCCGCGGGTTGGGGACAACATTAAAGGCTCCAAAATCACTATGTATTGAAAACGCTTATGTGATAGTAATTACCAATAACCACTGCATTTATATCAGCTCATGGTGATATTTTCACCTCAACCAAGTGCAGGTGTAAGTTTGTTGCTGCATGTTGCTGCTTTGTTCTTTTACAATGTGTATCTGCACTTCCACATGGGCTCTTTGATTTGTTCTGTCCCATGTGTTCTTTAAATGCTTAAACATTCCACCCCCATGGTGCTATTCTGGGACTAAATTGTCCATTCCACATCACACCAAAACGATTTTGTGACCATGAAATGTATTTGCAGCATGCCAGCCAAAGAAGCTACATGCTGGTAAATAAGCTGTTGTGTATGTGGAATCAAAATATGATCATACCTGGGGTACAACAAACCTTCGGATGGAAGAACTGACAATATCAAATCTATAATGCCACAATATCGATTGTATGCAGCAATAGAATGCTTGCGTATTTACGTTACACCCTCACTGCTGTGTTTAGGACTCTGGAAAGCTACAGCACTATCAACATCTTCAAGATAATTGGATATGGACGTGCCGGATTGGGTCTGCTGGGTTGGATATCCAGGTTGAGGACGGGGTGACGCCGGCATCCTTCCACATGGCCTCGTTCGAAGGGGCCATGTCGCTCACGGTGGCGACCACCTTCAGGCCCAGTGTCTCCAGTCTGGCGATGACGACGGAGAGCTTCTCGATGGTCATGGCAGCGTCCAGTTCATAGAACAGCGGCTGCTTCCAAGGTGCGCACAGCCCGCGAACTATGAGAACCTGCAGTAGGATTTCTGAATTCAGATACCATTGACACCTTAAATATTCTGAACATTGGACAAATATACAACTTACATACACGAATTCCCCGCCACCCAGCAAAATAAAAAAGGCAATCATTACATGCAATTGTAAGCACCCGAACAGAACAGTGGGGAAGACATCTGCCCTCCACCTTGGGAAGTGTAATTGGATTACCAGTCAATCGTTACTTTCTATTTCGGCGAGAGCTGCCAATTAACCGAAATTTGTCAAAAGTGGTGGAGAAGTCGGTATTGTCGGCATTGCGGACACCTCGTTAGTTAGTTATTGGGGTTTAGGGGCGCATCGACTGCACAGGTCATATAGCGCCCATTTGCGGCCACTTCGAACTCTGGATATATGCCGATGGCTTTTCACTTCATATGCTATAGAGCATGGGGATCGCTGAATATGCAACAACCTAATTTATCCTAAAATGTATTCCACTTCAGTTCAGATCGAATATTTTGTTGTTAAATCTCACAAACAATTAGTGTTCCCAATCACCATTCATGTTCATACCAACTGTTCACCCTCAGTCTAATGACATCACCACACCATAAAACGTTACACATTACAGAATTAACATTATGTTAAAGACAACATACATTGCAATGGATATAAATGATTACAGTACGAAAAAAAACGTTAACACCATTGGTAGCTATTTATTATTGTGATTACATAAAGTAAGCATGTTAAAGTGGCTATGCATTAATTGCATTGCATAATGCCAATCGTCGGTCAAATATTGGGAAATAGGTTAAATTGAGGGTGGAAATTATCTAGTAAATAATGCGAACGGCGTGAAATGCAATTTTTACGTCGTTCTGGCTCATCGTCAGAAAGTACACATTTCATACCTGGAGCTTAGATGCCGCCAGCACCTGGTCCGCTGCAGCGTCGTAACAGTGTCTACTGTCTAGCCCCATCTCGTCAAACGAGATGACGCACAGGCGTTGGATGGGCTCCATGGCCTGCACGGCCGCCTCCAGAACCGCGGCGGCAGCCTCCATCACGCCCGGTGCGACCGTGAAGGAGCGTATCCAACGCGAGAGCGTCGTCATGGACGGCAGCGGGAGCTTCAGCACGTTGCTGACATACGCGAAGGCCTTCTTAGAGATGCAGCGCAGGCCGAGCGCTCTGGCGACGGCCTTGGCCCCCCAACGCCTTGGCGCACCTGCTCTGCCGACAACACGCCCGCTTCCAGCAGCTGGTCCAGGGTCGCGGCCTTCTTCGCCAGGATGCTGTTGCGGCGGAGCAGGTCAGACTTCTGGCGCCGCCACGCCAGACGTCTCTGACGACAGGTCCGCTGCAACCGATCCACCCGTCTCTGCAGCCGGCAGACTTCCTCTAGAGGCGTCAAAATCCGCACTTCTGCCGTAGGTTGAAGAAGCATTGGGACGTCGTCTACTCCGGCTTCGTCCGCAACTTCAGACAGATCACTGCAATCAGAAAACAAGGCGGGCGTGTAATATATCACGGAAAAAGAGAATACTTCGTTTTTAAGACAAAAAACGTCCGTTGATTCAATCCCAGGTTGACATATAAAATAGAAAGGCTGGCAGAAGTGTGTGTACATTGTGCATCCAAGTTTCATAATCAAAGCATTAATTATAGGCATTACATTAAACATGTTTAACATTTTGATTGATATGAAGCAAGCAAAACAATTCACTTGATTGTCTTACCATGATGCTTGTGCATTGTGCATCCCAGTTTCATTTCAAGAGCAGAATGTCAGCTGAGCCCAATGCATGCCCTTGCATTTATGGGTCTTGTGGGTTACAGACTATTCATCATACATACTATTAATGATGGTACAGTCCTTCATTTCAAATAATGTCAGTAAGGCACATTTTTATATAATGGTGATGTTGCTAAATGGCTGCATATCAAACAACTACTCATATCTGAAAGGAAATTTGCCACATATCATGTGTAATGGACCAATAGCTGAGACAAGCAAATTTCACATATACAGTAAAATAGTTCTGCTGCATAGTGCAAACGTGTTTCAAATATGTGCCAAATGACAATTGTAGTGCAACTCTTCACATGAAGGCACTTCCATGCACATTAAATGGTATGAATGTGTGGCATAAGTATGGCTTAAAAGCAGCCTACACATAATGCCTCCTTAAACTAATGCCAACTGTAGGCTGTTCTCTTCCTCTTTCCATTGTGGGAAATTTGACACCCTACACCATACCTCTCTCAGCTATTCCTACTGTTGGATGTCTTTTGATGTATGGTTTTAACCTGATAAGTGGGTTATCCTTGGCATCTCACCACTCCTGCCACTCCTCAAATGCATAGGTATTTATAAACCATCACCTTCAAATATTTGTACTTGTTTCCAGCTATTATCTTCAATGGCATTAGATCACTGGAAGTATGTAGTTTCATTTGCAGCAATACTACTTTTTAATTATCACCTGTCCTAATGTGCCTGGAGAATCACATCCCACATGTAGGTTAATATGGCTGTTCATTTGCCGAGATAATGCAGCCCCTCTCAAACTGCTTCTGTCAGATAAGAGGATCTTTTTGGAGGTGAAGGCAAGTGAAAAGTTAAAATCAATCTTAGTGATTGATTAAAATCAACAACACTTTGTTGACAAGGAACATACTGTAGCACAGTAAGTACGGTTCACAGTTATAAGAGCAATCATAATCTATTGTGATCAGGCAGACACTTTGTTCATTATTTCCCTAAATAACACCAGGATCAACAAGACATGTCATGAAGTCATACCTCAGTGTGCATCTGCATCAATCTTATCTCATAACTGGCTGCAAAGCAGATTGAAGATTGGGTGTGCTTACTTTTGTCTTGTGGTGCTAACATAAATGGAAATTTCACCATAATAACTTACATCAGGGAATCAGTATCTGCATCAGCAGCAGGCTCAGCTTCAGAAGTCCATGGAGTGGGACTTGACCCATCACCAATCACACTGTCAACAGCCTGCTTCTCCTCCCTATGAGTATGGCGCTGACACCTCTCCAAATCAGCTGTTCTCTCCTCCCTGTTGCAAAGATGAAAGAAGAGTTACATATGGATTCAATAAGTTATGTTTATGTTGCACGACCACATTGTACGCTCCTTGACTACCAACCATGGTCATTTTGACATAACACCTGATTCTGCTCACAAACAAATCAGTAAAATCACAGATGATTTCCAGGCTGTGATTGTATGATTGTAGTATTGACACAAATGATGTTTAAAAAAAAACACATTCCAAGAGTGCCTATACTCTATTTACAGCAAATAAGAAGAGGCATTCAGCCAATACTTAAATGCATGATGCCAATGTCACATACAAAAACGACCTCTGGCCAGTGTTGGATTTTCACTTCTCGGTCTTGGATTCGGAGTGTATAATTTTTTGGCTTGCCAAAGTATGGAGTGTATAATCTTGAGAAGCACTATGTTATGGGGTGTATAATTTCCCAGTTTGCCAAATTATGGGATGTATGTTGAAGCACCAAGTAACGAGTATATACATTTTATATATAACGAAGTGTATAAATTTTGAAAAATGCAGTGATGTCTCCTGGAATGAAGAATAAAAACCCAGGGGCCTCGGTAGCTTAGATGGTGGAGCGTGGAACTCGAATCTCGCGGCCGGCGGCATTTGCAGAGTCCACCCACGACCAATCGGTGTGATATAGGGTGGCGGCGCTATGCAACCTTGCGGTTGAATGCGTCGTAAAATAACCCGATAATTCTTCTTCCTCAAGAATAAAACGCCTTTAAGTCATTTGTTAGGTTCTTATCCTAGTGTCTCACAGACAACCAGATGGGGCCACCACACATCGTCGTCTGAAGTCATCCTCGTTACGTGAATGACTTATAAGGCAACTTCCTGAGCATTGGGAGATAAAATGATCACAAAAGCATACTTAATCGATGTCAACCAAGTTTATATATTAATACCTGCCACTCCTAGCATAGGTACCAACACCGCAGAACTAATACAAATTCACAATATACCTCGAGAGCAGGACGTTCGTGCACCGCTGGGTCTAAAATGGGAGGGTCTAAAATGTTACTTCGGGATATGGGTTTCGGAATATATAATGGTTCAAGGAAAGTTATACTAAAACAATCCGTCTAAAATCTTTTATTCTCCCCGATGAAATTTTCTTTTTCAAATGAGAAAGCTGGAAAAAAAATATTGAAGTCAATCCTTATTAATATTAAATGTATTTCAATGCACTTTTTAGTTCATGTCTGGAATGTTTAATAGAAGCAAGGAATTCCTTGGAAGGATGAAAAGCGACTAGACGGGCGGGCAAATTGCTGCTGTAAAACAGACTATCGTCACGGACGAGCGGAAATTAGCGTCTCATTTCGCGCCATGATTGCTATGAAATACCAAAAAATGAAAATAAGTTAGAGAAAACTGCCAAGAGAATTACAGGGAACTTTTTTTTTCAATTAATAATAATCAGGACTGTGGGAAGAAATTAATCATTGGATCAGAATGAGGCTTATAAGAGTGTAGAGGATTAGGTCAACACACGTAAATCTGAATTTGTCCGGAGTGGGGAAACCTCGCGGTTCGGAGTGGCATGAATACAACTATTCCCGCTTGTTGATGAAATTAGGAAACAATATAAGTCATGAAATCGAAAGAAGGTGAAATTTCTGGTTCTATGGGTATTAATTTTGGAGCAAAGTGTTAGCAGGTTTTAGGAACGTTTTGGTACCATTCAGGCAATTTTCATGGGGAAAATCCTTCCGATATCTTTTATGTATATCGCTCCTGACTGCTTAATAATATAAATATGAACGGTTTTATCCATCCCAGTTGATGCAGAACATATCATTCTCCAAGGAACCAAGAAGAAATGCATTATCCATGGCTTTTCGTGGCAATGGTTCAAATAGCTCCGGCCGGAGTGGGAGATGGAGAGCGGTGAACTCATTGAATCCAAGAACGCGGTCGGGGGCTGTTGAAGGTGAATTCCTATATTTGGTTAGCGGAGCGTAGTGGTTTTTTTATTCAACGAAGGATTTTCTTTAAAGCTCTGCTGCCATCCCGATGGAATTGACTGCGTGTTTGGCTCGAGGTATGAGAGGTTGTATTATCTGACTATGTAGGTACCTACCTACTTACCTACATAAAATATCTTCGCGGTAATTCGAGTCATTGATTTGGATAAACCAAAGCTGTAAGCTTGTTGTGTGACGGGATATCTTCAGATAATACAAGGAGCAGGACATGATAATATTAATTGCTGCGATGTTTTGTCGACAAGCGTAGAAATGAACAAAACTGATTGCTTTGCTTTTGTCTGGAAAATCTTGTTTTAACTTACCACATTTTGAAGCGTGAATGTTTTTCTTTCAAAATGGGGCTGGGCCTCTTCAGTGCACATTGACTGCAGATATTATAGATATGCATGCATTCAAGCATTATTTGTGCATTCATGAAATGTTCAGGAATTATTAGGTGCATCCTGTCCCCATTCTCCATTGAATACCATTATACTTTTAACATTTCTGGTCTGTGACTTTCTGAATGGACAAATTTGCAGTTTAAGGTGATTTGATTTCTTGAAATGTGTTTTTCGTGCAATGATTATGAATGTGTTCATAATGTAGGTACTTACATGATGTGACCTCACATTTTTTGGCAAGTGCAGTTGGGTAGCAAAATGACACCAAAAAAGTGGCTCGGGTTTGGTTGGGAAATATACCATGAAATGTGATGTTAAAAAGGAAGAAAAAGCTGCAGCCTAACTGGATGCAAGAAAGCCTTTTTTAATAAAAATTTTCTAAGCAATTTTTCCTTTAACAAATTAAAAGTAAATGGCCTATTCTAACCAAACAGCCTATGCTAGCCCGAGTGTTTTAAAAAAAATCAAAAACTTTATTTTATAATCCTGAATGATTCTGAAAGGAATTTGATAAATGGATAACTTACAAAAAAAAATAATCTAGCATAACTTAGCCAAACTTAATACCTTTGTATGGTTCATGGAGGCAAAATGTGTGTAAAGCATGTGTGAAAAAGTAATAGTGCCCATGACAATTCCTATGCTGTAGCAAAACATGGCTCATATCCACCAGTATTTTGGAGATTTGGGGGAAGTGCTACACTTTGTGGCTTACCAGTTGTGTGGATGCCACTCTAGCTCTTGGTGTTCATCCATACATTCTTCTGGGCACATCTGGACTCTGTTCTGATGTTTATCCACAAAGGGAGAACATACACATGAATGCATTGGTGGCTGTTTATTAATTCACCTGCACCTCACCAGAAATCGCACATGCACAAATGGAATGTTATAGAATGATATGGAAGATGGAATGTTCAGTGGCATTAAGATCATATTCAGACTGCAGTGATCCATATTTTGTCATCCATTGACATATGTTGTAATTGTGCATGCTAGCAAACTGATATTCTTCCAATCTGGCTGGCATCTCATTTTTGGCTCCACTCCTGCCTCCTCTTGGAATGTGCCTACAGATGACCCGAAATAACAAATGTGTATTATCCTCAATTATACTGGAAACTTCATGTGGTAGGGGACCCAGTATGACTGAATCATCCTCTCCACCCAAGTTATCACTATTGTATAATGACATCTAGCTGTCTTGCTAGTAAAGTATGTCTTCATCCAGCAATGCAAGGAGTGTATTTTTTCCAGAGTGTATAATTCTTTGGATTGCAAAAGTTCCAAAAAATGGCCACTTTTCCAACGCTGCCTCTGGCTCAGCTGGTTAGAGTGCTGACCTACATTGGTCTCCCTAGTCCCAGCAAGACAGGGTTCAAGTCACTTTACACACTTGAATTTAGCCCTCGGCTGAGAGGGTCAGTTGGCACCAACCAAATGAGAGAGGAGCCAACCAGGTTAGAACTCAGTCTGCATACCAAGGTAGGTATGCAGAGAAAATACAGGCAGTGAATTGCAGGTAGAAATATTAAATAAATGTATAAATATTAAGTATAAATAAAATATATATATGACCTTCAATATGCCAGGAGGTACTGAATTGACATCAAAAGTAACGATAAGGGCTGTACTTTATTTCTCAACGTTTCAGCCCGGGGCCATCATCAAGTCTCTTCTTGATGATGGCCCGGGCCGAAACGTTGAGAAATAAAGTACAGCCCTTATCGTTACTTTTGATGTCAATTCAGTACCTCCTGGTATATTGAAGGTCATATATATATTTTATTTATACACAATGTCTAAAACCCAGGAGCATTTAAAAGCCATTCTTCGTTGCATTAAATAAATATCAATATTTAATATATCTTTATAAATATTTATTTATAATAAATATTCAATTACAATTACCCACTTGAAATTTTGAGCATTTCTACAAATAGCCTGAGCTCGGTTGCCAAAGCAAGTCACAGAACTTGAATTCCAATTGCTTAAATGAACAAATGACTAGGTAGGTAGGTACCTACCTTGATGGAATGTTCACAGACGGAATAGCGTTCTTGCGCAGGAACAGCCTGGCCTTGAAGCCCATGGACCGTTTCAGAAGGCATGTTGGGTCATAGTCACCCTCCACAAAATGGTTCGAACAGATCCGAGCCGTCTGCAAGTTCATCCGGTCCTGTCTCGCACACAGGTGCACCCACTCTGCTCTCCTTTTTGCATCTTTCGGAAAATTAAAATACGAGATGTCAGGATTGTTCCTGAAAGATGAAGTACACTTAGCCACAGAGCAGTATCCCATTACTACGAGCACCTAATCAAAGACCAGAAAATCCTATACTATATCGCACGCAGCCGCAACACTACCAGATATTTGAAAGCGTAAAAGGCGGTTGTATTCGGCCCCTGTCAATGTCCATTGGCAGCCGGGGACGTCATCTGGGCGCTGATTTGGGCTCAGCACATTATCACGACAGCAAGAAATGGTACTTTTCCGCGTACGTTCCTGGCTAACAAGTATACGTGAGTGGTGCAAATTATACGTCATCTGAAAGCTTCTTTCATGGTATTTCGATAATCATGGGAGACTTTCATACGAATGTGTTAGTTATTGTATAAAATGGTGTTATTTAGACCCATGTCATATCCATCGACACTATTTAACTTAAGCGGGCCGAGCGACTCGGTGTTGGTAGCGCAGTTGGTAGCGCGTCGGTTTGCCGACTCGGAGGTAGCCGGTTCGAGCCTGGAGGCCGGCAGCTTTTTGTGCGCGTCGTGGGAACTCCTTCTAATAAGCGACAGTGAATTAAGACACTGTTCACATGGGACGATCTTTTTCATAAAGAGAAGGGAAATATTCTGCAATATTCAATATTCAGATGTTCTGCAAGGCTGGTGTTCTGCCACCTTAAATTTATGGTTGGGCAGTTCTTCTAATCAGCCAGGCATAGGAAATACGGAACACGTCACCGCTTATGACAGTGTCCAGGCCCACAGTCCCTTCCTGACACGGGCGGCGGAACATCGGGGGTGGGACAGGAGACAGGATCCCCTGAATTTAATCATTTGTGGCACTACGGCAGTGCATTGCAAATATTGAGCTAAAAACTAACGGTTGCCCTTTCCCCTCCCACCAGTACACGCCGACCAACATTAGTCCCTGCTCCTCGAGGTGTGCATATAATAACAGTACATGATTATCAAGGTGACAAAACCAACAATTGTGCATGCTGCCGAACAGTCAAATGACTGGACCCGAGCTGGAGTCAGAGCGATGCCAGTTCTAAGCTCGGCTCCACGCCTTTTACTATACACGGCGAACACACGCCACCAGGACTGCGACAAGCATTGTTTTGACAGGAGCGGACGTTTGCTAAAATATTTCGGTGACAATCCTGAACTTTCTGGAGTGCCGGCGCAAAATTAAAAAATCACGCATTTCGTACCATGAAAGCTCGATTTAGATTCGGCAACAACTTTGTGGAACCCGTAAGCGCTAAGACGGATTTTAGATGCCCGCATGAGGATTTCGGTTCGATTATCATGCATTGTCAAAGGCTTAACCCGGAACTTGGCAAGATTGGGGAAGCATCCCCGTTCATTCCCCACCGTGGCTTTGCCCATGTTCGCACACCGTTATTCGGCATTTTCAGTCGAAATGAATTGGCTGCGTCGCTAACGCCATGTGAACCAACTTCTGTCATGCATGCAATATTGCAGGGGTAACAGCAATTTCTATGCCAGACCAGCTCGGAAGCAACTTTAATAACAGCTTAATTTGCGGTTGGAATGGAAAATTACCATGCAATACCATACATCTTTTTAATTAAATGTGTTCTGTTTTTAACTAAAGAAAATATTTTCCTTTCAAAATATGATTTCTTTGTTCGCGTCGTGCGACCTGAAATGCCACCCCGGTAGCTCAGTTGGTTAGAGCGCTGGCCTGTGCTGGTCTCCCCTGTCCTGGCAACACAGGGTTCGAGTTACTTCGCGCGCTCGCGTTTAGCCCCCGGCAGGGAGTGTGAGTTGGCAACTGGCCCGATAAGGCCGGGGACGAGCTACCGGGCGGCCGTGTCGGTGTTATTGACGGCACGTTAAACTTTCGATCAAAATTCTGCCGTTGAAAAGGAATTCGTGGATCGGGTGGTGGGGCGAGGGTTCACGCAACAAGCTCTGCTTAGCGATAGAACCCTGGTTCCTAAAGCTACCCCAGCAACAACTGGGACGAAATTTTAAATAATAAAAATCACGTATTTTGCAGTACAGCACGACATAAATACGGCAACAAAAAAGTTGTTTATCAATCAGACTTTAATACGAGGAGCATGCATCTGGAGAAGACGAGACTGTCAAGATTGAGGAAGGCCCTCACTCCCACTGCCGATTGTTTCTCGGTTGTGTACTCTGTGGTGGAAGTGAATGTGCATTTTGGGCGCATTGATTGCGTTCGTCATTTTGCGCACATGAATATATATATTCCGGCGCCCAACAGAGTGCGTATTAAAACGATATATTGAGGAAGCACAACGCAAGACATATATTGGGAGAAGCAAACACATGAAGCAGAAAAAGAACCTTGGGTTCCTTTACGACGCAATTAACTGCTAGGCCATATAGCGTCGCCAACTTCTCAAACCGATTGGTCGCGGGTGGACTCGGTAATTCCGCTGGTTGCGGGACTCGAACCCATAATATTGCGGTCAAGAGCCCAACACCCTACGGACTAAGCTACCGCGACTCCACCAAACGCGTGACATAAGAAGTTATCGGTAGCAGGTGCAGATAAGCCACGGTACTTAATGAGATTGCATTGCGACAATACATTACAATACCTAACATTACAGTACGTACATATCAGGCACCTTATAAAATCAGACGAACTGGCAAGAAAAGATGGAACATCCTCATCGTGACATCTGTGGCTGAGAACAGCTCGACATGCATACATACACAGACTACTCACGAGCACCGTAGTGGGACGATGAGTACGTGTAAACCTACAGGCTACGCTCTACCGACTTCACAAACACAGGCACATATCAGTTGTTGAGCTTGACATACGCTGGGTGCGACTGCAACACGCACGTTTAGTCTCGTGTAATATTTGTGTAGAAAGTCCTGATATGCTGCTATATGACCAACGGCAGGTGATGCACCAATACGTCCAAACAATGAAAGATTCAAACACTGATCTGAATATGAAGTATCGCCCAAGTGCTGCCCATACTTCGCAGTCACTGAACAAACTTCTCGGCTTTCCGCTGCTGCCGCTTTGCGAGCTTGGCGACGTTCACCTTGTTCACCAGCCCGAGATGAATAAATGTCCGGATCCTCGCAAAGCACTTAATTATATTCTATCTATGGAATTGAATCTGGATTCCAACACCTGGCGGAAACTTTCAATGACCTTTGGATGTCTGCTGAGATTGTTGGGTTCTTGGGCATGGTGAACACAAAACGCTGCATTCATCTGTCTGAATGTGTGGAAGAATTCCTCTGTGGGAACCGTCAGGCCGCTAATGCTTAGGAGGCGAGTCCAGAACGCTTCTCGTGGTTCATCTTCGGGATGCGCAAATGGGTGCCCAGCGATCGGTCCGCTGGTTTCTTTCTGGCCATGGACCAAGCCACATATCATTCCCCCCCCCACCGCCACGCTTAGCATTTAACATTCCTTCAATTCACATCATTATCTGATGTGATTTGAAGTAAGCTGATATTCATTTCTATGGGAAATGAAATCTCAGCAAATCGGCAGCTCAAGTTCATGTGCTGATATCTAGAAAAAAAGTAATTTCACTAAAAAATCATATTAATATCATTCAACAAAGATTTTTTTCAAACACTAGGAAAAACACTAATGTTGACAATGACAGTACATGCTATCCCCCACGCCATAAGACATAAGAGGTTATGTAAAGTGTGGGGAGAATATGGAATAATATGTAAAATATGGAAAGTGTGGGGAAATAGGATTGTTGGTGACTAACAAAGAACACTGGTGTCAAATTACAAAAAAATATCCTAACTGAATCTAACCTAAACAACTAATGTTGGACCTCCTAAAACATACTCATGTTCGGTCATCTAAAACCTGATATGATACTGATATTGTATGCTGGATGTTGAACGTGATTCACGAAGGAAATGGTAGATCCATTGTACCTTAATTACACACTCGCATCAATTGTGCACCGTATATTAATTAACCTCCTGACATGGAAACTCAGTTAATGGAAGCATACATTTTGTATCCTAGGCTGAATCTGTTATCATTACTCCATGTAGAAAGGGCTGGCCATTATTCTGCTGGAATATCATGATAAAAATGTTAGAAATAGCCACATGCAAATATATGTATTCATTTTGTTCGTATTATTAAACCTGGTTTTGGCTTTCCGTGCATGATTGCGTATCCTGTCTTCTTCCGATCTTTCCCTACTCCCAAGTAGCCTTGTTCTTCATTCAACACAGTTTATGGAAAAATATTTTCAGGATACTGGGAAGAAGTTGCTAGTAAGCTTCAAGAAGTTCTGTCCATACATCTGTCTAAAAAATTGTCTTCATTGGGGCTTCTTATATATAAATACCAGAGGTTTTGGGAATTTGGAGGATAGAATAGAAACAACAGTGTCTTTCCTGAAAAAGAGGTAGGTTAGGTTTGGACTGGGGAAGGATTGTGGTGATAACTCAGCCAGCATTGTTGCATATGTGATATCAAAGATATTCAATGGATGACATTGGTTTGGATGCACTGTTTATACATTTAACATTATCCTTCACTACCAATTACCCCACTCAAAGCAACACATTTCGCATTACTTCACTTACGAACTGAAAAGCGTGCATTTGCGCTGGAATACAATGGTTATATCACCTTAATGACTTTCAGAAACATGCATTTACAATTTTTTCTTGAAATGCCACCTCAACTAAAATGCAAATCTTCTTCTGCAGGTGCAATTGTAAAAACCTCACACAGCTCCAGCCTTGTCACTTTTCAGAAGAGAACATAAATTAGCTTCCAATAAAAATAATCACATTCATGAACAACTCGATCTGAAAATTGAGGAAGCTAAAGAAATGCCTAACTTATCCCAACCTCATTTTAGCTTTGCCTCTGTAAAAATGTGCAAAACGTCACTTGTAAACACTCAAAACTGCAATAATGAACCCTTAAATCACATCTCACACAGTACAGGTGAGAGTGGTCACATTTTAATCACATCATTCAACTTTGCATTGGAAAGGCATATCAAGAATTCAAATATTAACTAATAAGTACATATTTCCCTGTAAATTTATTTTAAGGTCTGATATTTTTTTGGGCAATTACACCAGTATTTTTAGTGGCTACTAATAATTGGTACCACAACAGCTACAGTGATGTAATCCTGCACAACCACTTTCATGTTCAGAATATGGCACAACACTACAAAACAATTATATGTTTTAAAGTAGCTCTATGTGAGTAGTTAGATGACTTTGATAGAGAGAACCATCTGAATATGGATACCATCTTCATTTTTTTAAATTCAGTAAACAGTATAATTACTGGTTTGGCCACACAAAAGCAGCAGTAGAGCAATTTGTTCCATGCATTAAGTGTTTGGAAACTCTCTCTTACCCTACTACCACTACTGCCCAGCCATGATACAATGGGCAAGCAATTACCAAATTGTCCACAAGTTGGTGAATGGTACAGTATGTCATGATTACATATAGCACACATAAACAATTTGATAACTGACAGGGGGCCAACGCACATGCTAACATTAACCACCAGATTGCATCAATGACATGCTGACCAAGTTGACATTGTGGGTATAAGGCCTTAATTCGCATAAATTGTCTGAGGTGCGTTCTCAATATTAACCGCGCCATGGATAAATTAATTATGGGTATGGTGCCTTTCGTTTCCAAGCCACCAGGACGCTAGCAGAATAAGAAAAAATATTCAAGCTTCAATGAATGACTTACAACTTTACTTTGCTTTACAACCAACGGGGAAACTAATCGTGAGAAAAGCGCCATAATTGTGCTAAAATGAAAGCGCCATATTTAGTAGATTTATTGGTATAGTCCAAAACTAGAGTATAATTCAGCAGTATTCCGGAATAAAAAAGCGCTTCTGGTATATGACGTCACCTGGCGTAGGTTTTGTCTAGTTCAACTAACTATACTAGAAGAGCCAACTTTGGAGTACCTGTTGTCTCTAGATATCTTGGTTGTATTCTGGCGCAAGGAAATGCGCAGGAAACGTCTAACGAGTGACGTCATAGATTATTGTGGCCCTATGGCCGCTGAAGGGACAGTTCCCCCCTGCGTAGGACCATAAAATGTTCCTTGTACGTAAGTCGCGTATCAAAGTGAATTCATAGGAAACGAACCACAGGTTTACAAGGGATCGTCTCTCCGTAGAGTGTAAGCGACAAATCCTGGGAGCACTGTCGCCGCCGGCAGAAACGGGTACAAACAGTTTTGTCAGTTAAAAAGCGAAACCCATTAGCCGAACTACTAGCTAGCCACACGACTAAAGCGAGAGCCGAACTCCATCGCTGTAGTCGTGTGACGGCCGACTGGAGCTGCCTTTCCATTGATGAGACCTTTGAACCAGGACGCCAGATGGTAAGTCGTCCACAAGGAACGATCGTCCGATGGTCGTTGGGAGATTGTCGCCGATGTCGTTTATCATAATTCCAAGCACGGGAACGCTCAAAACGCTGCCCTGTTTACACCATTGCGCTGTGGGTATGGAGCAAGGAGCCGATTCCCCACTCGGACGCAGAAGGAGAGGAGGATTGGAGTTGGACGCAGAAGGATCGGTCGGCTAAGAAGTTTTATAAAAATGTTCCCATATGTCCGCGTATACCGTGCTTTAAAACTTTCAGAAGAATGCCACGTCGCCAAGTCGTATCATACGCGCCTTTAATATCGAAGAAGACAGCCCCAATGTGTCGTTTGCGCTAAAACTCAGTCCGTATCACTGTGTCTAGCGATAAAATATGGTCAACTGTACAGGGCTTCTTTCTAAGACCACACTGCGCGTTTGCAAAAATGCTGGAGTGTTCCAAAAACCACATCAGACGTACGTTCACCATCCTCTCCATAAGCTTGCACAGTGATGAGGTGAGCGCTATAGGCCGGTAGTGTATTGGATCAGGCCCGTTCTTGCCTGGCTTCAGGATCGGTATCATTGTTGCTTCTCGCTATGAGGGTGGAAAGTCTCCTCTTTCCTATAGTCAGTTGAAAAGTTATAGGAGCACGTGGAGCGCACTGGGAGGCAGGTGTTTCAGCATGTCGTTGTGCACGTCATCAGGGCCCTCAGATGCACTTCGTAGGGCATTAATGGCGGAAAGCAGCTCAGTCGCGGTGAATGGTGCATTGTGTGAAAGTATCTCGGTGGTTGAAAAGTCTATTGGATGTCGTCCGTGGCGGGCTTGGTGGCGTGCAATTTGTGACTCAGAGCTTCCCTCTCGGCTGCGCTCCGATAGCGCACATGCAATTTCATTAACCACGAAGGAAGGGTCAGAGATGACCCGACCTCCTGTCTGCAATGTAAGTGTGGACGAAAACTTTCCTGCGATCCTATTAATATGCGTCCATATTTGGGCGACTGGTGTTCGGTGGGTGAGCGTGTTTCAAAAGGAACGGAAGTATACTCGTTTCGCTTCTAGACAGGTTCGCCGAGAAGAGGCTCTGGCTCGAAGAAACGCTATTCGATTTTCGTCGGTACAGTTGTAGTTGAACACTCTGAATGTTCGTTTGCGTGCACGAATTGCGCTTCCACACTCGTCCGTCCACCATGGGACTGGGGAACGTCGGGGGGCACCAGTAGTTCTAGGGATGCAATCAGTAGCACAGTTGATGAGTTGTAAGGTAAAAGGTTCTATGAATTTTGGCAGACATAGAGAACTGACATAAACATTTGCTTCCAGTTTATTCTCGAACTCAGTCTATTTCGCTTTTTTAAATTTCATCGCCTTGGTCTCGGCCCAAGAACTACACCACCTTGGTAAACCAACCATACTGGGAAGTGGTCGCTGCCCAATGGGCCGTCGGCTACCGACCAAGTAAAAGACTGAACCAGCTGAGGGCTGCACAGACTTAGATCTAAAATATATGTAATTCCAGATGGAAGAGCAATATTAGTCTGAGATCCTGTGTTTAAAAGGCAGAGGGCTTCGTCGTGAGTGAAGGATTCTAAGAGACGCCACGTGAGTTTGTAGCGAGACATCCCCACACGGTGTGGTGCGAGTTAAAGTTTGTAAAACTGGGGGAGCGAGTTCCAGCATTAGGAGATGGAGATCTGCAGCAGGAAGGGGGAGTCCTGGCGGCAGGTACACGGAACAAATTGTCTGTGCACGTTGGTTCAAGTTGATGCGAGCAGCAACAGCTTGTAGACAGGTTTGCAAAACTAATTCATGTAAAGGTATGCTGTGGCGTATAGCTAAAGGGACGCCGCCGTGCGCAACGGTTTCAGTCTGAATAGCTTTCGAAATACGGAACATCCCTTAATGGTGCAACGGGCATCCGGTGCCAGGTTCGTCTTTTGGAGACAGATGGCAGCTGTGAGGTATTTGCTGGTCACAGCCTGGAAATCCAATAAACTAGTTTTCAACCATCTGCAGTTCCAATGTAAAATGTCATGTGACAGGCATTAAAATTAAAATTTGAAATAGAATAACATGTTGGCAAAAACGGCTAAGATTAAAGATACCAACTAGTGCCGCTCAGTTGCGGGTTTTGCAACCGGGGATGTTTGATGTCGTGGATGCGTGCGTGAAATACCCAATTCTGTTAGTGACACCGCCCCGGGAAGGGCCCGCTTCGCAACGCGGCTCGAGGTTGGGGGAGAAATCGGTGTGTCCGGCTCGACGCGGGGGGACTTCCGGGGGTCCCATCACGTTCCGGATTGGCGGCAAAGGCGGGGGGGGGTCGTTATATAGTGTTGGCCCCCAGGACCCGGGCTCAAGATGACTGACTCTCGTCGGGCTGTACGTCCCTGGGCTCCCAGGTCAGGTGTTCCAGGCTGTACCGGGACCACGGATGGTGGTCGGGTCATTGGTGCAGCCACCAGATATTTTTGGGGTTTCTGGAGGCTCGAGAGGGCGGTGGACTGGGATAGTGGAGTAGGGGAAGATGTAGTGGTGGTGGTGGTTGTGATGGAGGTCGGATGCATGGAAGTGGATGCAATGATTTGGGTACAGAGGATGGTGCTGAGGAGGGTGTGGAAGTGGAGTTGGGATACGAGATGGAGGAGCGGCTTCAGGCGGGTTGGGTATTGATGGATGGAAGGATTGCTGACGTAGGTGCCAATGTGGAAGCTGAGGGTTTGTTGGGAAGCTTCCTCCGCTACACGCCACTCTCCCTCCTCTGGCCCCAAGGAGGCGGTAGCGGATATTTCAGCGGACAACCTCCTTTGCACAGAATCTACTGCATGTGCTCGAGATACAGAGACGTCGCGGGTCCTTTCATGTATAGGTGGGGTATCAGTTGAGGTACCGCTACGGGTTACCCTCTCTTTCGGTGGCAACGTACTTCTTTCAGTCAGTGGTACACACGCAATGCCGAAAGAGCGAAGAAGTTCGCCGAGTTGCGAGAGGAGGTCCGCAGCACTCCCTCCCTGAATCTCTTGTACAGCTAGTGTGGTTTTGTTGGCTTTGGCGACTGCGGCGTAAGATACTCTCGGGTGGGCAGCGTCGTAAGCCCGCCTTGCCTCTCTAAATGATAAGTTTCTGGTAACCTTGATAGACATGATCTCTCTTTCCTTGAGATATGTTGGACACGACCTGTCATACGCAGTGTGCGGTACTTTGTCGCTTCGACAGTTGGTTGATTGATGATTTGGGTTTAAGGGCGCGCAGAATACGAGGTCATTTAGTGCCCATTCCACAATTGGTGCACCACGGTTTATCTGCGCTACTTTGTGAGTCCTCATGCTCAGGTGACGAGCACCTGCCGCAGAGTGGGCGATTCATAGTTTTGTTTCGCATACCAAAACCTCTGGCATCCCTAGCACCTCATCGGGATTGGGATAAAACGACGAATCTTCACCCTGACAACCCACGCGAATATCAGGTGGCAAGTCAAGTCGGTTGAAAGCTAAAATGATGTTATTGGTTGGTACCATAGTATTACCCTTACGAATGCGAAGGCGTCTGGCCTCCACCACTCCAAACTCACTCAGGTCATCAACAATATCTTCGTCGCGCACGCCTAGGTCATAACAATTGATGATACCTTTCGCGGAGTTTTTCGTCGCATGCAGAGACCAGCACCGGGGCAGCAACATCATGGCTCCCCTTATGGTTACGGATCGCGAGCTTGAACTCAGTAGCTGTCATTGCCTTTTCTGTGCCTTTGCAGTTTCCGAACTCTACTTCAATTCCACTGTCTCTCAGTCGTTCACACCTCAGGATAGCTCCAAATCGGTCACAACCATCGAGACGCTGGAAGGGTGATAATGTAGCAAGCGGCCTTGATCCCCCCACTGCTTTGAATACGAGCGTGCGAAACATACAAGTCTGCTCGTTACAATTGGTCACGCGCCCATACCCCTCACGGGTTTGGCCAGTCTGGTCCTTACGAGAAGTCCCAGGATTTTGGTTTGGATTAAAATTTGCCCTGCATTATGATTTTATTCGGCTTCTCGTGACACCCTATCCCTGGGGGCTCAACTGGGAGGACGCCTTGATCCCGCGAACGGGAGGACGCCAAGTGTCAGGGAAACTATACGGGGCAGGCGGTGCCATCACCCGGTCGGGAGAGAGACTCACCACCCCGACCGGGATCCAGCACCGCTCGCCCCTTGACCACAACCAGCCGGGTCGTCGGACACTGGGAAGAATCCCAGGTCCCCGGACCGAGGCGACTAGCCACTTGGCCCGCGTGAGGCCCCACGGGCCCGCCCGCCCCTCCGGGATATCGGGACCAAAAAGGTGTATTGGTCCTCGGTCACAATTAGCACCGTGCGACGGGGGACCTCAACCTCCAGGACTCCGTCAAGCCCGGGGGACGGGCCGAGGGGACACGGCTACCCCGATAACACTGAGGTGGTGGGCAGCACCGGGGTAGTTGCCCTGCCTACTCATAGTGCTGATAGTTGGCGTTGCAGGGCTTGGTGAAGGACATGGATGTTGCGATTCGATTGGCATTGGAATGGGAGCGTATGGATAAGTGAGGCACTCCTAGTCTGGTCCCTCACCGGCTCATCGATGTTCTTGGAATCAGGGTCCTAAGGGCACTCAATAACCCCACTGCGTAAAGGTGGTGCCTCGTTGGGGGGGGGGGGGGCATTGGGATTGTGTCTTCTGTGATAGTAACTATGATAATTATACGTACCTAGTTTAACTAGTTTTAAATAGAGATCAGCCTCGGTCCATTTGACAGTGGAACTGTATGAGGTTGAGGACCAGCATCGAAGAACTACAGGCGCTTTTAAACCACCACTGTCCGGCGGCCATCTGTCTGCAGGAAACGAGGGTGACGTCAGACTACTTGTTCAACCTGAAATACTACTCTGCTTTTCGATAAGATACGCCCCCCACCCCCGACACAATTGCACATAGTAGTGTGCTGCTGGCTGTCCACCACAGCGTTTGAGCAAGATTAGTGCTCCACGCAAAATTGCAGGCCGTTGCAGAAAGTGCGTTTAGCCATAGCTTATCTATCTGGTCGCTTTATCCCCCGCCCGGTGCTGGGTTTCCTTGCAGTGAGCAACGACAGCCGATGTCCGAGCTTCCCCCCACCGGTCTTGATACTAGGCGATTTCTACCCCCACCACACGGCATGGGGTTGTGATGACACTAATATAAGCGGTCAGCTTTTATAAGCATTAGTTAGTTAGTTTTTATGGCTTTAGGGCGCGTCGACTGCTGTGGTCATATTGCGCCCATCATTTAAAATAATTGACGCATGATGAATCGCTAAGTAAACTAAATACCGGAACCCCGGCTGATTTTACCCAGCCCTCCGACCGTACCCCGGCGTTAGACCAAGTCCCAGTTATCCACAGCTCACCCAACTTTTCAACTGGACCGTGGCCGATGGCCCCCTCGGCAGGGATCACTTTCACCTGTGGTTGAACCTCCAAGATGGCGTTGTACTTAGGACGCGACCACGTCGATGGAATTTGAAGAAGGCTGATTGGTCAGAATGCCAAACACGGCTGGAGGACTTTTTTAATGTGGCCTGATGAAGCACCGATGTCCGTGGAGTTCACCAACGTTCTGGTCCAGACCGCCACTTATTGCATTATCCGTACCTCTGGCGCTCCTGTCGCACACCCGTCCCGTGGTGGACGAAGGAATGTCGTAAGGCAATCGGGAAAAAACGTCGCGCTTTCAGAGACAGAAGTAGCACGGCTAACCTTATCGTCTTCCAGCAAGCTAGGGCCGCCATACGGCGAACTATTCGAGAGGAAAAGCGTACCTCGTGGAGTGACTAAGTCGCACCACGCCCGTCTCACAGATCTGGTCTAGAATCAAGCGAATCGCTGGCAAATTCAGCTCTGCCCGGCTGCGACACCCACCCACCCAGTCGACGTGGTCAATGAGATGGCCCGCACAATATACAGTCGATGTCGGTGCAAGTGGAAATGATGTTATCGCACGTCGCAAAGCCGACTGCGAGAGAAAGTCACTGAACTTTTCCACTCCCGAAGAGCTATGTTATAACGAGCCATTCACCGTAGACGAGTTGTGTTCTGCTATTGGAACCCTTTGAAGCGTTTCTGAAGATCTCGAACGAATACACAACGCGCTTATGCATATTCTATCACATGCACTTACTGCTATGTTAAAGACCTTGAACTTTCTTTGGGACAAGGGGACGGGTAGTCTAGGGTTAAGTTGCCCGTCTCGCAATCGAAAGGTTCTATCTTCGAGTCTCACCTGTCGCTACACTTCGCCCGCGGCCAATCGGTATGAGAGATTGGCGATGCTACATGACTCAACGGTTGACGTGACGTGAGACCAATAACCAACTATCCAGCCTCCGGGACGATGGCGACTTCCCGTCCACCTGTCGTGAAGCAATTATGACCCTGATCTTAAATCCCGGCAAGGATAACCTGGAACCGACGAGCTACTGACCAATATCACTAACATCATCAATCTGCAAACTGATGGGGAAGATGGCCAATGTGCGTTTGACGTGGTTTCTGGAAAGACATGGCATTTTAAATAATAGTGTGGTTTTAGGAAAATCCGCAGTACTGTCGAACATATTTTAACTCTTGACACCGTGGTATGGACAGCCTTCCACCAAAATCGTCACGTTGGTGCAGTGTCATTTGATATTCAAGCACATAACACCACCTGGCGCCGCGGCATTCTCATGAAGGCATTCAGGCATAGAATCCGCGACCCCATGGGGTTCTTCCTCCAGAACTTCTTTGCCTAGGTGAGTTTTCCGTGTACATATCGGAAACCACCTGTCGGAGAGATAACCACAGACGGAGGGGTCCCCCAGAGCAGTGATAAATTATTCGCGAAATAGGGTGGAATTTACCACTTTCTGAACACTCAATCGACATCCTTCTTCAAGAAGTATCGGCATCCTGCTCCTGGATATCGGCATCCTGCTCCTGGATCATGTCTCCTTTCTAACGGTATCTCGTTTATGAAATATAGCTCTTCCTGAATTATATACCTCAAAATAAATGATAAAGGTCCAGTCATAATTACCTACAACATCAACTCGAATTTTAGTCTGAAAGACATCAAAAGCATTTTAAATTACACTACTTACGTGTCAAATTTCGACATCCTGCTATGCCCGTTTCGACATCTCACACCTAACGAAAAACCAATATTTTAACCCTGCCCCAGAGTCCCTTCATCGAATGATTGGCAGATCACTTTTTGTGGATGATGAAGCTATTTGGTGCTGCAAATCCAGTGCATCATCGATGGCCTGTTGCAGTTAGCAGTATCCAACTTGAAAAACTGGAGCTCTTAGCCACCCACAAACGTTAAAGCCGGCTACATTAGGTACAAGGTCACGCCACGAGCACCCCTCCCCTCGGTGGACAAGGGAGGCAGAGATTATCCGTCTTGTCCATCTAGTGGACTGGGTCCTGCCGCGGTTAAGGTCGTGGGTCAACGACCAGCAGCCGACGCAGCCCCCACAACACCACAAGGCGTCCACGCAATCTACATAAACACCTCATACGACTACACCCCCATCTACCAAAGCAACACAGCAACACAGACGGACACAGTGATCATAGTCAGGCCGCAACCCAAAGCGCAAATACCACATAGCACCAAAACAAAAACCTCGACACTACTCACCTACCTACTCAACACAGGCACCACCCCCAGTACCACATCGCGGACCACGCAAACCATCACGAGTACCAGGCCCATCAGAACCATCATTAACACCCAATCGAGTTTCCAATCGAGATTGGAAACTTTCAGCTTCCAACCCAGACCAAATCCATCAGCTTCGAATTCGAGACACTCACAGACTCAGACAACAGTTCGGACAACACCACTTCCACCACCCATGCACCTGCAACACGAGCAAACGACAAACCAAACACCTCTACCAAGAACAAACCACGCACCCGCGCCAAAATCTCTCGACACTGAACAGCATTCTAACGACTCCATTTACCTAGCCTCTCCCTACTCTACCAACGTGTAAAAGGTTGTTAAAAAGTAGAAAAAAACAGGACAAAATAAAATAAAGAAGAAAACAAGACAAAAACAGCATAAAAGGCCAAAACTAGAGAAAGAAATAAAACGTGCAACAAAAAAGGCCCAAAGCAGTGTGAATGCGTAAGCAGTGTTCTTGCAATGTTCACCAATTGCGATGACCCGACTATACCCCCACCCTATACCCCCTACGGCACCGTCCGGACCACCTCTAACAACTCATCTCTAACCACCTAAACAGCCGATATCACCTAACGGTGGCAGGCTGGTAAAACTCAGCACATACACACAATTTCTGTATTAGTTACACAAGAGTCTAAATCGCGAAGCACGAGCTATTTGATGTGTTGCACTGGTGGCAATGTCTTGGTTCGCTTGACCTTTGCCTCTGCTGCAGAAGAGGCACCGATGAACGTCCTCTTAAGATTGGACTTCCTCTGATTTCGGAAACTTTCCACCAGGTCGGCAGCCAGTTCGTTTACCAGATCCATGGTTTCCTCGGGGTACCTGTGCACACATTTCGTCAAATGGCGACAATGAAACCACAAATGTCGCGTAAGAATCAGCGAGATAGAACAGGTGGAATGACCGTACCTCTGGGAGACATACGGAAGACATTATATGTGCACTGAGGCATGGGTGTTGCCACAGTTTTGAAATTAGAGGATCATGGGCGCGAAAGTTTGGTTAGAATAGAGGTAAGCCCCCACCCCTACCCAACCACACTAAAAAAAAAGGCTTCGGCCACTTCACTTTCCAGGTATGTTTTTCATATTTGCAGTCGTTAAACCTGAAATTTGAGGAAAAGGTTCAGTCAAAATTAGCAAGATCCATTGCTTATTACCGCCTATATACACGTAACTTTACGCTGGGCCAAACTTTACATTCATCATAGAGCAATGCTGTAATTACGCCAAACGTTCCCCAGGGTGTAACAGGAAAACCAAAAAATGGACGATTGACTTCGTTGTAATAAATATGGAACCTGTCCCATGTTACCATGTTGTCATGCTTTACTGAAACACATTGATGCAATAACAATCATGGATGGATACAGGGGGTGGCACCGTAGGTGGCGTTCCCCCGGTCGGAAAAAAGCGCTTGAGGCATGTTCCCCCGCATAGAAGGTGGCGCCCTTCCGGCCGGGAAAGAGCGCTTCTCCGAGGTTCGAGGGTACCCCTCGGATTTCTTTTCTTCGCCATAGGCGCCCCTCTGACAGAATAAAGGCTATCATTGGAAGTAAAAGCGTCACTCCGGATAGACCAAGTACCCCGCCCCCCCCTCCTTTTTATCAGCCAGTGCGCCTCTCCTGATACTTTCACAGTGGCACCCCTCTAATCAAATTGTGCTCTTCCAGATAGGTACCTTCCCAATGACAATTCCTGTAGGCACCCCTGATTACAACATTGCTCTCTCTTGGTTATGAACTAGGACTGCTCATGCGCATTTACGTGTGGCTTCCCTTGCAAACATGAAAACTTCCGTTAAACCATGTGGAAAAAAGAGGACGACTTGTAAAAAGCCATCATGATGAAACACGGAAGTTACCGAAGAACTCTTTGATCTTGGGGATTGACCTCGACATGTTCCGGTTAACTAAAAAAAATAAGCTTGACCATCGACCAACTTTAAAAATTAATTTTATTTCTGTACAATCTGCTATCACGGGACATTGAACAACACCCACTTTATATAAATTGGAGCCATAGCAATGAAGCGAGGGCTTCGAAAAGTTCAACCTAACCTTTCACCTTGACGTCTGACATTGACATATACCGGTTTCAAACGTTACTCGAAGGTTCACCACGGACACATTTTGGTAGGTTTGAGGGGAACGACAAACTGCGAGTCAATTGAAGAACTCAGGTTGACATTTGATATTGAAAACTAACTCGACTTCCCAACTTTAGTTGGTTATTAGGGTTTAGGGGCGCATCGACCGCGTCGGTCATGCAGCGTTCGATTTCTCAACTTTCTGATACAGTACAACTCACGTCGAGTGGCGTCCATTTGATGGAAATTGAAGCTATAGCAACCGAACGCGAGGCCATCGAATAACTGAAGCCAACCATGCTTTGACATATCTCGGTTTGAAATGCTGCTCGAGGGTTCCTCCCGAGCTATCGCCTGATACCAGATTTGGGCAGGTTTGGCCGCAAAAAAACGTGACGACCGAAGAGACCTGTTTGCGTTGGATTGGATCTTGACGGTTAAAGTGGACATGTGAGACCTATGTAGCTACCCCCAGCGTGTTCAGTACAGACAGAAACATTTGTGGTAATTGTTTTCAACGAATATAAACCTGTTCGGAATGCAAATGCGTCTCTCATAATGCTACGTAAAGCTATGAGCAGTCCGAATTTAAGATAATCATAAATAGGAACCAAATGCTCATATTAAGTAAAATAGGATTTAAATTTGGTCTAATATATTTCAGGCATGACCCTTCTTCGGAGACAGAATAAACATACTGACATTTTACGCACAGGTTTTATGCACATGCTACATATATTATGCCGTCCATCGACATTGACGAAACAATCATCTGAGGCCAAGTATTTAAATTCGAGCACAACGGTTCACGTGATGCGACACTAACAGAACCAAAATGTTCGTCGCTTCCGTGGGCACCCTCTGTATACACCTACCCTAACCATCTCTATATATACATATATCCGTGGTACGTCAATGCTCTCGAAGTGTTCGTGTGTGTGGATGAACATTGTGTGAGTGGACACGTAATTGTGTACATGGGTGCGTGAATTCCTGGGTGAATGATGGAGTGAGTGATTGTGCCGGTGGGTGATTACGGAGTGCTTAAGTCGTCGAGCGTAGGTGACGTCTGTGCAGTGTCATGCTGTATAGGGAACCGGTTTTACGAGGGTCCATGAAGCTACCATTGCATTTAGGGGATAGTATTGGTTCCTGATCTCAATGGATTCGGCAATTTTGAGTTCTGCCATGTCCTTGCAAGTCCGCAAGATTGTGATGCTGAGACTTGTTGGAGTGATGGTGCTTTCTGGATGATTTGTGGAGAAATGCTCTCCAAAAGGGGTTTTCGCTTTGTTCTTTGAGTCTCTAATGTGTTCATGTCTCTGTCCATAACCATGCGTGTGGTTTCTCCAAAATAGGTTATGCGTGCTGTACCTAGGGTGCAAAGCTCGCACTTAATTTTGTGTGCCACATTTTTGGTGTGACATCTAGCTTTAAGACAGGCCAGACGACAGTGGCACGCTCTAGTGCCTGTAGGACATGGTGGAAGATCGAGGGCAGATTTAGTCATGGTTTCCCAAAGTGTCTTGCCGCTTTTCCAGGCTACGCGCATTGAATGTGGACCTACTGATACCTGTGGCTACCTTTTTGGTCCGAGAATCGTTGATAATTGGTAAACTGATGTATGTGGTGTCTGCGGATCTATGTAAGCTGGAAGTGTTTGCATCGTGTGTGTGTGCTAACTTGTCGCGCGACGTCTGGATTTAACGTTGAGTGGCAATACTCGACATTTTGTTTTCTGTATCATGCCATGGAGATAGTCATTGTATAGGAAAAGACTCGATTTTTTCCATACCTCTCTTTTTGGGCGGCCTCATCAGAACTGAGCCGCATTGCTCTCAGGGACTGAGCATACAGAATGGAACTTTTAGTTTGGATAGGGTGAGCCAATTTGTATGGGAGCTGCCATCGGTTTTATGAAAAGTTGTATAGGTCGGGTCACTACTGACCGTTAGAAGTGTGTCGAGGAAGGTAATTTGGCCGTTAGTAGACTGATCGCTTCTCTCTATGGTAAATTTTAGCCTGGAATGGAAGCGGTTCATGTCTGCAAAAAAGGTGTTTAAAAAGTCTGAGCCTTAACATGTCCCTCCAGAGATTACACCGAAGTGTCGAGGGATTTATACTATACATGAAGAGAACACCGAAACAATCATATTACAACAATTTATACTCAGAAACATTTAGAATAAAATATATCAAAAAGATATCAAAGATATCAAGAAGCCTGGACCATTTCTTTCCTTAGGTGGACGAACCAAATTTGCGCTATCGCAGGGCTAAGTTACTGCTTGATTCAGTTTTGAAAAGATGAAGTCTGAGAGACGGTCGATGTTATATAGCAATCAGAGGAAATTTCCATTTAGTTAGTTACTTGGATTTTAGGGCGCCTGGACTACATAAATTTACAGCGAAATTCTTCTACAATAAAATAAAATAACTAGACCACAACAAAGGCTTCTTGGAATTTTCAAACACATGCTTGAAGATTATGACGAGCTTATTTGCCGGGAAACTCACCGATCACTGAGGATCATGGTGACGCAAAAGAATAGCTCCGACCCATAAGGTAAAATAACCATCATGCATGTTCGCACAAGCGGCATACAAGCGACATAGTGCGTTGTATGTAACATTTGCATTTGCACAGCGTTATTTCCGTTTCAATTGCATGAATTTAAGAGCCATTCCTTACGACAAGAATCTAGAGCTCACAAGGTCTTCCTTTCTCCATTGATTTATCAGTTACTTCGGCTGAAGGGCGCGCCAACTGCACGGTCATTTGGCGCCAAATTATCCATACCCTCCATTTGGCGCCTACCCATTCAGAGACTTATTCGTATGCGCATTCAGCGACCCGTTTATGTTCATTCGAATCAATGACCACAAATGCTTCTGCCTAAACTGCACATGCTGGAAGTAATTACATACGTCTCACGTGACTATTTTAACGGTCAAGGTAAGTGTAAGAGGGTGGCGCTTACGACGGACATATTTTCACATCCGTTGCTATACTAAAATTATATATATATATATATATATATATATATATATATATATATATATATATATATATATATATATACATATACATATACATATATATATATATATGTCTGTGCATAGGTGCTATATATATCATATATATATATATGCTATGCCAGAATACTTTTTATGCCGGAGCATCTTTCCATCAAAATTGGTGACCACAATCACGAACTGTTATAAATTACAACGTATCCCCGTTAAAACAAATGTACCCATCTAACACCCTAAAGTCCACCACGACACTGAACGTAAAAGCGGGCAGTTCCCCGTGGGCGTATGCTTTACCGCAGTCTAATGGCAGAGGACTGCCGGTATCAGCCCTAGCCATGCTTAATCCATTTCGACATAACTGTCGGTGGCACATAACGCGACACGTGTGACGTGACCCAAAACTGCCAGCATACACCGTATACACCGTACTCCAGACTGATGCAGTGTGTAAAACCGTCCCAGCATCGGCCGAGCCGGGACGGCACAGCATGCGTCGAATCTCCGCAAACAGCCAGTCAACAACATTGTCAATCGAACGTCGTGCGAAAAACCTTGAATATAAATACATCATGCTTCAAACAATAAAGTAACACTACTCCCGAATTCTAGCACTACCCTGCGAGGAAAACCCTCACGTCCGCGAAAATGTTGCGAGGACGAGTGACTGTCGTTGAAATACGTGTCACCACTAAGTTGTGGCCAATGTCAATGTGACACCACGGGTCGTCCACAAACCTGCAGCCAAGGAACTCCATGTTCGCAAACACTTGTGCCAAACAGACGACCTTCTCCTCTTGATAGTCATCCTTTATTGCGAGCATAAACTTCTTGCAGAGTTCCCAATGTTCAGGCGGTTCATGATTATAGGCTTCGCTGTATTTTTCAACATCCCAAGTTATGTCGATGGACATAACTAGCAGGAATTCAAGAGCCTGTTGAAAAGGAATAGACCTTGATCAATGCACGACATTTACAGCACGCAGTGCACACAGGTGGAGACCCTGGGTGGGATTGGTGCAAAAGGACATACTTAATCACGGCACTCATCCAAATTGAGTTCATGCATGCAGACGTAATCACAGAGGAAAACGTAATCACATGGGTAGATCAAGAAAACAAGGAATTGTTGAGGGCACTTCAACACCAGCTGCCCGAACCGTGCGCTACTGTGTACCTGCGTGTTCAGTCTTCTGTCCCAAAACGAATAATGTGGATGTGGTGCAGCCGTATGTTCTATCTCGCAATATATTTCCGCTGTGCTATGTTTCATGAGAATGCAGTGCTTTATACCTGGTCACATGGCTGCTAAAGTATGACAATTAATGGTTGGGTAAAATGCATGAAGCTAATGAGTGCTGCCAATTTGGTTGGTGATGCCTACCCAAAATAGTCCCAAAGGGTTAGGCGAGCGAGAAGTCGGTGGGGTCGAGGGAAATAGGGTGGGTTTTAGACAGCACCAATAGCATAAGAAACTCCACTCTGCCCGGCCCTAAGCATGTTCGCAAAGGTTAACTACTACAGAACACATACCCAACACTATCGACGATTAAACGCACGAATTAACCATTCGCCGTGACAATCAGAATGCATGAGACGTCCCCGTACTGTCGGAAAGCATCCATCGACGCTAGGTTCATAGTATCCAGTTTGGTCTCCCCGGTTTGTGAGGATGAAAAGTTGAGGGGATGACACGCAACATTTCACAGATAAACGCACACTTACTGAATATGGGGAGGGGGCCGTTTCAGTTAACAGTTTCAACTCCCTGGGTTTGCGGAGACGAAGAGCTGAGGCGAGCTGATGACACGTAACGATTCTTTTTAAACAGAATAATCGCACACTATGGGGAGGGGAGCCACCAGTACGAAGCCATCGCTACGGGTCGGGTCAACAACCGCTGAATGCCCACCTAGGCGCAAGCGTAGATAGCGGTATAGCCTGAATGCATCGCCTCGAAATACAACACAACAAAATAAATCAGCGGACAGGCTGACAGGTGATCTGGATTTGACCCTGTCACGGGTGGTCACCGATCAGTGATATATCATTCGGTGTTTGTTGGCTTTGTGACGCGTCGAACGTTGAGTATGTAGCGTTGAGGTCAATAGGTCAATGCTTTAGGTTTCCGAGTCTGATGGAGAAACATTGGTGATATTGTATGAAAATGTGGGTATCTACTGCATCACACTGTCACTAGACTAACCGGTATGGGCAGAATGGACACTGTTACTACAAAGTGGCACCATGCTATGCAGCAGCGGCGGCAGTGTTCGGTCCCCTCGGTGGGTTCGTAGCGTGCAGTGGGAGCTTTCATAGCGAATCCCGGGATTAGCGGCGGCGGCCGCCGCCGCCGACATAACGCCGACGGACATCCGTCGCTGGGGTGGACGGAATTTTGTATTCATCGCGGACGGTCACAAAGGTGGGCTGATGGAATTTGAAACAAAGACGCGGTCTTACGCCAGACTAGCGAATGCTTCTCATGTTTCATTCGAATATGCAGTCAGCACTCACATTGCCAATTTATGGTAGTAATGGGGGATACCTTCCACGTGAACAGAAGTACGTGGTGAGCAGTCACATGTTGTGCACCATAATGTTGGATGTATCAATAAATGTCAAGAAAGATCGCAGTTTTCCACTGCCAGCTGTGCACAGGCGAGACGGCGGAATGCACGGGACACTGTTTCCCCTTGCGCGAGCCAGTGTAAGCATGAGGTGAGGAGGTGAGTTGCACCCTTTGGTAAGCCCACTAAAACCATTTAGGTGCTGCCCGTAGATACCATGCTTCTTAAAATAAAATATAAGTTTCCAATGTTAAGTGCTATATCCTGACAGGTTATGTAGTCCATGTCCTGGGTAACATGGTGAGTTCGGCAACAGGTGTGCCATTGGCCCAATGCATAATCTCTGCCATCGCCCAATGAAGCAGGACCTTGGGTAGCATGTTAGCTGGGTGGGCAAGTGTACTGCCAGTAGAACCAGCTTGAACCCAGTCAGTTGAGTGAATCCACCCAGCTAAAATCAGTAAAATAATAAGGTAGCTGGAAGACAAAGGTATCCCTCTGTGAGATCAGGCGTCTATCTCCCCAACACAGATGCTATTCCAGTCAGCTGTGCAGCTTGAAAATATAGGCACCCTTCTGGACCATTTGGGCACCATTCTTCTAATGTTGGAACAATTGTTACATAAATATACTCTACTGAGATGAAAAGCACCCTTCTAAGCGGTTAGGTGCTTTGAGAATGCAAGCATCCTCCTGGGTCAACCCATCCTATCATCTCGTGGACATTTCAAATGTGGGATGGAACCTTGCAAGTTCACTTTAAATGATGATCAGAAGTGCACAAATTATCATCCCAGCCCTCTCTGACCATCAGGCACCCTGTTTATTCCCCAGCTGTTAGAGGTCTGCTTCAGCTGAGATTGCTGTTTCCAGCTGGCATAGCTATTCCACATGGACACTGGGCACATGAAACAGCACCCCTGGACAAAGGAGTTGTTTGATGTATTTTGTGATTTTTTAAGCTGCCTCTATTTTACTACATTTTTTTCTCAACCCACCCCATTCAGAAACCTGTAGCTGCGTCACTGCCTAACTATGCCACTGAAACGTAGCATGAGTATTACTGGACAAACCTGAGCATCCTCAACCCCCCACCCCCACCAATACAAATTATTGGTACGTTATTGCCCTTCAGTGTAAACATGCTTATTCTATACTAGGGACACGAGCACCAGGTCTCCTACTTCAGCCCGGCAGCAGTCAAGGTGGAATAATCAGCCACAGCATCTACTCAAGCTGGATCTCCCACTGGGGTACTTAAACACTGAAATCGCCTATTCATAAAAGAAGTGACTCAGCTTAGAAATCGCTGACAAGCAATTTAATTCAGGGAGTACCCACTCCAATATCCTGCTTTTCGCCAGCCAAATAGATGCATGAACACGGCCAGTGCGATGAGCAATCCACATTCTACTTTCATGTATCACCGCTCTGGCAGATGCACCTAGAAGCTTTCAGGTGGTGTCTCCAATTGGTAGACTATGGTGGAGATGCAGAGTGAACCGTATAGCAAATTATAGTATGTGACCATCAGCCGATATTATAGGTGTTGAGCATTATATGCTCAGGACATTATAGGCTTTGAGGTGTAGCGGTTTTGAAGCATTAGCTGTTTCAAGAGTTATGCTTTCTGAATATTGGTTGAAATGAAGCATTATAGGAATGGAGCATTACAGGTTTTGAAGCAATATAGGTTTTGAGAATTATACGTTTTAGAAGTTACCACAGGAAGTAGTATTAGAGGCTTTGAAGCATTACAGGATTTGAGTACTATACGCTTTGAACAACTATACGTTCCAAGCATTGTGGTTTGAGGAATTATAGGTTTTGAGCATCATAGGTATTGAACATTCCCCCAAGACAACTATCTAGAGGCTCTGAAGCATTATGCATTTTGAGTATTATAGGTTCTGAAGCGTTATAGGTTTTGAATATTAGACATTCTGAGATGTCCCCAGTAACTTCTGTAACAAGATCGATGTGCATCCAAAGTGGCCGCTCTGCGCATGGGCAAGTTGGGGACATGCAACCAACATATGTTGAACTGACAGTGGAGCACTGTCAGTTCAACTGTCACTGTCAGGACAGTTAGTTTTCCCTATAATATGGAGAATTGTAGGAAAATAATTTGCATCCAATTTCCAACCATCTGTCAAGGTGTGGTTAGCAGGGTGGGAAACTTACTTTCCGGGTTTGGAGTCTGAGTGCAAACAGATTTCTTCCGGAGTACATTTCCATGGACATATTATTTTGTTATGCATGGAATCTATTCGCCAGTAACCGACGGGAAAATCCTATGCACCTAGCCAGTACCTGCATAATATGCATAAGTAAAACGCATCATTTTTGGTCACATCAAAGCATAGAAACAAAGTGAACAATCGACGGCATCGCAAGACAGGGAGTTGTGATGATCGGCTCAGCTTTTTCTCTCGTAATTTACAGGAGCGATGCGCTTTCCTTTCACTATTAGTCTCAGTACAAGGCTAGCCAAATGAAAAACAAACAAATAATTTACGCTTCACCCTCAGCTCAGACGCACCAATTCCGTGCGCGCGATACGGACCGGATACCACTACCTCACACTTGATAATCGGAAGCGATGGCCGTGCGGCGCAAAGCAAAGGGTCAGTCAAGGTCTTGTGTTTGCAGTATGGTACTGTAAAACATGTGTTAAAAGCTGATAATGGTTCTGACGTCATTTAAAAAGTACCTTGCATTGATTAGTTGAAAAGCAGTTTTCAGAACAGAAAATGCTAATGAAGCAAATTCGATCGGTGGCCTCCCGGACTCCGGAAGTTGTCTCTAAAACGGTCAGTTTTTCCTACTATAGGGTGGCTCGAAAGCAGGCTTCCGGAGACGCATCGGCCGAATTCGTAGCGACCTGAGCATTTCCAGTCAGCATTTCCGCTGGTTGTGGTGTGGTGTGGTGTGTGTTCGGGTGTTGTCTATGTGCTTGATGGTACGAAACGTGGCGTTTATTTGGTAATCTTAAGTAGAATGACATGTTTGGTGGATGTTTTATTCAATCTAGCATTAGTTTTTAGTGGTATTTTTGTTCCTTCTGGATGTTTGTTTCAGAGTACACGTGAAGCTCATTCTACCTAATATGAATCTGGAGTGCAAACATGTTCTTAACACGCGCCCTGGAGGGGGGGGGGGTGGCAAATCCGCCCAGCCCTCCGGTTTTTCGTAGATCGAACTCCGGATTTTACCGGCCGATATAGGCGATTATTTGTGTACCTGCTTAGAAATGAACGACAGGTTGTTTAAAGAAAGAAAAACGAAAATGAACAGAACATTTTTCGAGTTAGGGCTCGGTAAATAAAAAAAAAGTATCTGCGCCAGACCACAAATATCGGCACTGATGCGCTTCTCGTATATGGACAAAAAGGAAGTGTTCTTGACAACACTAGCGACTTGTTTGATGCATATTGTTATGCTATATAGTTTAACTCATGTTAGGTACCGAGGTCACAGTGTAAAATAATTCACCATGTGGCCTGGAAATGCACAGTTAATGGAGTTGTGGTATTTCATCCTCGTTTTCGGTTCTTACCATTTTGTCACATGATGTATGCGCAGTCATGCACACAACTGCTAAATAATGTAAAATGCATGTGACTGAAGCGAAAGGCATTCCGCTTTTTAATCCTTAATTGGCAAACCTTTATTTTCTTCCGATCTTTCACTATTCCCAAGCAACTTCTTCCTTCATCCACACAGTTAATGGTGAAGTAACTTTAGGACACTGCGAGGTCATCATGACAGGCTAATGAAACCAAGCATGGTCAACTGGAATGTTGTCATAAATGGAAATGACTGGCATGCAATTGACGTCACTTTGCATGTTATTCTCTACACTTCCTACTGTTTGCCATTGTGTGCTTAAGTGTTTCTGTACTTTATTCATGCATTTCACTCCTTTCTTTGTGAAGCCGATTGTGCCGAGCCGCCCAACGGAGCAGTCAGGTGGGCAGCCCAGTTCAGGTAACTGGAGCAGGTAATGACCTGATAAAGTGCTCCTATATAGGTGACCTGGGGTCAAATGGCAGATGACACATTATTGCATCATTAGTAATGTCCAAAGCATCTTTAATGCCAACTTTGGAGCACTTACACACAATCACAGCAATGCATACCAACGACAAGCCAAGCCACACAAAATTAGAAAATTTTGCCATTTTGACCTCATTTGACCTGGATGATATTGACCTAAGGTCACGAAATTTGCACACAATATAGCTAACTATCGGGCCCACCCACCCTGGGAATTTCGTTGCTCTATCCTTAATGTGATTGGTTGGTTATTGGAGTTTAGGGGCGCATCAACTACATCGGTCATGCAGCGCCCATATATCATCCTTAATGTGAGCTGAGATCTTAGGGGCGGCGGAGTCCACCCCCTCCCGTGCACGTAATTTTCAGAGGCCCTCCAGGGAGCGTGTTAAGAAGTGCCTTAATTCCCACCCTACTCAGTGGCCCACTTATGACATATCTATTGTGCTGTAGGTGCAACCTACAGCACTCATAATACCAAGCAGCATAATACCATGTGATGACTTCTGATTCTGTGATGACTGCTCACAAAGACAGCTGTTGATTCTCCTCAGCTTGTTATTAGTGTGGGAAGCCCAGCTGTCCTGCAATTTCTTCAAAACCACCCCCCTGATGTCTGGAAAGAAATCCCTCCCAGGAAGAGTTAGATATTGTGTGCATGGACCTTGAGCATCACAGCAAACAAGAGTTGAGGCAAACTGTTCTGAAAGTATACATGTGGTTTAAATCTGTGTGTCAGGATGAATTTGTTTCCTGACCTCCCAGGCCTTCAGGATGCCATTTAATACAACCTGATGTTTATTTCACATGATAAATAGAAATGGAAAAACCATCTTCTTGGCAAAATGTTGCTGTAAGTAGGAAAAATGAAAGCACACTTATTATTATTTTATTTATTGGTTGGTTCACGACACACTTTATGCAGATTCACGGCTAATGGCGCTGCCCACACTGTTTCGCCGGTGGGCCACAGGATTGGGAAATGTCCTGAGTGGAGCTAGAGTCAAACCCTGGACCTTTGGTACCCATAGCCTGACACCTTAACCACTCGGCCATCCCCGCCCCATGAAAGCACAATGATTTTCTTGGCAAATGCATTTATATATGTTGGAAAACAAAATGACAACACAGAGGGCTTGAAGCTGAGTAGCATTGAATGAACAAATAATGCAATATGGAAAAAATGATATGATTAAAATACTTTCATTTTGGTAAATGTGCACCTCCAGGTGATTTGTGAATTCTTTTATGTGCAATAATGCAATGCTGAATGTAACTAATTTTGGTTAGTTATTTGTAATGTAGGGTGCTTCGACCAGATTTGATTATCTGTGCCCAGAATGTGACTAAGATGATGGGGTCACTCATCGTATGTGAAAATTACTGCTTTACAATTTCTGAGCAAAATAACACCAAACAGGAGTCTTCAGGTTAAATAGGTATCAGAGTAAAAAGTAATCCTTCATAATAAACATGCAGCATATTAGCCTAACCACCAGGATGGGAATTAAGGCACTTCCTAAGAGATTTCATCTCTTAAAAATGTTTGCACTCCAGATTCATGCTGGATAGAATGGGCTCCACATGTACTCTGAAACAAACATGCAGAAGGAACAAAAATACCACTAAAAATTGAATACAAGATTGAAGAAAATATCCACCAAACATGTTATTCTACTTATGGTTACCAAATAACTATACACTTTTCATGCCATGAAGCACAAAGACAGCAACCAAACACACACACCACACAAGACCACAACCAGCAGAAATGCAGACTACAATGTGCCAAACTTCGTGCCTGTGCACTGAATATAGTGGCCTCCGGTTGCCACAAATTTGGCTGCTGCATCTCCAGAAACCTGCTTTTGAGCCACCTGTAGTGGGGAAAACTGACTGTGTTAAGAGATGCTTCCAGAGTACAGTGGAGGCTGACGATCGGAATTTGCTGAGTTAGCATTTTCTGTTAGGAAAACTGCTTTTCATTCAATCAATGGAAGGTAATTTTTAACTGACTTCATAACCATTAGCAACTTTGAACATGTGTTTTAAACACTTAACAGTGCCATGCTGCAAACACAAGACCTTGACTGATCCCTTGCCCACCACTGTTGATTCCGACTGTGTGAGGTAGTGGTGTTGGGTCCGTATTGTGCAGGGAATTGGCTGTGCATGTTGGTAGGTGTGCGCTCAGAGCTGAGGGTGAAGTGTGAATTATTTGTGTTTTTCATTTTGCCTAGCATTGTGCTGAGACCAATAGTGAAAGGAAGGCACATTGCTCCTGTGAGTTACAAGAGACAAAGCTGAGCTGATCACAACTCCCTGTCTTGTGGTGCCATCCATTGCTCACTTCTTTGTTTCTATGCTTTGATGTGACCAAAAATGATGTGTATTACTTATGCATATTATGTAGACACTGACTGGGTACATATGATTTTCTCGTCGGTTACCGCAAATAGATTCCATGCATGAAAAATAATGTGCATGAAAATGTACTCCGGAAGAAATCTGTTTGCACCCTGACTCCAAACCCTGAAAGCAAGTTTCCCACCCTGCTAACCACACCTTGACAGATGGTTGGAAATTGAATGCGAATTATTTTCTTACAATTCTCCATATTACAGGGAAAAACTAACCTAACATAGCCTAACATACATGACCTGCTTTTGAAGGAACAAGTTCGAAAGAAAAAATGAAGGTATTTTTGTTTTAAAAGGTGTTTTAGGAATTATCATATTTTTGAAGGAAGAACATGTTTATGAACGTGATTTGAAAGATACGACCACTCGTTTTCCCGGGAAATGTTTGTTTCTTGGTTTAACATAGCGATAACTTCCAAAATGCGCCATTTATTCCACACTATTGATTTTTGTGCCACAATTTATCCATCTCTGACCTGGCGCTTCTCGGACGTTACTAAAAAATAAATAAACACTACGCGCGCTTGATTCAACACTAATTGACCTTGCAAATGGTTAACTTCCGCCTCTGCCACACAGACCGCACACCACCAACACTCCAAAACTACGCCGAAAGAAACTGTGCCCTGGGCCCGCCAATATCGTTTGGCAACTGGTGACGTCACTCGGGCTGGATAATGGGGTCCGCTACACAAATTTGGTCAGCGTTGGTTTCCGATGTATAAAATCACGCTGAGTTCAAAAATGCTCATATTGAATGTTGAAAATGCCGAAATCATGGAGAAAATCCACTTTCTTTAAATGCCCTCGGGGCAGTATTCACGCGTGACGTCACTCGATAGTAAGCCAAATGGCGCATACGAGACAAACAATATAAACGCGTATACAAGGTGGGAAGTTCATACGGCCTTGGGAAGTTCGTTCGTTGTGGAGGGTATCTATTAGTGTTTTGAGACATATTTTTCGCATTAAAGTCAGTCAGATTGGACTATTAACTGGAAGGATGGAGCCTGGGTATGTAAAAGCGGATTCTAGAAACCTCCCTGACATAAATCACATCATGGTAGCTGAGTTTTTCTCCAAGTCCGACCTCCACGTGTCTGCTGAGATCCGGGCGGTGAAGAATCAGAGGTGAGACATGATGGTTACAGGGGGTTTGAGATTGTGGTACAGGAGGGCGGGGAGCAGCAGCTGGCATGATTTATTTATGCTACTGGTTTTACCAATTAAAACTGGCTGGCAGAAAATGCTGGTGGCAAAAAGGATTTTAGTAGGAATGATGACATCAGTTGGCTGCCTATGGCTGATGGATATGGCTACATCCACAGCAATCTACAATTTCATAGACTTTTCCCCATGTTTGTACAAGGGGGGGAATATATAACATGCATCAAAGGTGGTAAATGCAATGAATAGGTTAGGGCACCATTACTCCATATCATGCACATAGTGTCCCCCTAAGACAAGTATGATGGTCATAATTTGGCCTTGTTACTTGTAAGTTGGAATTTACCCCTATTCTTTAACATGCCCATCAGCTGATATTCTAAATTTTTGTAGATACAGAAAATAATAGTTAGCAACCATAGATCACTGACTGACATGGGGCCTAGTGATCATTTGGCAATTTCAAACAGGTCAAATAATTGTATTGTTCACAGAAATGCTTAAAGCTGTGTCAGCAGGCCTCGCATACATGCCATGGCATATGATTTATGTGCATGTTAAGTTTGCAGGTACAAATGTGCTTACCTAGGTACCTATACCCACCATTTAGATGTGGTCAGTTGACAAAAGGATCATGAATTTCTGTAAAATTGGAATGAATCATTTCATGCAGAATATTAAAAGACAGGCTCACACATACCATGTGTTGACAACCTGGGTGGGCATTTCTGGCACTTACCAGTTTAAAGCAAGTTTTTTCCTTATCTTCAGTGAAAACAAAAATAATGACACTTGTTTGTTCTCATGATAGCACTGAACAACATATCTAACTTACCAGTTTAAGCCAGGTTTAACCAGGGAAAATTGGCACGCTTTATGAATTTGTGTGGGGTGTGCCTAGCAGTGGATTCAGTACCTTCCTTTGGGATGTGATGCTGATGAGATTGTCTATGGTGGCACGATGGGTGTGATGGGAAGAGCTTGTGATTGTTGAGGGTGTTATACGGGAGCAAGTGAGTGGTGCTAGACAGGCTGGGATACATAGCTTCCTAGGAACTTGGGATAAGGATTGATTGGGGTGAGAGTATGTACATTTCTAGTACCTTTTCTAGATAGGCTTAACCCAGATGGGCCCCTGTGGCTCTTATTAAGCCTTAATACTTTATGACTTTATGACTTTTATAAAAACAAAGGCAGGAAAACAATCTTTTGGTTACAAAAACCAAATAAGGCAGCTGATCTGGATGATCGATTGTCACATGAGCTGGATGATGGCCAAATATTTCGTAAACAGCATCAGCTAATCAGCGGTGGTCATAGTTTTCTCTACATGATGGTGTCTGGCATTACCCACTGTCTGGGATTGCCCTGCCTTCCCCTACTGTACAAATGAGCATTGACAGCATTGACTAGGGGCAAAGGTGGATCCAAGGGGTAGTGAAATGAATCCATTGACAGTGATTGCATACACACACATTACAAGAAACGAAAAGTGGTCTCGCTGAGACCCAGCACCCAAAATAGGAGTTTTAGTCCCCTCACAGTCTGAGCAGTGGGCAAAAATTGTACAAATTGAATTTCTCCAGTTTTTCCATTTTCAGGCAGAGGTTGAACTTACCTCAAAATGATCTTCACAGCAGAACCAGGGAGCAGAAGACACCAAACTGTCCTTATCGTCACGCCTCGCCATTTGGGCCCATTTACGTCGGGGTTCAACAGCACGGGGTACTGGTAGGAATATTTTGTTAGGCGTGAGAGAGGTAGAATTAGTGCACTGAGGCACAAAACACCACTTATAAGTCACAGTTGAGCTCATTTTCATGGACTTTTACGCACAAATTCGAAACTCTCGCCAGCACGCTATTTCCCCACCCTCGTCAGGCGCAAATAACCTTGTAAATAATACCCTTGGCAGTCGTACTATCGAGTGACGTCAGTGCTTTGTCAGCCAATCAGATTATTGGAATTAAATGACGTAATTAATAGGTTTTTAACAATTTTTGTACTTTTTAGCTTATATAAATCACAAATAACAAGCACATACAGACTTATAATTTAAAGCACATATACCCAACATAATCTTTACCCGGCTCAAAAAAGTGTAGCAGACCCCATTGCTCAGTCCCGTAGGCGCTCCAGCCAAACTTAGATGTCTTCTACACAACATTTCCGATAGTAAATACCGCTAAAATCGCACAAAATCAGGTTCATTTGAAAGCATGAAGACATTTGTCCCCGGATATGACCATTATTTTCCCATAGCACTAGGACTTTTTGCTTGTACACACACTGACTACATTCATGTCGTGCGCCGCAGGCATATCGCGGTGCCACGGGTCGTAGCAGCATGATGGGACGGGCCAACTGAAGATCACGGCCAGGACGCAGGGGTAGGACTAAGTAAGAGATAACTGTTGCAACATAGTTCCTCCCCACTCGGTTCAGGGCCGCAAACAAGGGTGGGGGCACTAGGGGCACACGCCCTCCCATGGGAAGGTGGAAGCCTTCAGACGAGGAAAATGCGCCAACATTACATTTAGACTGCCGGTGGAGGTACCGATACTGATTGGAATAGCACGCCCTTATCACCCACGTACAGATTCGGAACATGCAGCTGGTTTTCAGGATTGCTTTCCATTTTTCATTCATATGCGTCTAGACCAGGGGTATTCTTTGTCATATTCTTGAGGGGCAAGTGCCCCCTCGATGCTGGCTTCATCCCCTAATAATTTAGACTTTTAATTAACAAGGGGTAACACGGAGCATGTGACCTATCGACGATTCAACACATCGCAGCGGTCGTAACCTCCACAGGTCATAACCTCCACAGGTCACAACCTCCACAAGTACGCAGCGGTCATAACCTCCACAGGTCGTAACCTCCACAAGTCCGCAGCGGTCATAACCTCCACAGGTCACAACCTCCACAAGTACGCAGCGGTCATAACCTCCACAGGTCGTAACCTCCACAAGTCCGCAGCGGTCATAACCTCCACAGGTCGTAACCTCCACAACTCCGAAGCGGTCATAACCTCCACAGGTCGCAATCTCCACAGGTTGCAACCTCCACAAGTACGAAGCGGTCATAACCTCCACAACTCAGCAGCGGTCGTAACCTCCACAGGTTGCAACCTCCACAGATTCAAGAACTTTTTTAATTTTATAGAAGCATCACTTCAAATAGCTGTCGCTAGGTAGCAGCACGGTCTACGTATTACACTAATGAGATTGAATGCTGAATCATAGGTAACAATATTTATCGTCAGATGGCAGGATGATACAATTGAGTACGTGCTCTTTGCGTGCAGCTGTCCTATTGTTCGAGAGCTCGGTAGCCCGCGCATCGACGCGTGGGAAAGTAATGCGTTGCGCAGTGGCCGATGATCGTATAACATTCACACGATTTTCGCCTGCAATGCGTCGACGCGTGGGAAACTAATGCGACACGCAGTGGCGGATGATGGCAAGACATTTGCATGTTATAAAGTCATAAAGTCATAAAGTGTTAAGGCTTAATAAGGGCCACAAGGGCCCATCTGGGTCAAGCCTGTCTACAAGATATTAGAAAGTACATGTTCACACCTATCAATTCCAAACCCATGCAATCCCTCCACCTGTGCCACCACAGCCAATCTCATCAGTATGACATCGCAAAGGAAGTTGCCAAATCCACTGCTAGGTACACCCCATATAGTACAACATAATACTAGCATAATGTTATACCCTATATAGCTAGTGAAAATACTCAATATCCCATGCATCACAAGTTAGAATTCAAAAACAACATTTTCCTGTCTAAAAAAATTATCCACCCTACTTTTAAAGACATTCAATGAGGGACTCCCCATTGCATCAGCAGGCAGCCTATTCCATTGGTCAACAACCCTTTGACTGAAGACCTGTTGTCGTTTAACTGTCGTGCACCTCATTTTGTCTAACCTGAATTGATGACCCCTATGGGATACTCTAAACTGCAGAGCATCATTCAAATTGACCTGATCTAGCCCTCTAACAATTTTGTACATTTCAATCATGTCTCCCCTTAATCTCCTATACTTGAGTGAGTACATATCTAATGCATTAAGCCTTTCTCCATATTCTAAGCTACTTAATCCACTGACGAGTCTAGTGGCTTTGCGCTGGACTCTTTCTAACATATCTATATCCTTTTCTAGGTAGGGGCTCCATGCTTGTACAGAGTACTCCAAGTGGGGCCGCACATATGCTAAGTACAGCTTTTTCATGACTTCCCTGCTCTTATATTTCACACTTCTATTAATGAGTCCCAGCATTCTGAGTGCCCTATTTCTAGCTGAGATACATTGTTTTTCTGCTTTAAGGTCTTTTGAGACCAACACACCTAAGTCCCTTTCCTCTTCAATAACATCCAGTTCCCTCCCTCCCATTTTATAACTGAATGTCTCGCCTGCAGACCCTATATGCATAACCTTACACTTATCATAGTTGAAAGTCATCTGCCATTGATCAGCCCACTCTTTTAGGTCGTCCAAATCTAGTTGAATATTACTAGATTGATCTCTGCTGTTAGCCACTCCTACCAGCTTGATGTCATCAGCAAATTTGAACACTCTATTCCTCAGCCCTCTGTTATCCGTCTGCAATATGCCATGCAATGACCAGGCCATGAAATGCAACGATGCCTTTTCATGGCCTGGTCAGGCGTAGGAACGTCCCCAAAAGTGAGTGGGCCAGGGTGAACAGCAGGGACGCATCAAGGAATTTCGCAAAATACCATGGCTGAGCACTTTTGGGTTAATAACCCGATAATTTTAATTGTAAACACACAACATTTACCACTAAGATGGGGACCGCTAAAGAACATCCGTTGTTCACCGGTGTTCATGGGGAAAAAGAATAGAACGCCAGTCCAAATTATCCCGTAAACGAACATTTTGAAATGGCCAAAAGCTGCAGGGGGTCATTATGAGTTCACCGATCTATGCTTTTGCACAATTCAGATTGTTGTTCATTCAGTTGAGTTTTCCCCTTAGATATTCTTCTCACGTTCATATTTTCATGGCAAGTTACTTGAGTGTGAAAGTGAGAAAGGGTTTGATTTTATTAAGATTGCCAGATATAGCCATACTTAGTACTTATTGGCCCACAGACGTTTCTAAGGCAGTGTTCACCTTACAAGTTTGCACTAGCTGCTAGTAAGAACGAAGCCTACTTGCTGGCCGATGAAGAAATTATCATGATTATTGTTGGAGAGGATGAGAAAAGGAAAGACGGGTGATCGCTGGTTGAAGATCCTTTGATCCGGTTTGTGGGAGGCCATGATTGGCAAGCTGACAGAATGGGGAAAAGAAAAGCGCTATAAATAATAACATATGGTATTGTGTTCGTTCTCAGGGCCTCATCAGTCACCTCAAACATTTGTGTAGTGCACATCGCGCACTTTATAATATTTGCCACTTGAAAGGAAATGCTACAACTGCATCACGTAACACCCGGCTGAAACGGAATGAAAGCGCATATGTTGAGGACCAACAAAGCAGTGCAAAACAGCTGATAGGTGACAACACACGACACCTCATAAAGTCATAACGTGTTCAGACTTAGGGCCGCAAGGGCCCATCCTGAATTCACTTCGATGACTAGCTCTCGCATTCCCACGTTTTCTAGTGGCTGGGAAATCCGGATAACCGCTTAGCTTTGACGCACCTCATTTCTGATTAAATAACAACGCTTCTAGATTGGGTACCGAACTGAGACTCCAGTTAGGTGTTTTTTTTTAACCTTTCCGATTTTCTTTGTCTTCGGATGTGTTTTAAGGCACCAGCAATTTTTTGCTTGGGGCTCGACACGTGTATGCGATACCGGCTTTTTAAACAAAAGTCAAGTTTTGTTACTTATTTTTGTGTACCGACGATAATTTGTAAGCATCGGTGCATTTTCGTAGGCCCGGCAGTGTTCATTTAGTGCACTGTCTTTTCATTCCTTTTCTTGGACCATGTCGATTTTTTTAGGGACCTAGACTGTTTTTGAGGCCCCATGCTGTATCAAACCCCGCTGTGCTTTGAGGGACCGTTGTGTCTTGATTTTTAGCTCCGGTGTGTATACTTAAAGCAACAGAATGTCTTAAGGCAATGCCGCTTTTTTCCAGACTCGGAAAGCTTTGAAGCGCTCGGTGCATTTTCGTCCTCCAGTTATGCTCTTTGAGTCCCGCTGTGTTTTTTTCCTCATGTTTGTGGGACTTCAGCACAATATTAAGGGCCCGGTATAATTTCTTTGGATCCGGTCTTGACGTTTCTGGCCCAGTCGCGTGGTTCCGGCAGAATCCGACGTCACTTTTCTGGGCTTGACAGTTTTTAGTGACTGATTCTGAATTATGTAAAGGCCCAGCCAAGGCCTGATTTTTCAGGCCCTCGGCGACATTTCTGTATTTGCATGTCCCGCCGAGATTTGTCGAGCTCCGGAATGTTTTTCGGTGTCGTATGCGATTTGTTAAGGCATCTCGTAGTATGTTTGGACTAAGGGGTTATTTTTCTGGTCGGAACATTTATTTTTCGGTACCTCCCTTTATTTTTTAGGGTGCTAGCTTGATTCTTGTCGGGTTGCGTTGAGACTTTGGGACCACGCTGTGCTTATTTGCGGACATCAACGCCAATTTTTGTGAGCCCCGAGGGAATTATTGATGCCTCGGCCAGAACTTTCGCGACTACCGACGGGAATTTTGGGTCCCATGCGCGACATTTGGGGGTGGGGGTGTTAGCGCCAGTTCACAGGTCGCGTTGTGCTAATCCGACCCCAGGCCCAGACTAATTTTAGCGTTCCCTGGGGCAAATTTTAGATCCCGAAGCAAGTTTTTTGGTGTCCGCTGTATTTATTTAAAACCATTAATTATGGGGGCCCGAAGCGAATGTATCTTGCCCTAGAATCTTTTTTGTGGACCCCGGCGCTATTCTTGGGTTCTTCGGAGCCCGCCTTGCTAGGACGGAGGGAGATTTTCCTCTTTAGCATGCCACTGCGGCTGCTCAACAAGTTTTTTTTTTATCTCCAGCGGATGGCACCATTCAGAGTAGAAAGGCCCTCAGGATAATTTCCTTTCGTGACCTCTTCTGAATTGTCCGGTGCTCGGGTGAACTCGATAGAATCCCTTTGTGATTTATTGGGATCGAATTCTATTTTTGTAAGCCTCCTGCGCGATATTTGTGAGCCCCGGTGCGATTCTTCGGGCTCCTGGTGCATTTTTTCCGTGCTCCAACGCACTCCCTTCCGGGGCCCGACATCT